>SMDT01000965.1:0-122306 GCA_005392925.1 Aquilaria sinensis
ACCTCGATCCTTCCTTTCTGGCTGCCTTGGATATTCCCGGGGGACCTCGGTGGATGTGGTCAAGAGTCGAGTTCCTTAACCTGCCGTTTCCTCCTCCTGCACCGAAGGCGGGGGCAAAAGACTCAGGAGCCGAAGCTTCCCACGATGCCAGGGTCCCTTAGATAATCTAGGACCTTCTTTTTTTTCTTTGTACTCTTCTTCTTGTAATCTTCTCCTTGTATCAAGACCTTCTTCAATGAATTTTCATTCATTATTTTGGCTAAGTCTTTTTGAGCAATTTTTGTTTCCCACTTGTCCCGACCACTTTCGGTCAAGGGACTTCGGTACTTTCTTTGCTCGTTTTCATCGGCCAATTCTTTGGGAGGTCTTTCGCATTCAGCGAAGTTCCCTTAGGCAAAGTTTAGCCTGCCCTTTGCCGGCCGTGTTCGATAGACTTGCCTTCTTTTGGGTATATATAACCCAACTAACTTCGGAAGGAACAGGAGACTTTCGGGAGTCCACGCCTCAGCTTTGTTCGGCAAACATTCTCAGACAGGGGAAAACTTTCTGTACTTAGACAAATTTCTGGCTTTCACCATTTCTTGTCTAAAAAATTCTAAGTGTAGAATTTCTTTAAGGCGCCCGAGTACCTTGTACTTTTTCAGTTTTTCTCCCTTCGGTGTTGCCGAGCTTGTGTGCTCCCATTCGGACCTTGTTTAGGACCCAATAAGGCCTTTTCCTGTTTGGCCGAAGTACCCCATAGGACGGTTTTCGGGGTTCTAATTCAGCCTTTCGGGGGCGAGGTCTCTTTTTCCTTGTTCCTTTTGGCCTATCATGCAGATTTGCACTTATGGCCACCTTTTGCCGAAAAGGCCTCCTTTCGAGCTCGGCCATTTCTCGGTATTTGACAACTAGGTCGAGCTTAGTTCTCAACCCGAGGTCACTTCCTCTTTCGTCAAACATCTGTATGCTGGCCGAACTTCTTCAAATGGATAATGGCTTTCTGTACTGGGGATAAGCGAGAAAAGTGTCTCCTCTTTGGTCCTCGAGGAGTTGTCTGATAACTCCTTGGTACAGTTAGGAAGTTCTCCTGGCCATCTTCCTTTTTCATTTCTCGCAGTCCCTCTTTTATAGCTCTTTTGGCAACCTTCTATTTGTCTGTTGCTCGGGGGCTGAGCTAATGGGCTGAAGTGCCTTTTTATTCTGAGGTTGGTGACGAACTCTTGGAATCATCTGTCCATAGACTGGGAATCATTACTGGCCAGTGTCACCATCGGTACGCCAACTCAGCATATTATGTTCTTTCAGATGAACTTTTTGTGCACCTTTTGCCGGCATGGTTGCTAGGAATTCTACCTTACCTCATTCAGTGAAGTAGTCCTCCGCTGTCATGCAGAACTTCACATCTTCGAGTGCTGTTTGGAGTGGCTCGGTGCAATCTTTCTGAGGTTCTCCATTTCGAAGGCAGTCTTCGAGCGCTGGCATGTCTCTGGCCGTTTTCACATCTCTTGGATGAATTGTCATGCACCCTTTCTACCGATATATATGTTTTTATAACGGAGTTGCGTACCTTTGTCTGCATAGTTTTTTCTTAGTCAGGAAATATCATCTGGAGCGTCTTTGCACTTTCTGCCTCTTCATGAGGATTTTCGGGACTCTTTGGCTGCGAGATTCCTCTTTGTAGGATCTTTCCGCTTCCTGTGCGAGGTTACTATACCTAGCGTTGCCATGCTCGGATGGGCCAACACTTCTGGTAATCAAATTTGATCGTTCTGGTGGCCTCCCTGCCTTCGGTCCCCCGAGGGGGTATCCCAGCGCCCTGATGTTCTGTGCTTGGGTTCCACTGACAAGGAGTTTCCACTCTGGATCTACCTTCGCTCTGTCTCCCTTGTTGGCTTCAGCCTTCCTTATTTCTGGGATTTCGGCGATCTAGTCTGCCAGTACCTGGGCGCTTGCTGCCCTTCTAGGCTTACGCGCGATGTAGTACTCTTTGAGTTCGATGCACCATTTCGATAGTCCTTTCCGAATGCTCTACCCTTTTTCGCCAGGTCGCACAGAGGCGGATCAGTTCGGACAGCGATAGCGTGTCCTTGGAAGTAGAGTCGGCGCCTCCTGCCCGCACGTCAAGTCGTAGATGACCTTTCGGGGCAATGGGTCTTGACTTCGTTGCTGAGGAGATGGCAATTTTTTCCTCGGGTGCAGGACTCTTTCGGCGGGGAGGTCTGGGTCATCCCGACCCCGCTTTTCCCATAGGTTATACTCCGGGGGGTATGCTTCCCGCCGAGGACTCAAATCTCTGTTTCCCAAATTCTTGCGAATTGACACGGGATTCTCTTCCCGTCGAGATACCGATGGGGAGGGCCTTCGGCCCGAATTTAGCTGCGGCCTTCTTTGGCTTGACTACTGCATCATTTCGACCATGCCAGGGTGTGGGAATTTGCGCAGGAAGCCTATGGTAATAGTCAGAGGGCGTTCACCCTCGGGTAGGGAATTCCTTGCTGCCATTATTCGGTTTCCCGTTGAATCTCTGGCGCGGACGGAGACCTCGGGAGTCCCCTCTCCTAAGAACGCTGAGCTTCAACTTCGGCAACCTGGGAGTGAGTTCCCACAAACGGTGCCAGATGATGCGGTCCGGTGGTGCGGAACCAGCATCTCCACTGTGTGCAGCGATGAAGGCAGCAAAGGGTCCTGGAGGTGAGGATTAGTCCAGAGGGAAGGCGTCCGGGGTGGATCACCTTAAGTGATGGCCGGCAGCTCCTTGGTCCCGTGAGCAGGGTAATGACGGGAGGTACCTCCGATGTGGGAGAGAGCCCGGAACAGTGATTCTTCAGGGAGACCTGGCTGAAACACTCAAAAAACAAGGGTTAGGAGACCCCTGGGATGGTTTTCCGGGGGGGAACCTCCGACGCCCAAGTCAGTGCTTTAAGAAAGAGAGATGCTCAGTAATAAGCACAAGGGACTCTTGCCTGACGTGTCTTTCTGAGAGCCGAAGGGACAGCATTCAGGCGAAGGGAGAGCTTTCAGGTGGAGGAAGTAAAGCATCCTGTGTTTTCCCGCCTCTCTCTCCGTTCTATCGCCAGAAAACCCCCATCTTTCCTGTGATGATTTCCCTTGGATAAAAGGAAGAGGGTGACCTCTTTTAATGATTACACGTGTATGGCACGTGTATGGTTGGATGGTGTTCGTACTTCTGGGCGTGGGGGCCCCTAGCCACCTGCAGGCTCCTCAGGGCATGAGTTGTAGCCCTTCGTGAGAGGACATTAGACTGCGATGGCGTGTCAAAGCGTATCTAAAGGTGGCATGTCAGAGACGTATATGAGCGGAGTGTCAGAGACTCCTTAATAACTCTTGTCGTACAACTAAGGTCCCTTTGGTTGATGTCTCACTTTCGGGGTGAAGAGCCTTTTCTCAGAGCCGGGCTGGAACTTCGGCATCTCCGTCTTTGGGGGCTGTTCTTACTTGGAGGGTGATTGGTCCTTCTCCCCCGAAGCTGGTCAGGTCGCCTTCCTAAAGGAGGCGCTGCGCTAGCTACCAAAGTTGGAATTGGCGAGCTACCAAGGTCGTGTGCCTCAAGTGTCTGGCTCTCTCTTTTTTGTGGTCGGTGGGTAAACAGGGTGATAGCACTTCAGCTTTCAATGGATATCATTCTAAGCCCTAAAGAATAGAATCACCCATATTTGGTTAACCATATTTGGAAAACTTGCTTCGTATGAAAACACTTAAGTACTTTCAGGATTGACCATATTCGGTCGTCCACCTTTAGCAATACTTGTACAATATCACTCATGTACTTTCAGAAGCAACCATATTCGAAAAATTCTAAGTGTAGAATTTTTTCAGAGAGTCAGAATAACATGTGTTCTTCAACTCTTCTCCTTTTGGATTCTTGAGCTTATAGAGCCCTGGCCGAACTTAAAGATCAAATAAGGTCCTTCCCAATTTGCATGAAGTATGCCATGAGATGGTCTTCAGGGTTCCAATTCAGCTTTTCGAAGAACAAGGTCTCCTTTCCTGATCCCTTTAGGTCGACATGCAAGTTGGCAGCAATGGCTACCCTCTACAGAAAGCCTCTTCTTCTGAGCTCGGCCATCTATCTATGTCCATTAATCATATCTAACT
This sequence comes from Aquilaria sinensis, assembly GCA_005392925.1. Taxonomy (NCBI): domain Eukaryota; kingdom Viridiplantae; phylum Streptophyta; class Magnoliopsida; order Malvales; family Thymelaeaceae; genus Aquilaria; species Aquilaria sinensis. The sequence goes on from SMDT01000965.1 coordinate 4,099, forward strand.
TGGGTTTTAAACCGAGGTTGTTCACTTCTTCATCGAACACCTATATTCTGATAGATGGTTATGTGACTTCGACAGGGATAATGGCCTTACTGCCGAAGACAAGTGAGAAAGGTGTTTCTCTAGTAGCTCTTCTAAGGTTGTTCGGTAACTCCATAGCACACTCAGAAGTTCCCTAGGCCATTTTCCCTTTGCCTCTTTCAACCTCTTTTTCAGACCATCTTTTATTGTCCTATTAGACACTTCAACTTGTCCATTGCTCTAAGGATGGGCAACTGGGGCAAAGTGCAATTTTACCCCAACATTGGTTGTTAATTCCTAAAATCCTTTGTCAGTGAATTGGGAACCATTATCTGTTACTATCACCCTCAACACATTGAATCTGCATATGATGTTCTTCTAGACGAATCTTTGTATGTACTTCATAGAAATTACTGCCAAAGGCCCTGCCTTTATCCATTTAGTGAAATAATCCATTGCAACTACACAGAACTTCACTCCTTCTAGAGCTATTGGGAAAGACATAATGAGGTCAATACCCAAATAGTGAATGGGCAAGGGTTGTTTGCCAAAGTTATTGCCTCAGAGGGTGCTCTCTAGATGGGTGTGTATTGCTAGCAGTTATCACATTTCTTGACGAACTACCTTGCATCCTTCCTTAAAGTAGGCCAGAAATATCCTTGCCGAAGTAGTACCCTAGCAAGGGCATCAGTGCCGATGTAAGACCTACAACTCCCTCATGGACTTCTTTAAGGACGATCTCCATGTCCTTCTCAGTGATAAATTTTAACAGTAGGTTTGCGTACCCTTCTCGGTACAATTTTTACCTAATCAGGAAGCGTCTACTCGAGTACTTTTGCACCTTCGCTACTTCCATAGGGTCTTTGGGTAATTCTGAGGTTGTGAGATACCTTTTGACATGATCCTTCCACCATTTGTCCAAGGTTTCGATGGCCATTATTGCTATACTGGGGGTATCCAATACTTTGGTGGACTACTTTGATTTGGTGAAAGTATCCACCTCCACATTGTCTCGTTGGGGTACATTTTCTATTTGTACCCTGTCAAACTATTTGATAAGCCTTTTTAAGAGATTATGGTATTTTGCTAAGTTTGGATCTTTTGCCCCGTAGTCCTTTATCATTTGTCGAACCACCAGTTGACAGTCATTATGGGCTTTAGATTTATCACACCAACTCTTTTCACCAATCGTAAGCTTGCTATGAGGCTTCATACTCAGCAATGTTATTGGGGACATTAAAATCAAATTTCATGGCCTACGAAGCTTCCATATCATCGGGTCCACGAAGAATTACTCTAGCTCCCTGGTGTTCAGACCCTGAGGCTCCATCGACGAATAATGTTATGGCTCTCCTAGTGGGAAGCATGGTCGAGGAAGGTAAAGTATTTAAAATCAAGTTTGGAACATTAATTCAAGTTTACATAGCAAGAATAACAAAATTTTTCAAAGTTTACTAATTTTCGAGAAGGTTAAGGTACTAAATGAGGTTCGGGGCAAAATGTTAATTTTACATCACAATGAGTTGGGCTAGGCCCCGATCGGTTAAAATGAGTTTTTATAACTTAACTTTTATCTTTAACCCAAACTTAGTGAAGCCGAAGGACTATCACCCACGAGACCTTCTAATTTGCTAACTTGACACTACCTTCAAAATCGCGATAGCCCAAACTTCAGGGGATTCTCTACACCACCCTCGAAAAGTTATATGACCAACTTTGGGAAAAAGGGGGTCCTCGTCATCCTCGGATTTGTGAAGGTACCAACCTCGGAAAAATAGATCCACCATCCTCAACAGAGGCAAAACTCTCTACAAGATGATCTGCTCTTCTGAAGGGCCTTCCTTAGTAGCCCTTGGGGATAAATCTCCGCCCGAAGAGGTCTGAAATCTCTGAAGGGGTATTGCGGGAAAATGACAAAAAATGGTTAAGGAGCTTCTAACAAAAAGACCTCACACACACCCCTACCCTTTAGGCAGAACGGCCTACGGCAAACTGGAGATACTTGCCTTTGAAGGTATGGACTAGATCTAGCTGAATGTGTGCCATGATTTCGATGGGCTTTGCAAATTGGCCTCCTCCCTCCACCCTCCTATAGATACTTAGGAGGGTCCTTAGTAAGAACGATAGGACTTCTCTCTTTCCTACTCTCTGCTCTTAACCATTATACTCCCGTATACTGACTTGGGCATCAAAGGCTCCTCCCTTGGAAGCACACTCCAGGGAGCTCCTAACCCATGTTCTTTAAAGTCTTGCAGATAAGTTCTCATCGGAAGTCTCCCTTTCAGGCCAACATGTCACATAACAAGGATGCCACCATGCATCATTTGTTGCCATCTGTGGGAAACCATGCTTAAATCGCAGTTGTTGAGACCCAGGGTTTGAAGGACAAGGGACTCCCGAAGTCCTAGTTCGTGCCAAAAACTCAAGCAACAACTAAACAGCCTGTAGCAGACACTTCCCTATCGGAAGATGAACATCCTTTAATGGTCATGATGGGCTTTCTATGTGATTTTTAGTGCTCTTTCATAGCTGAAATGATGCAACAGCTCGACCAATGGTGGTCACAACCACTTCCAAGGGAAGGGCATCCTCTCCGGGTAACTGTCAAGAGAAAAGCCCTAAGCCACCTTCTCGTAGCTTTAGAAGCAGCGGTTCTCACAATGAGTCCTCAATAGAGTACGTACCATCTAGGGGACATCGCACTAGACGAATAATGTCTAAAGGGCCTAGAGGTTCCCACTAACAAAGTCTATGCCTAGATGGGAAGTCCCAATCCCCCCCCAAAGAAGTTACTCGCCAAAAAGAAGACATCACTCTCCGTTTCCGGCGACTACCAGGCAATGAGGAGAGGATAGTGCTGCCATCCTTATGAAGAGAATCCTGGAGATGATGGAGAAGGTGGAAAAATAGGTTTCTCGAAAGCCTGTCTGATCAAAGTTGTCAAAAACCTATTGGGTTTCGGGAGACAAACAGTGCAGCAGAATTTAACCAAAAACCTCCAGGATCCAAGTGAAATGGGGTAAACCGGGTGTTCGAAAATTTTCATTCCTAATTTTTTATTGAGATCTCTCACTCAACTGTAGAGTTGAATCACAAACCCTAAACAGTTGACATGTTCAAGCTCTCTATGGTTTCCATACGAGCTTCTGGGGTATCCCAGCAGATGCGTTTCTCTTGGGCTCGTAGGGCTAGGTTGCGTCCTCCAAGGAATTGCAAGAGAAGAGTGCAGCTGTCCTTTTGGGGGGCTAGGGCACGGAGACCTGTGAATTTCTCACTAAAAGTTGTATTTATAGTGAGACTCAACTTCTAGGCCTAACGGGTTTCAAAGCCCTAATCCAAGTAGGCTTTAATTTCGGGCTTAATAATGGCTCAACTATTGGGCCCATGCACTCTAATGATCCAAATAGCTCTATATGTGCGACCTAATAGGCTCTCACCACGTTGGCAATGATCATAAATCACATTTATTATCATAAGCAAACGAGCAATATCTAGCAACACATCATTGCTACCCAAGTAACAAGATTGTCGATGATTCGACTAAACCTTTATGATCATCACTGATATATGCTATTGTCCCTTTGTCCAAGATATCAAGACTAAGCACGAGACATGGAATGTATCACTCTCGTATAGCCCAATCTTTGGTTTCTTGATTATTGAGTAGACCAACTTAAACTGATGACATTGATATCGTGTATCAACTCATCCGAGCATGGCCATGCATTTTCTAAGCCTCAGTCTATCAAGGGGCCGAAAGATATCACTCCCATTACATAGGAGGGACAAATCCCGTATTGATCATACAAACCCCTCCGCATGATATGTGACATACCCAATGACATCCTTCAACTTCACTCAGTTACGAGCAACAAAGGAAAGTATCAAAGTATGTGACTTACATGCAGGGAACCTTGATGATCTTAGGTCGAAGGACTACATATACCATGATCACTATGAGAATCACTTATGACACTCATATAACGATCCATGTAGTGTTCTCATGGTGGGGCGGCCTAGTACACAAGTTCCCCAACTTGTACCCATACGTAGACTACATATCTCATATTAGTCTCCATATATGCTAGTCATTATGTATTATTGCAACCCACTCCATAATAATACTAGACCAGGGACATTTAAGAATATCATTATTCTAGGGTTACAATTATGTTTATTAAGTTATGCAGAAAGAAAACAACAAACATAATTGCCGGAATAATGCCTCAATTGGCTTTTGGGCAAAAACTAACAATCTCCCACTTGCACTAAAAGTGAATCATCCATCTATCTAATGCCAATGGACCTAGAATGGCTATCATGCTTCTACTGCATAAGGGGCTTTGTCAGTGGATCAGCAATGTTGTTGTCTGTCGAAGTCTTGCATATCCTTATGTCACCCCTCTCGATGATCTCCCTGATGAGATGATAGCGTCGGAGTATGTGTTTGGATCGCTGGTGAGATCGAGGTTCCTTAGCCTGTGCGATTGCTCCATTGTTGTCACAATAGAGCTCTATCAGGTCGGCAATGCTTCAAACCACTCCAAGTTCAGTGATGAACTTCTTGATCCAAACTGCCTCCTTCATAGCATCAGAGGCGGCAATGTACTCAGATTCTGTTGTAGAGTCAGCTACTGTCTCTTGCTTTGAACTCTTCCAGCTCACAGCACCACCACCAATACAAAACACATAACCAGATTGTGATCTAAAATCATCCTTATCGGATTGGAAGCTTGCATCGGTGTAACCCCTTACAACGAGCTCATCTTCACCTTCAAAGACCAAGAATGCATCCTTAGTCCTTCGTAAGTACTTAAGGATGTTCTTAACAGCTGTCCAGTGACTCTCACCGGGGTTTGATTGGTACCTACTCGTCATGCTCAAGGCATATGAGACATCAGGACGAGTACATATCATGCCATACATGATAGATCCAATTGCTGAGGCATATCTTACTCATGTGCTCTCTCTCCTCGGGTGTACTCGGACACTGAGATCTGGAAAGAGTTATACCATATGACATGGGCAAGAATCCTTTCTTGGAATCTTGCATACTAAACCTCTTTAGCACCGTAAGTAAGGTATTTTTGGTGGCTCGAATGGAGAAGTCTTGGGTGCCTACTTGCTCGAAATAGAAGATCTCAGGCAAGAAAATTGTAAGACAATTTTTTGTGACGGGGGGGCGCTGCCCCCTTCGCAAAGCCCCGCAAAGGCAGCGCCCCTTGACCCCGTTCGCTGACCGGTCAGTGGAACCACCACCTGTTGACTGGCTAGCGAGAATGCCGTATGCGAAGCGCCACATAAATAAAACTGGTTAATCAACACGCGTCAATTGGCATGCATTTTTGTTGAATGAGATTTGACATGATATGCTGATTGGTGTTTGAAGCATGGTGCATGGTTATAGCCCTTGATTGGTTGAACTTGTAAATACGACCTGCGAGTCATGCCTTTTCTTATCACTCTCATTGTACATTCTCTTTTCACCTTACTCCCCTCGAATGTAACTCGAGGTTTCTATTGTTGATGTAATTGTACATTATGGGATCATCTAGGGTGGTTTGTCCAAGGATCATCCAAGGTGGTATGTCCAAGCTAGTGACAACAAAAGGGCAACCAAGAAAGGAAGAGAAGAAGCTTATGAAGACCCTTTTGTTTTCTTAGGCTTTTATGATATTCTCATTGGCTTGAGAATATCGCATAGTTTGGGCTATAACCATGTCACGTTTACTTTCTTGTAAGCATGAGATGCATGTTTTATATTTGTATGTGATGCATGTATAAGACAACCGGAGATAACAAATTGGTGAGATCAAAAGAAAAATCCCTCAAACAAATATTAAGTCATTAAATGTGATGCCTTCCAAATGTTGGCACTTGTCAAGACTTTGATCAACATTAGGTGGGTTTGCCAAAGCAAAGCACCTATGTTCATCTTGGTAAGGCGCGATGGGATAATAGTGATATCCAAATTGCTAACTTTGGGTCTGACTTAACTAAGTCATCCTAATAGGATTAGGGACTTAGAGGCATAGAGTTGGGCTTAAGTTCATGAGATGAGCTTGGACAAGTGTTGTTCACCCAACTATCCAAGAGTTGCATGAGATGCAATTGGCAAGGAGTTGCCTACCTAAATAGCTGTAACTTGAGAGAAAAGCCAAAGCTGACTCAGGTTGTGGTCAAATATGGATCTTGGCCCACTAGAATACCTTAGCGCCGAGGTGTTCTGAAATAATATCGAGGGTTATTATTTTGAGGAAAATAGTGGGAGTATTGTTTAATAAAAGTCCTTATTAAATGAATTAAAATACATGACTCTTACACTGCATATTTACTGTTGTAGATAACCATGGCACAAAACACATCGACACTTTGGTTGCGATCGATCCTTGAGAAGGAAAAACTGAATGGGACCAACTTTCTCAAATGGTACCGAAACTTGAGGATAGTCCTCAAGTAAGAGAGAAAGGCTTATGTCCTAGAGCAGCCCATTCCGAATGAGCCTGCTGCCACTGCTCCAAGAGCTGAAAGGGATGCTCACAAGAGGCATTCTGATGATGCTTTGGATGTTGCATGCCTCATGCTTATTACCATGGAATCTGAGCTTCAGAAGCAACATGAGAACATGGGGGCGTTCGATATGATCAAACATCTCAAAATGCTTTTCCAAGAGCAAGCTAGGCATGAGAGGTTTGAGACCTCTAAGGCATTGTTTCAGTGCAAGATGTCTGAAGGAAGTCCCATGGGTCCTTATGTGCTCAAGATGATTGGGTACATTGAGAATATTGAGAGTTTGGGATTTGCTCTTCAAAAAGAGTTGGCTGTTGATGTAGTCTTGCAATCATTGCCTGAAAGCTACAGTCAATTTGTCATGAACTATAACATGAACGACCTTGACAAGTCCCTCCCTAAATTGCTTAACATGTTGAGAACTGCTGAGCAAAACCTTAAGAAGGCTAAGCCCATTTTGATGGTTCAAAAGGGCAAAGGAAGGGGAAAAGCTAACAAGAAGAAGGATAAAGCTAATGGAAAGTCCAATGCTAATTCATCTTTAACTGCACTGAAACCAAAGGGTGGTGTGGCTAAGGAAGAAGAGTTCTTCCATTGTAAGCAACCTGGACACTAGAAGTGCAACTGCAAGCTCTATCTTGAAGAACTTGCTAAGGAAAAGGGAAGTAAGACTTCTGATGCCCGGTTGCATCTTTGTCACGTGACATTGTGACTTCGGGAGAGACTTCCTGAGAGGGAGAGCGTCTGGAGTGTAAGTTTCCCAGGGGAGAGTACCTGAAACACTCGAAAAAGAGGTTTAGGAGGTCCCCGGTGTGTTTTTCCGGGGAGGAGCCTCCGACGCCTAAGTCAGTGCCCTGAGAGGAGATAAAGGAGGAACAAAGAGCAATAGATGGCCTTGCCTTTGTGTGTTTTCTCAGGGAAAGAGGGTCCGATCCCTTGCCAGGGCGTGTTTCCTGGTATTTATAGGAGTGCCCAGCCCATTCAGATCATGACACGTGTTCGGTCAGATGTCCTTTGCACCTTCGGGCGTAGGGAACATGTAGCCGCTTATTGGCTCTTTGAGCCTTGGACTGAGACAGGCTGTGATAGGACTCGAATGGCGTCGGTGCGTTAGACCACCGTTTGAGGCGTGTAGCACCTATGGGCGACATGTCAGAGGCTCCTTATGTTAGGCACCTCCTAAGTGCTTGGCTTAGGCCAAGGAGAACCAAGGAAATAAGAGAAAACAGAAAGGGAGAGTAAGAAGAACTATGGAGTCTAGTGCAGTGATCTATAAGTAAAGCTGGAGACTTTCAGGTTCTAAATGCACATGGGAAGGAACTATGGAAAAACAAGCAGAAATCCAAAAAAGGGGATCAAATTGTACACTTGTGTAAGTGATACAATTAAAACTACAAACTTGGAATTGGAAGTTTCGGCCATGCAAAAGTTATGTGGACTAGTAGTGTACTAAGCCAAATTGTAGGAGACAACAATGATTACTAGTCAAAATCTTGTCTACCACTAGTGTACTATTCACTAGTTACTAGTTAAACTAACTAGTTGTTTGTCTAGTTACATGGCCGGTTATGCTTGGGTACTATGACACCTTGGTACTTGTGTTGTCTTGTGCTTGGCATAATGGGCCAAGATGAGACTTGAATGACATAAAAGACATAAGTTTCAAGGGCGGCATTGTGATCTTGTGATGGTGAGGGCATCATTGCTTCATGCAAGAAAATGGAAGGCAAAAGCAAGTATTTAGCTAACTAAAACCTAAACCATTTCGGCCGAGTTAGTGAAGCTCATTCACTTAGCACATTTTGGGCTTCCTTTGTTCTTCTTTGGCCGAGTGTGTTCTTGAGAGTTCCTTCACAAATTGGTCTTGAATCCAAGAATCTTGAAGACACTTGAAGGATTCAAGCTTGGGAGCTTGATTTCGGTGCTAGACTACTTCAATTTCAAGCTTGGATTTGAAGAATCAAGAAGAGCCGAGCCTATTTGAGCTAGGGTTCTTGAGGTAACCTTGTTAATTTCCTTGAATTCATGGTAGTTCTTCCATGTACAAGGAACCTAAGTGCTCAATTGAAGTTATATTAAGCTAAATGAGCAAGAAATGTCTCGGTTTGGAAAATGGATTGTTGGCCGAATGTGTTTGGTGAATAAACTTGGTGTTCTTCTTCATTTTCATGGAAATTAATCCATGACTAAGTGTTATTGTTGCCTATTTGATGTTGTGCTAGGCAAATTGGAGAGGAGAACAACAAGTTGAGAAAATTTGAGTTTGGCCGAAAAGGATACTTTGAGGTAAATCATGTTCTTCTTGTGTTTAGATGGCATTGATGCCATGAGTAATGTTAGTTGATGACTTGATGGTCATATGTTGGTTTGGAATGATGAAGAACATTGGTATGTGAAGTTGGACTATATGGCCGAGGGCTTGAAGCAATATAAATTGGTGTCCATTACTTGAATACATAGTGATGATGCCATGAAACAATAGTCATTGATGATTTGGTGTTATGTATGTTGAGTTAGTTGGTGAAGGACACTATTATGTGAAATAAGCACTTTGGCCGAAAGCTTGGATTAGAGTGGAATGGTGCATTTCACTTGGTTAATTGGAAATAATGCCATGGATGATGTTCGATGATGATTAGAATATCATGTGGTGTGTTAGAATGATGGGTAGCACATGTATATAAAATTGGGCCTTGTTGGCCGAGAGCTTAAGTGTGTGTATCTTAGTGTTCTTCATGTGAGACATGGTAGTTTAATCCATGATTGTGTGTTGATGATGCCTATGTGTTGTTATGCTAGGCATTGAGGTTGAGGAACACTTGGGCACTTAAAGCTTGGTTGTGACCGAGAGCTATTGAGGTAGGGTTCACTGGCACTTGATTTTGCTTGGTAATATACACCATGGTTCAAGTGTTTAGAGTGGCTAAGTGATGGTTAAATTTGCCAAATGACCTTAGTTGCTTGATGGGCTTAGAGTTTATACTCGGTTGAAATGTTGATTAGCTAATTGACTAGTGTACATGTACTAGAAATGCAAGTAAATGTGGCCTATTTGCTTGGCATTTCGGGAGCTTTAAGTGGAAATGGTATATTGGTAATGGTTTGTGTGCAAGAATGCACATGAGTACATGTAAGGTTTATATGGCCGAGAGCAACATTGTGGAGTGTGTGTGTGTACTTGTGTGCTTTGGTGATTCCTTGTGCATGCTAACCCCACCTATGGATTAATTGCCACGGTTATCTATCTTGTATATGTATATGCTTGGTTTTCTTGTCTTTGTGTTTGTTTTGCAGGTTGAACTAGCTAACGGGAGGTTAAGCTTTGAGTGAATACTCAGCTTAACTAAATAGACTCAATTTTGAGTTGGATATATATATGAGTGAATCCTACTGAGTTTTTACTCACTGCCCATCCTTTTATTTTCAGGCAAGGACATTCGGCCTGAATAGTGCTAAGCTGCTTTGTGTGTGTGCTTAGTGTTTATTTACTTAGTTTCCAAGGTATGTGCCAATGTGTGCTTGGCTTACTACTTTTGGGTTCATTACAAGTCTTATTGTTGGTTGGCCGAGACTTATGTTTTAAGTTTGCAGGCTGTAGAGTGGGAACTGTCTAGGAGAGCATGGATACTTGGACTTTAGCTCTGATTGTGGTATTCACCTTTATGACCATGAATATGGCCATAGGCTTGGTGTTGCAGTGTGTACTTCTGTATGGGATTCTCAAGGTTTTATTTGACCATTAGGAGTATGGTCTCGGGTTGTATGTAACTTGGCATGAACAACTTATGGATGCTTGGCATATATAGCCATGTTAGATGCTAGGTAGACTACCTTTTGGTTTGTATATATGTGTAGTCTTGGATACCTAGTTTGATGATGTTTTGTGGATCTTGGATGCCAAGTTATGTATGGGCTCATGGATGACATTATGCTTGGACTTATGTGCTGAATATTATGGGCCAAAGTTGGCACTTTTGTGTGAATAGTTATGGGCCTAAACTTATGAAATTATGGTGCACTATTATATGTATGATTGTTGGCCGAGAGCACCATGCATATTACCTTGTAGTTTTCCAAATCTAAACCAACATTGTGGGCTTCTTGGTTGCCATATAAGTAGTACACTTGATTGCACACCATGTATGCACTTAAAATTGCATTAAGTGTTGCCTTGCTTGATATGCAAGTAATCAATTTTAACCCTGCTTGTTGTGCAAGTTAGTGGTATTGGGCCTTGCCTTTGCTGCAAGTTGTTATTGGAATTGTTTCAAAAGCCACCTGGGCCACCTCCCAGGCCTCTTAACTTAAGAAAATAAGACTTAAAGTTGCCAATGATTGCTTGGCCGAGAGCTAGGAACTTGATTTAGAGTTGGGCTTATAAGTTAGTTTAGAAACTTATAGGCCAGGGCCTGAGTGAGGTGTGACACCTTAAATGCTCGTGCCGTACTCCCGAGGTTCTTTGGACGAGGTTGTCCTTCGGTACGCATGCCCTCCTTCGGGAATTATGCCCGTGGTTTGGGGACTTCCCTAGTTCGGGGACTTCCCTCCTGCTTGCGATAGCTGGTCTTTTATCCTCGAAGGCAATCCGTTCGGTCCCCCGAGGGAGCCGGCGACACCTCTAACGTTTCTGGCATTCTAGCCGAGGTCATGGGTTCGGGGCGTTCGGCTTCGCTCCTTCCGAGGTCAGTGTTAGCGCCTCCTTCGGATGACGCCAGGTTTCCCGTCCATGCTTCTGGCAGGAAATATATAGTGAGAGAGGCGATAGCCCTTCGGCTATCACAGGCCCCCCCTCCAGAAAGCCGAAGTGGAGACTTCGGCTTGTCAGCTTTTTGGAGAAGGTCCTTCCGGGCCTTGGGCGTAATACCTGTGCCAAAGATGGACCTTTTTGTCCGGAGACATAGGCTGTTCATCCATAGCCTGTCTTTTGGTGTCTTCGAGGTAGCCTACTTCTCCCTTCTGTAGGTCTGCGCAACGTCGCGTCTTGTAACCAGGCGTGTCAGTCTGGAGTGGCGCGCCCAGGATTCTCGGGTGTCAGAAAGCGTGTCTCTCTTTTGGCGCGATGGTTGACACGTGGCAGCTTGTTATTGGCAGGGGGTGCATCGGATAGGGCAGGCGCGCCTTTTTATGCGCACCGAGCAGTTATGGCGATTGTTCGCCTTCGCGGAGCACTCATGACGCCGGTTCGCCTACCCCCAATTGGCCTATATATACACCACTTCGTCATAATCTCTTTTTGCTTCTGCTTTTGCTTTCCTCTTGCTTTCCGATTCTCTTCTGTTCTTTGCGACGGTGCTGTTTGACGGAGTTTTTTCCTGTCAATTTTCGTGATGGCGTCTTCAAACCCAGATTTCGGAAAAAGATTTGGTGGGTTTTGATTTCCAAAGCCTTTTGATTTTAAAGCTTTCCTGAAGTCATTTTTTCATTCCCCAAAGTCGTCTTTTTCCTCCAAAAATGTCTTCGCCAACTGTTTCTCCTATCCCAGAAAGTTGGCTTCCCCTTGCTAGTCATACTTGTTGTACGATCTTGGAAAAATTAGAAAGATGGACCAAGAAATTTTTTCTTCTTTCTTATGCCACCACCAGACTTCCTGGTCTTCAGGAGGTCAATTTTATGAACCGTCAAAACGAGGTTACTGTTTTTCGCGCCCAACTGAAGGCCGGACTTCGGTACCCCCCGTCGAGGGTGATTTGCGAATTTTGCCAGTTTCATGGCATTGCCGTAAATCAACTTCCCCCGAACTCGTACTGCTACTTTAACGCCTTCTTTTGCATGTGCGGTGTTTTCAAAATAGAACCCCACTTCATTGTTTTTTTTGCAGTACTATAAGCTCTATACGGTCCCGAAGGGTGGCTTCTACTTCATGCTACCTCGAGGATCGGGGAGCAAAAAGTATATGTTCACTTTCGCCACTAAGGACAGCTGGCGAGGGTGGCAACAAAAATTTTTCTTTCTCAAGATGGAGGAGGCCTGGTCGTACGTTCCGACCAAGTGGGCTCGGGGAAAGTTGGAGATGGATGTCGTAGACCCGAGGATGCTGCTCACTCCTGAGTTGGCACCTAGATTCATGGACTTCCACAGACGGATCCGAGCAGTCTCCGACTGGGATTCCGAGGTCCTTTCGTGCCCCCTCTACCTCTTCCCCATCAAGTGGAAATTGATGACCGAGGAGGTCCTTCGGGAGCTAGGGGTAGTGAAGGAGCACAAGGCGGACCTCGAGATGCCGGCTCCTGCCATCGCTGGGAAGGATTCCTAGTTGGTGCAACTCCTTCAGGAGGAAGTCACTTACGAGTCCTTTTATGAGTGTAAGTTATCTCAAGAATTTTTCAGTATAAGTACTTCTCGGACTCACACTGATGTCTTTCTTTTGTTTCAGAGATGGGCGACGAGTCTGCTGACTATTACAAGTCCCTTTTTTCGGTCAAGCCGGGAAAGGCGAGTAGACGAAGAAGGCCGTCTCCCGAAGACGGAAAGCATCTGGGGCCGGGCCGTCCTCGGTGAAACGAGCGAAGAAGAACGCGCCTCCTCCTCAGCCAGAAATTCCGAGGAGGCTCCCGAAGAGCCCGAGGTCGCTCCTGCCCCATCGACCGAGGTCGTTGCCAACGTCCCTCCTCGGAGTCCTATTTCCTCGGTGACTCTTCTAGACACGTTGGTAGAAGTTCCTTCTGCCGAGGAGCACCCCAAGAGCAAAGGCAAGGAGATTTCTACCGAGGAGGCCCGGGACTCCGACGACGATGTGGCCGAGGTGCCGCCAGATTCGTTCACTTAGGCAAGCTTTGGTGCCCTTATGTTTTGAACTTTGGCGATTACTTGCCTTGATAAGTTTCTTGTTTTGCCATACAGGGGAGCTGCTATATCCGAATTGGGCAGCCGAGCACGCCCGGAAATGAGCCCTTCGGGATGCCCATATCCCGAAGGGGAAGATCCCGAGGGAACCTTTCTGGTCGTTTATGGAGGACATGAACTTGTACTCCGGAGGCGACTGCCCCCGAATAGCCAACCAAATCTCGCGGGGGATCCTCACCGAGGCCTCTTTTAAGGCCATTTCCGAGGCGTGCCCGAGCGACGAGTACCTTGCTGCAAAAGTTTCCGAGCACGTTGCCCAGGTATACTTCATGTCTTTGTTTTGTTTCCTCTTGATTTCTTCTAAGTGTTTGGCTCATTTTTTGCCTTACAAACTTTATTCTTACTACTTTGCAGCTGCTGGGGCTCACTAGCCTCCTCAGGGTTCGGGTGGCAAAAAAGGCGGCGTTTCGAGTCTTGGCCTTAGATTGCCTAGAAAAATCTAAGGCCATGTGCTCTGAATTAGCTGCCAAGAACACGGAGATGGCTCAAGCTGCGCAAAAGGAGGTTGCTGCCGTTCGGGAGGGGCTTTTGAAGGAAAAAGAAGAACTTTTGAAGGACTCATCTCAGAAGATTTCTGACCTTGGCTCCAAGGTGGCAGAGCTGACTTCGGCAAATGAAGCCTATCAAAAGGAGAAGTCAGAGTCTGAGGCTTTCCTGGTGAAGGTGTTTGCTGAGAAGGCCGCGCTCCAAGCCGAGGTTGAGTCTTTGAAGAAGGAGCCGAGGAAAAAGAAGGTGAAGACCCTGAAGAAGAAGATTACAGATCTGGAGAAGGAACTCGACGCTTTAGGGGTGGAGAAGGATAAAGCCAACGGGATGACAAAGGTCGGTTTTCAAGACGGCTTTTGCCTCACCTGGCATCAAGTCCTTCAGAGGTTCCTAGATCTGGACCTCTCCTTTTTGGAAGCCTTAAAAATTCCCGAGGGGCCTCGGTGGTCTTGGTCCAAGATTGAGCATCTCAAACTGCCCTTCCCTCCTCCGGCGCCGAAGGCGATGGACAAGGACGCAGGAGTTGGTGGCTCTTGAGATGCCGAGATCCCTTAGGTTGTCTTACGGTCCTTTGCCTTCTTTTTTCTTATTTTTTGTGCTTCTTCTTCTTGGCAAGCTTCTTTCTTTGTAAGCAGCTCCATCTTTAATAAAGGTTCTTTCTACGTCTTTTGCAAGATTTTTCATTTCCTATTGTCCTGAGCACATTCGCTCAAGAGACTTCGGAAAATCAGATCTATGCTTTTTAAACTTTTGTACTTAGAAATTTTTGCAAGATTTTCCATTTCCCATTGTCCCGAACACGTTCGCTCAAGAGACTTCGGAAAATCAAACCTACGCTTATCCCGGCGATCACCCTTGTGAAATTCTAACTTGTACAATTTACGCTCAAGAATTTTGGCTAAGTCTTTTGTACTTAGAAAAAATTTATTCTAACTTGTGCAATACAACTTTCCTACCAAAATCCTAAGCATAGAATTTTTTCAAGGCATCCAAATGCCATGTATTTTTTAATTCTATGCCTTCGGCGTTGCCAAGCTTGTAAACTCCTTTTCGCACTTCGGCAAGTACCAGATAGGGACCTTCCTAATTTGCGCGAAGTACCCCGTGAGATGGTCTTCGGGGTCCAAATTCAACCTTTCAGAGAATGAGGTCCCCTTTCTTTATTTCTTTTGGCCTGGCGTGCAAGTTTATAGCCGCGGCCACTTTTTGCTGGAAAGCTTTTCTCCTCAGCTCCGCTATTTCTTTGTGTTCGGCGACAAGGTCGAGCTTGGTTCTCAGGCCGAGGTCATTTCCCCTTTCATCAAACACTTGCACTCGCACCGACGGTTGCACTTCCTCGATTGGGATGATAGCCTCAGTTCCGAAAACGAGCGAAAACGGTGTTTCCCCTGTGGCTCTTCGAGGTGTTGTTCGGTAGCTCCACAACACATTCGGGAGCTCTCCTGGCCATTTCCCTTTTGCTTCCCCCAACCTTTTTTTCAGACCATCTTTGATAGTCCTGTTAGATACTTCTACTTGTCCATTGCTTTGGGGGTGAGCCACTGGGGCGAAGTGCATTTTTATTCCGAGGTCACTGATGAATTCTTGGAAGCCTTTGTCTATAAACTGGGACCCATTATCAGCTACTAGTACCTTTCGGTATGCCAAACCTGCATACAATGTTCTTCCATACGAACTTCTGCACATCCTTTGCTGAGATAGTTGCCAAGGGTTCTGCCTCAACCCATTTAGAGAAATAGTCTACTGCGACTACGCAAAACTTCACGCCTCCAGGTGATGCCGGGAGTGGCCCAATGAGGTCTATGCCCCAAACTGTGAAGGGCCAGGGATAATCAGCCGAAGTTACCAATTCCGAGGGTGTCCTTTGGATATTCGCATGTTTTTGGCAATTACCACATTTCTAGACGAACTGTCTAGCGTCCTTTCTCAGGGTAGGCCAAAAGTATCCTTGGCAAAGTATCACTGCTACCAGGGCGTCGGTTCCAATATGTGAACCACAAGCACCTTCGTGGACTTCTTTGAGGATCATTTTAGTATCCTCTTCGCCAACACACCTCTGTAGTGGATTTGCATATCCCTGCCGATATAATTCTTCTCCAATCAGGAAGAAACGACCGGAGTGTCTTTGCAATCTTGCAGCTTCGTTGGGGTCTTCGGGGAGCGTATTGGTTGCGAGGTATCTTTTTATTGGGTCTTTCCAGCCTTTTTTCGAAGTTACTATGCTCAGCACTGTGATGCTCGGGTGATCTAGCACCTCGGTGCATGTTTTCGATTTTGCCAAGCAATCTGCCTCGGCATTATCTCGATGAGGCACATTTTTTATTCGTACGGTGTGGAACTCCCGAATGAGCTTCGCCACCAGTTCATGGTATTTTGCCAAGGTTGGGTCCTTCGCCCCATAGTCCCCTGCTGTTTGCCGAACTACCAGCTGGGAATCTCTGTGGGCTATCAAGTTTCTCACACCGATTTTTCTGGCTAGGCGCAACCCTGCTATGAGAGCTTCGTACTCGGCCATATCGTTGGTGACGTTAAAGCTGAACTTGATGGCCTTCATTACTTCCAGACCTTCGAGACCTCTGATAATTACTTCGGCTCTCTGGTGTTCGGACCCCAAGGCTCCGTCGACATATAAAGTCCATTCTGGCTCGCCTTCGCCAGAATCCGAATGGCTACCTTCGGTGATGGGTACTTCGGCAATGAAGTCTGCCAAAGTTTGAGCTTTTATGGCTTTCCGAGGTTCATAAGTGATGTCGTGTTCGCCAAGTTCTATGCACCATTTGGAAAGCCTTCCCGAATGATCAACCTTCCTCATGACGTCCCGTAGAGGTAGGCTACTTCGGACGATGATAGGGTGGGCCTGAAAATATGGTCGTAGTCTTCTTCCTGCCAGTACCAAGGCATATATAGCTTTTTGTAGCAAGGGGTACCTGACTTCGACGCCGTGCAGGGACTTGCTTACATAATAAACCGGCCACTGTTTCAGCCCTTCCTCCTTCACAAGGACCGAGCTGACTGCTTTTTCTGTGACGGCGAGGTATAATATGAGGGGCTCTCCCTCGTGAGGTTGTCGTAGAGTGGGCAGGCGGGCTAAGTAGATTTTGAGCTCTTCCCAGGCCTTTAGGCAGTCTTCGTTCCAAGGATGATCATTGCTTCCGGGGTCGGCCTCCTTTTTTGCTACCTTAGTGAGGACTTTGAAGAATGCTCGGCACCGGTTTCCATATCTGGAAATAAACCTGCTAAGAGAGGTTATCCTTCTAGTGAGTCTTTGTATATCTTTTAGTGTAACGAGAGTTTGGAATTCGAGCAGAGCCTTAATTTTTTCTGGGTTAGGATCAATGCCTCTTTCTGATACCATGTACCTAAGGAACTTTCCCGAGGTTATACCGAAGATGCATTTTTCGGGATTCAAGCGAATCTCGAAGGTTCTGAGCTGGTGGAAAGTTTCCTTTAAATCTGCGACATGGTCGTTAGGCAGTTTGCTTTTGACTATCATGTCATCGACATAGACCTCCATGTTCCTCCCTATTTGGTTATTGAAGACCTTGCTCATCAACCTTTGGTACGTAGCTCCTGCATTTTTTAGCCCGAAAGGCATTCTGATGTAACAATACGTCCCACCCTCGGTGATGAAGGCGGTCTTCTCCTCGTCTTCGGGGTCCATCCTTATTTGATGATACCCACTGAAGGCGTCTAGGAAACTTAGGTGCCCGTATTCGGCAGTTGAGTCTACCAATTGGTCTATTGGTGGGAGAGGATATGAGTCTTTTGGGCAAGCATCGTTCAAGTTTCTGAAGTTGATGCACATTCGGAGCTTACTGCTCCCTTCTTTTGTGGCAATCACCACATTGCTTAACCACTCGGGGTACTTGACCTCCCTGATTACGTCAGCGTCCAATAGGTGCTGAACTTCGGTTTTGACAAAGTTACTTTTATGGGCTGAGATGCCCCGTTTCTTTTGCCGGACAGGTTTTGCTTCCGAACTTACTTTGAGACTATGCTGTATTACGCGGGGGTCTACCCCCGGCATGTCTTTCGGCGAGTAGGCAAACAGGTCTTTATTCATCAGTAGAAGGGATACAAGTTTTTTCTTGTCTCCTTCGGCCAGGTTTTTCCCTATTCGGGTATTTCGGCCTGGGACAAGTTCTACCTCGTCCATTTCTTCCTTCGCGAGATCTTCTGCCTCGCCCTTCTTTGGTTTTTTAGCTAGCAAGGCCTCTGCCTCTACAGTTTGCGTGAAGTTGTTTGGTGGAGCTTTTCGTGCCTTGACGAACACTTTTCTTATTTTGCCTTGATCGATGAAAATCTCTGCGTCTCCATCCTTGGTGGCGAAGGTGACAGTTAAGTATCTTACATCAGGGCGAATGTGCAGATTTCCCTGTGTTTGTCTTCCAAGGATGGCGTTGTATGATGAAGGAACATCCATGACAATAAATCTTGTCATTGTGGAGGCGAATAATTCAGCTGTCCCATCTACTGAAGTTTCTTTCATCATTAGGGGAAGATCAATCCACCCGAAGACGGGCAGTTCAGATGGTCCTACCCTGAAAGTAGGCGAAGTGACGGGCTTGAGGTCGGTGTTGGATATGCTCAAGTTCGGCAGCAAATGTGAGAACAGGACGTCGGTGTTTGATCCATCGTCAAGCAGCACTCTCTTGACGTCCTAGTTTCCTATCCTTACCATGACTAGAAGAGGATCGTCATGGGGGAAGATGATAGTGGTACCATCCTTGCGGGTCAGCTTCTTCGTCGGACTTTGATACTCCATCACTGCTATTTCTCTGGCCTTCATCTTTCTTTCCGAGGATGGGAGCCCTGTCGTGATTGTTTGTATTATTCCCGTGGGAGGTGGAGGGCGCCTTTTCGGACTTCAGTTCCTCCGTCTGTCGGAGTCATAGTCCTCGTCATCTACCTTTCCTTCTTCCTCCTTCCTCCCTTTCGGGGAAAGCATCCACAGGTATCGCCGAAGTTGGCCTTGTTTTATCAGTGACTCTATGTATTTTTTCAATTGGAAGCAGTCTTCAGTATCGTGGCCGTGGTCGCGATGAAACTGGCAAAACTTCTTCATGTTCTTTTTGTTATCAGCGGTCATGGCCCTTGGCCGCTGAACTTGGGTCCCCTGTCTCTCCATTGTCATGAGGATGTTGGTCCTCGTGGTGTTCAGAGGTGTGAAGGTTGGGGGTTTCCTTCCCCTAGTCCTTCGAGGTCGTCCTGCTTGGTCGGTCGGATACCGCGTCTGCTGGCTGGACCCTTTGGCACGGGCGTGATCAATCTTCGGTCCACCCATCCTCAGCTCTTCGGCTGTCATGTGCTGCTCGGCCCTTCGGTAGAACTCGCCAAGCGTGTCCGGAGGGTCCTTTGAAAATTCGTAGAACAGCTGTGAGTCTCTCCGAAGGCCCCGTATCATGGCGAGGATGCGTATTTCGGGCCGAAAGTCTGGGACACTTAGGGCCTCTCTGTTGAACCTTTCGACATAGTCACGGATGGTTTCTCCGTTCCTCTGCGCTATGTCGAACATCTGGACAGGCATCTTCGCCGTCGGCCGACTTCCAATGAATTGCTGTGTAAAGGCCGTGGATAGCTCCTGGAACTCCCTGATGGTCCCCGGGGCCAATGAATTGTACCACGCTGTTGCTGGTCCTGTGAGGGTTACTTCAAAACACTTGCACAAGGTAGCATCATCAGCACCGTGCATCATCATGCTGCGTTTGTACTTGGTCAGGTGAGCCTGTGGATCTGTCCGGCCATCATAAGTTTCCAGCCGAGGTACCCAGAAATCGCCTGGCATGGCTGCCTCAACCACTGTTCGGGTGAACGGGGACTCATCCCCACAGAAGGTTTCGGACAGCCTAGCCCAGACCGGCTTGCAAGCTACCTGTCTTTCTACTCTCTCCAACCTTGTCAACAATTTCTCCATGAGGAGCATGGCATTGGGCCCTTCGTCCTGGTGCTCTGGGAAGGGTGACTGTCGGTGCCTCTTTGTCAACTGGCTTCGGACCCGAGGGGATGGCGACCTCGCCTCGGGTGACGAGCTCCTTTGGCGAGGAGTCTTTGGCCGCTCGTACCCCCTTTGCCTCGCAGGCCGTGCCCCGAGAGGTATATTTTCTGTCGAGGATTCATCGCGCGGGTCCCCACTCCCCGAACTGCGATAGATTGACTTCGGGCTTTTCTCCCGAGGGCGCACTGGCGAGGGGGGCCTTTGGGCCTGAGTTGGTTGTGGCCACCTTCGGTCTATTTGCTGTGTCACCTCAGCTGCAATAGAACGCTGGAAGTCGCGTAGAAAGCTCATGGTTACGACTAGAGGACGCTCTTCCTCAGGCGAGGAAGTCCCTGGTAGGGTTTGCTCAGTGGCCGTTTGGACTTCAGGCGCGGACGGGGACTTCGGAAGTCCCTTGTCCTTAGAACGCCGAGTCTCCACAACGGCGACCTGAGGGTGGGTTCCCACAGACGGCGCCAAATGATGCCCGGCTGCATCTTTGTCATGTGACATTGTGACTTCGGGAGAGACTTCCTGAGAGGGAGAGCGTCTGGAGTGTAAGTTTCCCAGGGGAGAGTACCTGAAATGCTCAGAAAAGAGGGTTAGGAGGTCCCCGGTGTGTTTTTCCGGGGAGGAGCCTCCGACGCCCAAGTCAGTGCCCTGAGAGGAGATAAAGGAGGGACAAAGAGGAATAGATGGCCTTGCCTTTGTGTGTTTTCTCAGGGAAAGAGGGTCTGATCCCTTGCCAGGGCGTGTTTCCTGGTATTTATAGGAGTGCCCAGCCCGTTCAGATCATGACATGTGTTCGGTCAGATGTCCTTTGTACCTTCGGGCGTAGGGAACATGTAGCCGCTTATAGGCTCTTTGAGCCTTGGACTGAGACAGGCTGTGATAGGACTCGAACGGCGTCGGCGCGTCAGACCGCCATTTGAGGCGGCGTGTAGCGCCTGTGGGCGACATGTCAGAGGCTCCTTAAATGCTCGTGCCGTACTCCCGAGGTTCTTTGGACGAGGTCGTCCTTTGGTACGAATGCCCTCCTTCGGGAATTATGCCCGTGGTTCGGGGACTTCCCTGGTTCGGGGGTTCCGCCTTCAGGGAGGGTCTCTCTTGCTTGCGATAGCTGGTCTTTTATCCCTGAAGGTGATCCGTTCGGTCCCCCGAGGGAGCCGGCAACACCTCTAACGTTTCTGGCGTTCTAGCCGAGGTCATGGGTTCGGGGAGTTCGACTTCGCTCCTTCCGAGGTCAGTGTTAGCGCCTCCTTTGGATGACGCCAGGTTTTTTGTCCACGCTTTTGGCAGGAAATATATAGTAAGAGAGGCGATAACCCTTCGACTATCAACTTCCACTTCAAGTATTTTTGTTATAGAGGCTAACTTTTCTACTTCCTTATCTTGGGTATTGGATACTGGATGTGGATCTCACATTTGTACAAATGTGCAGGATCTAAGTAGAAGTAGAAGATTGGCCCGAGGTGAAGTGGACCTACGTGTTGGAAATGGAGCAAGGGTTGCTGCCTTAGCCGTAGGGACTTATGTTCTCACTTTACCTAGTGGATTAGTTTTAGAATTAGATAACTGCTACTTTGTGCCTACTATTAGTAGAAATTTGATTTCTGTTTCTTTTTTGGACAAGAAAGGTTTTTCATTTATAATAAAGGAAAAATGTTGTTCTATTTATTTGAATGAAATCTTTTATGGTAGTGCTCAACTTAGCAATGGGTTGTATGTTCTAGACCTCGAAGATCCAATCTATAATGTGAATACCAAGAAGGTCAGATTGAATGATTCGAACCCGACCTATCTCTAGCACTGTCGCTTGGACAATATAAACGAGACTCGCATATCCAAGCTCCATAAGCATGGACTCTTGGACTCATTTGATTTTTAATCATATGAGACATGTGAGTCATGTTTGTTGGGCAAGATGACCAAAGCCCCATTCACAGGGCAAAGTGAAAGGGCTAATGACTTACTAGGACTCATACATAGTGATGTATGTGGCCCTATGTCTACACAAGCTAGAGGAGGTTTCCAATACTTCATTACTTTCACTGATGACTTCAGCAGATATGGCTATGTGTATCTCATGAGACACAAGTCAGAATCCTTTGAAAAGTTCAAAGAATTCAAGAATGAAGTAGAGAATCAACTCGGGAAGAGTATCAAAGTGCTTCGATCAGATCGAGGTGGAGAGTACTTGGATCGAGAATTCCTTGACTATCTGAAGGAGTGTGGTATAGTATCACAACTCACTCCACCAGGTACACCTCAATGGAATGGTGTATCTAAAAGGAGAAATCAAACTCTGTTAGACATGGTTCACTCTATGATGAGTCAAGCTGACCTTCCAAACTCCTTTTGGGGACATGCTCTAGAGACAGCCGCTTTTACACTAAACCGAGTTCCATCTAAATCGGTTCAAAAGACACCATATGAGATATGGAGTGGGAGGCATCCCAATTTGTCTTTTATGAAGATTTGGGGCTGTGACGCTTATGTGAAACGTCAATCCTCTGACAAACTAGGGCCCAAATCTCAAAAATGCCTTTTTGTTGGGTATCCCAAAGAAACAAAGGGTTACTATTTCTACAATCCTTCTGAGCAAAAAGTGTTTGTTGCTCGAACTGGTGTCTTTTTAGAGAAAGAGTTTATCTCTAAAGGAACTAGTGGGAGGAAAGTAGAACTTGAAGAAATTCAAGAACAACAAGGAGACATCGAACCTGAAATGGAACCTGAACAGACACCACAAGATGTTGTGGTTCAAGAGTCTGTTCCTGTAGCACAGAGCCCACGTAGGTCTGGTAGGATTCGGCGTGAGCCTGAGAGATATGGATTTCTCATGACTCACACTGGTGATGTGATGCTCATGGATCAGGATGAGCCCACAACCTACCAACAAGCTATGTCGGGGCCTGACTCTGAGAAGTGGCTAGTGGCCATGAAATCCGAGATGGAATCCATGTATGAAAACCAAGTATGGACTTTGGTTGACCCACCTGAAGGGGTAAAACCCATAGGGTGCAAATGGGTTTTCAAGAAGAAAACTGACATGGATGGTAATGTGATTACCTTTAAGGGATGATTGGTTGCAAAAGGTTTCAAGCAAATTCATGGTATTGACTATGATGAAACTTTTTCACCAGTTGCTATGCTTAAATCCATCCGAATTTTGTTCGCTATTGCTGCACACTATGATTATGAGATATGGCAAATGGATGTCAAAACTGCATTCCTAAATGGAAAGCTACTTGAGGATGTGTACATGACACAACCTGAGGGTTTTGTCACTCCTGAGAATGCCAATAAAGTGTGCAAGTTGCAAAGGTCCATTTATGGACTGAAGCAAGCTTCTCGAAGTTGGAATCTTCATTTTGATGAAGCAATCAAAGAGTTTGGTTTTATCAAAAATGAAGATGAACCTTGTGTCTACAAGAAGGTTAGTGGGAGCGCTATTGTCTTCTTGGTGTTGTATGTAGATGACATACTACTCATCGGGAATGACATTCCTGAGCTACAGTCTGTGAAGACTTGGCTAGGGAAATGTTTCTCTATGAAGGACTTGGGTGAAGCAGCCTATGTGTTAGGCATCAGGATCTATAGAGATAGATCTAGAAAGCTTCTTGGCCTAAGTCAAAGTACATACATTGACAAGGTGCTAAAGAGGTTTAGCATGCAAGATTCCAAGAAAGGATTCTTGCCCATGTCACATGGTATAACTCTTTCTAGATCTCAGTGTCCGAGTACACCCGAGGAGAGAGAGCGCATGAGTAAGATTCCATATGCCTCAGCAATTGGATCTATCATGTATGCCATGATATGTACTCATCCCGATGTCTCATATGCCTTGAGCATGACGAGTAGGTACCAATCAAACCCCGGTGAGAGTCACTGGACAGCTGTTAAGAACATCCTTAAGTACTTACGAAGGACTAAGGATGCATTCTTGGTCTTTGGAGGTGAAGATGAGCTCGTTGTAAGGGGTTACACCGATGCAAGCTTCCAATCCGATAAGGATGATTTTAGATCACAATCTGGTTATGTGTTTTGTATTGGTGGTGGTGCTGTGAGCTGGAAGAGTTCAAAGCAAGAGACAGTAGCTGACTCTACAACAGAATCTGAGTACATTGCCGCCTCTGATGCTGCGAAGGAGGCAGTTTGGATCAAGAAGTTCATCACTGAACTTGGAGTGGTTCCAAGCATTGCCGACCCGATAGAGCTCTATTGTGACAACAATGGAGCAATCGCACAGGCTAAGGAACCTCGATCTCACCAGCGATCCAAACACATACTCCGACGCTATCATCTCATCAGGGAGATCATCGAGAGGGGTGATGTAAGGATATGCAGGACTTCGACAGACAGCAACATTGCTGATCCACTGACAAAGCCCCTTACGCAACAGAAGCATGATAGCCATTCTAGGTCCATCAGTATTAGATACATGGATGATTGGCTTTTAGTGCAAGTGGGAGATTGTTAGTGTTGTGCCCAGAAAGCCAATCATGAGATGATTGTATTTTTGCACATTGAGTCATGATATTTTATTAAGGCATTAATCCAGCAATTATGTTTGTTGTTTTGTTTCTACGTAACGTAATAAACATAATTGTAACCCTAGAATAATGATATTCTCAAATGTCCCTGGTCTAGTATTATCGTGGAGCGGGTTGCAATAATACATAACGACTAGCATATGTGAAGGCTAATATGAGATATGTAGTCTACATATGAGTACAAGTTGGAGAACTTGTGTACTAGACCGACCCACCATGAGAACACTACATGGTTCATTATATGAGTGTCATAAGTGATGGCCAGGGGCCTCATCGTTTATAGTCATAGTGACTGGTGGAGGAACTTCTGGGAGGAAGAACGCCTGGTGGATTGGACGGCCCAAAGGAGAGTGCCTGAAAGCCCAGAAACAAAAGGTTAGGAGGCCCCCGAAGTGTTTTTCCGGGGGGGGGAGCCTCCGACGCCCAAGTCAGTGGTGGCTGAGAGAAAGACAGAGAAAATAGCACAAAGGGCTGAGGAGTTTTGCCTGGTAACGGGAGCCGTATTTTGCCAGCCAGCCAACCTCCTGTCTGGTATTAACTCCTGGTATTTATAGGAGTGCCTAGCCCGCTCAGATCGCGACACGTGTTCGGTCGGACGTTCCTGACTTTCTGGGCATAGGAGACAGATAGTAGGTTACCTTGAGCCATGTGCTGAGACGGGCCATGATGTGATTTTGATGGCGTCAGTGTAGCAGAGCGCCTTTTGAGGCGGCTTGTGGCGTCTGTGAATGGATGTGTCAGAGGCTTCCTTAAATGCTTCCATAAATACCCCTGCCGTACTCCCGAGGTCCCTGGGTGAGGTCATCCTTTGGTACGAACGGAGCCTCTTCAGGAAACAAGCCCTGAGTTCGGGGGTTCCCAGCTTCAGGGAGTTCCGCTTTCGGGGATATCGTGTTCGGCTCGCTATGTCTGCTGCCACTTTTCCGAAGGCGATCTGTTCACGACCCTGGGGGACGAGTAGTGTCCTGGCGTGCCGAGCTTGGAGCTCTTCGGCTATCTCCCGAGGTGCCTGATCACACCTTTTCTCGGGTAGCGCCAGCTTCTTCTGGCCATTACTGTGGCAGGGAGTTCGGCCAGATAGAGGCGATAGCGTTTGGCTATCAATAAGTGATTCTCTTAGTGATCATGGTATATGTAGTCCTTCGACCTAAGATCATCAAGCTTCCCAACACGTGCGTCATATACTTTGATACTTTCCTTTGTTGCTCGTAACTGAGTGAACTTGAAGGAGGTCATTGGGTATGCCACATATCATGCGGAGGGATTTGTATGATCATGATGGGATTTGTCCCTCCTACGTAACGGGAGTGATATCTTTGGCTCCCTTGATAGAGTGAGACTTAGAAAAATGCATGGCCATGCTCGGATGAGTTGATATACAATATCAATGTTATCAGTTTAAGTTGGTCTACTCGGTAATCAAGAAACCAAAGATTGGGCTATACGAGAGTGACACATTCCATGTCTCGTGCTTAGTCTTGATATCTTGGACAAAGGGACAATAGCATATATCAGTGATGATCATAAAGGTTTAGTCGAATCATCGACAATTTTGTTACTTGGGTAGCAATGATGTGTTGCTAGACACCGCTCATTGCTTATGATCATAAATGTGATTTATGATCATTGCCAACGTGGTAAGAGCCTATTGGGTCGCACACATATAGCTATTTGGATCATTAGAGTGCATGGGCTAATAATTTGGGTTTTGGTTTCACAATAATTTTTCATTAATAATGGGGCTAATAGTTGAGCCATTATTAAGCCCAAAGTTAAAGCCTAATTGGATTAGGACTTTGAAACCCATTAGGCCTTGAAGTTGAGTCTCATTATAAATACAACTTTTAGTGAGAAATTCGCAGGTCTCCTTGCCCTAACCTCCTAAAAAGGACAGCTGCATTCTTCTCTTGCAATTCCTTGGAGGACGCAACCTACCACTGCGAGCCTAAGAGAAACGCATCTACCGAGATGTAGTGGAAGTGTGGTGATCCTGAGAGGCTCGTGTGGTTACCATAGAGAGCTTAAACACGTCAACTGTTCAGGTTTTGTTATTCGACTCTACAATTGAGTGAGAGATCTCAACCAAAAATTAGGTATGAAAATTTTCGAACACCCAGTTTACACCATTTCACTTGGATCTTGGAGGGTTTTGGTTAGATTCCGCTGCGCTGTTCGGCTCCCGAAACCCAACACCAATGCGCATTGATTTTCGAGTACCAGGCCTGGAGACATATGATGGGCGCAGTGGCCCCCAAGCCCACCTGATGAAATATAGGTGCAGCATGGTGTTGCATGGTGCTGATGACATCACCCTCTACAAGTGTTTCGAAGTCACCTTGTCATGCCCAGCAACTGCGTGGTATAACTCCCTAGCTCCCAGAACCATTATAGGTTTCCAGGAGTTATCCACTTTATTCACCCAGCAGTTCATCGAAAGCAGGCTGACGGTGAAGATGCTGTCCAAATGTTTGACATAGCTCAAAGAATGGGGAGACCATTCGGGACTATGTTGAGAGGTTCATCCAAGAAAACCCTCAATGTGCTAAACTTCTGCCCGGAAATCCCCATCGTCACCATGATCAGGGGACTCAGGAGGGACTCACAACTCTTTTATGAGTTCTCCAAAGACCTTTTGACACCCTCGAAGAATTCTACAGAAGAGCCAAACAGCACATGACAGCCGAGGAGCTAAGGATGGCGGCCCACAGTCTGAGCATAGTCACTTCGAGAGTCAGAGTCACCAACCTCGGAAAACAAGGGGAAAGAAGCCAGTATCATTTACTCCCCTAAATACTGCAAGAACAAACATCCTGATGGCCATGGAAAGGCAAGGAACCATAATCCAATGTTCGTAGGCCATGACCTCAGACAATAAGAAGAACATGAAGAAATTCTGTCAATTTCATCGGGACCAGAGGCACGATACAAAAGATTGTTCTAGCTGAGAAAGTATAATTTCATCTTGAATCAAGCAAGGGCAACTTCGATGCCACCTACAGATGTCGTCACCCAAAGGCCAAGAAAGAAATAAAGAAGAAAGGAAATAAGGGGATGAGGACTATGATTCCAACCAACGTTGGAACCGAAGCCCTAGAAAGCACCCACCACCTCCAGCAGGAATAATCTAGAAAATCACCACTAGAATACCCTCATCTAAGAGGAAAAGGAAAGTCCAGGAAATCTCGATGATGGAATTCGGCAACCCGGTGAACAAGCTTGTTCGAAAAGATGGGTCTAGCATGAAGTTTCCACATGATGACCCTCTCCTAATCATGGAAAAGATAGGAAGCTGGGATGTCAAGAGGGTGCTCATTGATGATGGGTCGAACGCCGACATTTTGTTCTCCCATTTGTTTCCAAACTTGGGCTTCTCCAAGGATGACCTTAAAACCATTACCTCTCCTACTTTCGACATAGGTTCCTCAAAACTCCTAGTACTCAGGTCGATCTATCTACCCTTGATGTAAAGGTAACCTCGATTTAGACCAAGGAAGAGCTCTTTGCTTCCACCATGATAAGGTTCATTGTCATAGACGTCCCTTCTTCATACAACGCCATCCTCAGAAGGCAGACACAGGGTAATCTTCACATCCACCTAGATTTGAAATACCTAACATTCACATTCGGCAGAAAGGAAGGTGACATAGAAATACTCATCAATCAAGTCGAAGTAAGGAAATTTTTTTGTAAAAGCAAGACAGAGCCCATTGAAAGTTCACACACAAACTTCGAAAGAGAAAAGCACGGCCGGCAAAGATGCAATAGAAGGAGAAAAAAGTGACCTTGAAAAAATAGAAATAGAGGAGGTAGAACTTGTACCGGGCTGAAGTACCCGAGTCGGGAAAGAACTGGCCAAAGGTGACAAGCAAAAGCTTGTATTTCTTCTATTAACGAACAAAGATCTGTTTGCCTACTCTCTGAAGGATTTGCCTGGGGTAGACCCTAGTATAATTCAGCACTGCCTTAAAGTATGCCCGAAGGTGAAGCCTGTTCAACAGAAAAAGCGTAGCCTTTCGGCACATAAGAACAATTTTGTTAAAAATAAAGTCCAATGGTTAACTAAGGTAGGCATAATAAAGGAGGTCAAGTGTCAAACCCCACATAGCCCCAGCCTATGCACCTGCAGTGCCACTCAACTGTGATAACAGTGCACTAGCAACTTTATTTAACTTTTGAACTTAGAAGTTTTATGAGTAAGCTTAGGTCTCGGCCAATTGACCCTTTTATAGGTCAAACTATATGTTCTGAAGACCAAGGCCTGGGAGGTACCTCAGGAGGCTAATTATTAGTTTTAGGTCATTACTTGCATTACAAGGCAAGGGCCACAGGATTACTAGCAACACAAGTCAAGGCATATACACCTGTACGATTAAGTGTTTCGGGTGTGTGCTCATTAAGTGTGATATCCAAATGCATGGCAACCAAGAAGCCCATCTCATCTCAAATTTGAAAACACACTTTTCATGTCATATGCACATTCGGCCTGACAAGAAGCAAAAGAGGTTTAGCACATTATGGACAAATCCATGAACAAGTACTTATAGCATAACTTGGCATTTCATTCATAACTTACACAAGAGTTCCATTAACTAACTGAGGCTACATATATACATAGAATAACCTCCACATAAGTACTACCTACTTGGAACCATACCAAGGGTACTCATAATCCAACATGGCCAAAATTTATGCATTACATGCCCAAACTAACTGTTAGTGTTGTGCCCAAAAGCCAATCATGAGATGATTTTATTTTTGCACATTGAGTCATGATATTTTATTAAGGCATTAATCCAGCAATTATGTTTGTTGTTTTGTTCCTGCGTAACTTAACAAACATAATTATAACCCTAGAATAATGACATTCTTAAAAGTCCCTGGTCTAGTATTATTGTGGAGTGGGTTGCAATAATACATAACAACTAGCATATGTGGAGACTAATATGAGATATGTAGTCTACATATGGGTACAAGTTGGAGAACTTATGTACTGGACCGACCCACCATTAGAACACTACATGGATCGTTATATGAGTGTCATAAGTGATTCTCATAGTGATCAGGGTGTATGTAGTCCTTCGACCTAAGATCATCAAGGTTCCCTACATGTGAGTCACATACTTTGATACTTTCCTTTGTTGCTCGTAACTGAGTGAACTTGAAGAAGGTCATTGGGTATGTCACATAGCATGAGGAGGGATTTGTATGATCAAGATGGGATTTGTCCCTCCTATGTAACGGGAGTGATATCTTCAGGCCCCTTGATAGAGTGAGACTTAGAAAATGCATGGCCATGCTCGGATGAGTTGATATGCGATATCAATGTCATCAGTTTAAGTTAGTCTATTCGATAATCAAGAAACCAAAGATTGGGCTATACGAGAGTGACACATTCCATGTCTCGTGCTTAGTCTTGATATCTTGGACAAAGGGACAATGGCATATATCGGTGATGATCATAAAGGTATAGTCGAATCATCGACAATCTTGTCACTTGGGTAGCAATGATGTGTTGCTAGACACCGCTCATTGCTTATGATCATAAATGTGATTTATGATCATTGCTAACGTGATAAGAGCCTATTGGGTCGCACACATAGAGCTATTTGGATCATTAGAGTGCATGGGCTAATTATTTGGGTTATGGTTTCACTTTAATTTCGTATTAATAATGGGCCCAAGAGTTGAGCCATTATTAAGCCCGAAATTAAATCCTAATTGGATTAGGGCTTTGAAACCCATTAGGCCTGGAAGTTGAGTCTCACTATAAATACAACTTTTAAGTGAGAAATTCGCAGGTCTCCTTGCCCTAGCCTCCAAAAAGGACAGCCACACTCTTCTCTTGCAATTCCTTGGAGGACGCAAGCTAGCACTGCGAGTGCAAGAGAAACGCATCTGCCAGGATGTGGTGGAAGTGTGGTGATCCCGAGAGGCTCGTGTGGATACCATAGAGAGCTTGAACACGTCAACTGTTCAGGTTTTGTGATTCGACTCTATAGTTGAGTGAGAGATCTCAACCGAAAATTAGGTATGAAAATTTTCGAACACCCGGTTTACCCCGTTTCACTTCGATCCTGGAGGGTTTCAGTTAAATTCCGCTGCGCTGTTTGGCTCCCGAAACCCAACACTAACGACAGTACCCAAAAGCTACCTTAAGTGTACAATACAAAACTAAAGCTTGTAAGAAGACACCTACAACCATGCTCATTCCTATAAGTGCAAACCATCCTACCAAAGCCCATGAGGACACATCCATTGGTCCTAGACTTGATCCACAATCTACACAAGCTTGTAAACTCAAACACATGAGTTTATTGATCAAATATAATACTTGCACAATGTACTTTTAAAGCCAAGCTCTCAGTCATAACACATACCTTGGCAAACCGTGTACAACTTAGCACACAAGCAACAACACTAATCAATCATGCTCAAAGCCTTTCTTTGAAACATATACAATAAGGGGCACGAGTTTACACAACTCAGTAAGGATTACTACAGCTCTAAGAGCTTATTTAGTTAAGCCCGGGGGCTTAACCTCCATTAGCATTGCTTCACCTGCAAGAAAGACAAGAAAACACTAAAACCACAAGTACAATAACATATACACATGATAGCAACAACTATAAGGGGTTAGCAAGCACAACCAAGCAACCAAGCACACAACTCACACACCACAACCCAATACCCATCTCGGTTGAAGCCAAACTAGCAAGCACATCCATAATGTCCATCAAGCTTCACCTATAACCATCCATTAAACTAGAGCTCCAAGTTCAACTATAGGTTGGCCCTCCTATAATGGACTCTAAGTACTTGCCATTAGTAACTAGCTAGTCATAATTAACACAAACCCGAAGGTAAGCACGTAAGCCCCATATAGCATTCTAAGATCATATAGCTCAATATACCATCACTTGGAACCGAAATCAGTAATTTGAACATGGAACAATACCAAAATCAAGTAGTGAACTGTAATCCTTACCAATCTTTTGCCTTGAGTTCTCAGCTATGCCTTGAATCTCCAAGACTTGGCCTGAAAATTCACTCACAAGATTGCCTAAGGCCAAGAACACAAAATACAAGCTTGATTCTTCAATTCAAGCTTTAATCACTAAGGATTTGGCATGAACCCAAGACTTAAATGCCAAGAACACCAAGAACACAACTTAGACTTCCAAAATAAAGGTTTCACCAGAAATTAGTGTTTTTGGCTAAGTGGAAGCATGCATTAGCCGGCCAAGTGCCACATGTACACAAATGGGCTCAATGCCCTTCACGGCCTCACACACTTTTGCATGGTTAACTTAACCCTTCCTTGCATCTTTGTGTCAATGTTAGCACTCGAAAGATTGTTCAATTTGGCCTTCTAGCTTTGTTTCTCATCACTAGCAACCTAAGCCATTTAAATGTACACCTTTGGATCCGATAGGCTTGGGTCAACCTACTCATGCTATTACCAATGCACACATAGGCCTTTCATCATTTTTATGCATTTTGCCTTATATTTTTGGCTTGGGTCAAGCACTAAGCTAGTGTCCTAACCACTCCTCCCTCCTTAATTAATTTGGCCCTCAAAATTCTTCCCAAGTTTTGGATACAACTGAGGGTCACTCTTGGCAATTTCCTGTTCTACTTCCTAGGTTGCTTCTTCTAGAGTATGGTTACTGCACTAAACCTTAATCATAGAAATCCACCTACTTCTCAACTTCCTAGTATCTCTGGCTAGAAATTGGATGGGCACCTCTTCATATGAAAGGTTTAGGGTTATAGGTACACTAGCAGGAATTTCTATGTATCTTCAACTTGGAACATACTTCTTAAGTAAACTTACAGCACGTATATTACCAAGTTATGGTGGCCAATCCAACTGGTATGCCACATTTCCAACTTTGGCCAACACTTGGTATGGCCCTATGTGTTACCACCTCACAAAATGGGAGAATTACAAGTGTGTCATAATGGCTAAGAACCATTTATTATGTAATTCTTAGCATAGTAATTGAAGTGTGGGGGGTAAAAGGCATGATCAACACATCCTTAAAAGTGTTCCAAGTTGGTAAGTTGGCCCCCAAGAAAAGCCTTAAGGATTGCTTGTTGTCAAGCAACCTATGGACTTTTTTGTCAGGTTTTGGAAATTCGGGTACTCAATTGCAAAATTCCCAAGAAAGAGCCTTGGAGAGTCATTGGAAGGATATGAATTGTATGAAAGTGCTATTGGAGGACCAAATTGCTCATGGAAGACAAGTTTGGACAAAGGAAATACTAAAGGCATTAAGGACCTAAATGTCTTAATGTAAACCTTAAGGTGTTTAAGCTTTTGACTTAAGTCTATGGGTGGAATTGTGGGGTTATCCCACCATGAGAGAGGCAGCCAAGACTTGATAAATAGTAAAAAATGTTGGGCACATGTGTACCAATGGGTTTAAGACAAAGAAACCATAACTAGTGAGAAGGAAAATGACATAAAGCAAGGTTAAGCTTGTTAAGTGTGTTTTGTACCCTTAAGCTCATTTAAGGCCATTTAAGTGGCCAAATCACTTATCCCTCTCTCATTTTCGTCCTCCTCCAGCCCAAAAAATGCAGCCACACTTCCTCCATACCCACCATACCTTTAAACTCAAAACTACTTGCAATTGAAGTCAATGAGGCGCAATTGGAAGCTATTTGGTGCTATTACTTGAGTGCACCTAGGATGAAGCACCAATTTTAGCATACCTATCAAGGTAAGGGTTCTCTTGCTCTCATGGGTTGTTTTCTATATTTTCAAGCAACCATGGAGCTAGGGCTAAGCTTTGGAGAGAGCCATGGGCTTGATGAACCAAGCTTAGTGAGGGGAGTGCACTTATTGAAGGTTTTGTGACCTATTGTCAAGTGCACAATGATGGCAGTGAAATGAGGGTTTCTAGAGCCCAAAGTGAGTACTAAATATTTTTAAAATCCTCCTAAGACCAAGTATTAGCTTGAGGAGGGCTGCCATTGTTATGCACTCCAAGGTTGTGCAGTTATTGTGCCAAAACTGTGCATTTAAACTCCCAGGTTTGGTGTGTCCTGTTTGTCATCAGAACAACATCGCTAGTGTACATACTCAAGACACCCTTGTGAGCACTATGTAAATACATGCATATTGGTCTAACCATAACACACATATTTACATTTATGCACACTATGGCAGCTAAGAAGGAAAACACTCGCACAAGTCTTAGTTCTGGCTTCCATACATTAGGCAATCTTGTTAAGTTCTAGTGACCAGCTACTGCACCTGTAACTTCCACTAATAAACTGTATCATTATAGCCACATGGCCCCAAATTTTATTGCTCCATTATCAATTAGACACTTAGAGTAAACCAAGGAATTTTGTTTTACATCAATAGCCCACCGATGGACCAAGTTATGGATTTTTGAAATTGGTTACAAAATTCTGACCAAATGAATAGTAACTCAGCCAAATTTGCAATGTCATATCTTTGGCTACAGGGCTCTAAATCCAGAAATTATAAAGCCCAATTAACCATCTATAGGTTATTTAGGAGTGGTCAAAATTTCATACAAAGATTCAATCTATGCAGAGAGATGTTAAACTTTAGGTCCAAAGTCAAAATTCTGGCAACTTTTGGACCACTTTGCCCATACAAATTTTCCAAACCATGCAAACACTTCATTCACAAGGGAAAAGCCCTCCAATGTCGCTATCACATATATGTCCATTGCACATAGGAATTAAATTCCATTCATGTTAACAACTTTATGTGACCAAAACGGAATTTACAATTAAGCAGTCCATCATTCACACTTAGGCAGCTTTGCACCACATCACTTAAATAGCCAAAACATTACCCAAATGTTCACATACTTGTCTCATTTTACATAAACTACATATACATGGATACAAGCACTAAAATATGGTCTTTAATCACCTAAATATGCACCCTAGGATTACAAGACGTTCTGACACACAATGGACTCCCAAAATAGGATGCTGGACAGCTGCTGCACAGCACAATAAGTAGCACCATTAAAAATACCAAATGTGCTCCTAAAATCCCCAAAATTTCAAGATCACAAATAGACATATGGAGGTTAATGTACCTGAAATTTCATATAAAAAATCAAACAAAAAATTTCAGTTTGAATGTGATCTTTCTGCTGGACCTGAAATGACAGAATTGATGGGAGTAAGTTTCATTGAGAAACTTAGTAACGGTAGCACTTGGATTCAATAGGCAATGTAACCATGATTAAATCCTAAATCAAAAGAAACTAAAATAAAAAAAACACAATGCATATATACAAGATATAGCAACCAAATGCAGCAGCCAAACACAAACAACAAACACATGAAATGTGGCAACAATAATCATAGGTTAGTCCATAAAACATGTAATAAACATAAATAAATCACTATGGCAGCCCTCCTCAAGCTAATGCTTGGTATTATGAGGATTTTAACACTAGTTAGTACTAACTTTGGGCTCTAGAAATCCTCATTTCACTGCCATCATTGTGCACTTGACAATAGGTCACAAAACCTTCAATAAGTGCACTCCCCTCACTAAGCTTGGTTCATCAAGCTCATGGCTCTCTCCCAAGCTTAGCCCTAGCTCCATGGTTGCTCAAAAATATAGAAAACAACCCATGGGAGCAAGATAACCCTTACCTTGATAGGTATGCTAAAATTGGAGCTTCATCCTAGGTGCACTCAAGCAATAGCACCAAATAGCTTCAAATTGTGCTTCCTTGACTTCAATTGCAAGTAGTTTTGAGTTTGAAGGTATGGTGGCTATGGAGGAAGTGTGGCTATGTTCTTGGGCTAGAGGAGGGTGAAAATGAGAGAGGGATATGTGATTTGGCCACTTAAATGGCCTTAAATGAGCTTAAGGGTACAAAACACACTTAACAAGCTTAACCTTACTTTATGTCATTTTCTTTCTCACTAATTATGGTTTCTTTGTCTTAAACTCATTGGTACACATGTGCCCAACATTTTTGACTAATTATCAAGTCTTGGCTGCCTCCCCCATGGTGGGATAACCCCACAATTCCACCCTTAGACTTAAGTCAAAAGCTTGAACACCTTAAGGTTTACACTAGGACATTTAGGTCCTTATTGCCTTTAGTGTTTCCTTTGTCCAAACTTGTCTTCCATGAGTAATTTGGTCCTCCAATAGCACTTTCATACCATTTATATCCTTCCCATAACTCTCCAAGTCTCTTTCTTGAGAGTTTTGCAATTGAGTACCCGAATTTCCAAAACCTTACAAAAAAGTCCATAGGTTGCTTGACAAACAAGCAATCCTTAAGGCTTTTCTTGGGGGCCAAGTTACCAACTTGGAACACTTTTAAGGAGGTGTTGATCATGCCTTTTACCCCCCACACTTCAATCACCATGGTGAGAATTACACAATATAATGGTTTTTAGCCATTATGACACACTTGTAATTCTCCCATTTTGTGAGGTGGTAACAATCCTCCCCCCCTTAAAAATTTTGGTCCTCCAAAATAGCCTTTAGCTTTGGGTATTCTTCAAGATACCTTTCCATAAGGTCTTTTTCAGTTTCCCAGGTTGCTTCTCTTTCAGAGTGGTGTGACCACTGAACTTTAACCATGGGAATATGTTTGTTTCTTAACCTTCTGGTATCCTTGGCTAAGATAGCTATAGGTTTCTCTTCATATGTCAAGTTAAGTTCCAACTGTATGTCTTCCACTACAATAGCATGCTTTGTGTCTAATAGACACTTCTTAAGCATACTGATGTGAAAAACATTATGACCACTTGACATGCTTGGCAGTAGAGCTAACATATATGCTACCTTGCCAACTCTATCCAAGATCTCATAAGGACCGATGTATCTTGGAACTAACTTGGTTCTTCTACCAAATCTGACAATGCTTTTGGTTGGTGCAACTTTCAGCCAAACATTGCCACCAACCTCAAATTCCAAGTCTCTCCTTCTTTTGTTCACATAGGCTGCGGTCCTTTAGGCACATAGATTCGATCCTTGAAATACAAAAATCCTTGCAACATCTATTACCCACTCGGGGGTAGTCCAGTTATGGTGCCAAAACTGTGCATTTAAACTCCCAGGTTTCGTGTGTCCTATAGGTCATCAGAACAACACCCCTAGTGTACATACTCAAGTGACCCTCTTGAGCCCTATGTAAATACATGCATATTGGTCTAACCATAACACACATATTTAAATTTATGCACACTATGGTAGCTAAGAAGGAAAACACTAGCACAAGTCTTAGTTTTGGCTTCCACACATTAGGCAATCTTGTTAAGTTCTAGTGACCAGCCACTGCACCTCTAACTTCCACTAATAAACTGTATCATTCTAGCCACATAGCCCCCTATTTTATTTGCTCCATTATCAAGTAGAGACCTAGAGAAAAGCAGGGATTTTTTTTTTACATCAATAGCCCACCTATGGACCAAGTTATGGATTTTTTAATTTGGTTACAAAATTCTGACCAAATGAATAGTAACTCAGCCAACTTTGGAACATCATATCTTTGGCTACAGTGCTTTAAATCTAGAAATTCCAATTCCCAGTTGACCCTCTAGATTTCCTCTATGGGTGGTCAAAAATTTCATACCAAGATTCATTCTACACAGGAAGATATTAAAATTTACGTCTAGAGTCAAAATTCTGGCCACTTTTGGACCACTTTGCCCATACAATTTTTCCAAACCATGTAAACACTTCATTCACAAGGGGAAAGCTCTCCAAGGCTATCCCATATATTTCCATTACACATATGAATTAATTTATTTTAATAAGTTTATATGGCCAAAACAGAATTTACAAGTAAGCAGCCCATCATTCACACTTAAGCAGCTTTGCACCACATCACTTACATAACAAAAACATTACTCAAATGTTCACATATTTGTATCATTGTACATACACTACACATACATACATACATGCACTATATTATGGTCTTGAATCAGCTAAATATGCATCCTAGGATTACAGTAGGTCCTGAGACACAATGGGCCCCAAAAACAGGATGCTGGACAGCTGCTGCGCAGCACAATAAGTACCACCATTAAAAATGACAAATGTGCTGCTAAAATTACCAAAATTTTCTGATCATAACTAGACATATGGAAGTTCATGTACCTGAAATTTCAGATTAAAACCCAATCTAAAAGGTCTATTTTGAAGGTAATCTTTCTGCTGAACCTGAAATGACAGAATTGAGGGGCGTAAGTTTCATTGAGAAACTTAGTAAGCGTAGCACTTGGATTCAATAGGCAATGTAACCATCATTAAAACCTTCATCCAAAGACACTAAAATACAAAAACCACAATGCATATATACAAGATATAGAAACCAAATGCAGCAGCCAAACACAAACAACAAACACATAAAATCTGGCAGCAACAATAACCATAGCTTAGTCCATAAAACATGTAATACACATAAATAAATCACTATGGCAGCCCTCCTCAAGCTAATGCTTGGTCTTAGGAAGATTTTAACACTATTTAGTACTAACTTTGGGCTCTATAAACATTCATTTTACTGCCATCTTTGTGCGCTTCATACTTCGTCACAAAACCTTCAACAAGTGCACTCCCCTCACTAAGCTTGGTTCATCAAGCTCATGGCTCTCTTCCAAGCTTAGCCCTGGCTCCATGGTTCCTTGAAAATATAGAAAAAACCCATGAGAGCAAGAGAACCCTTACCAAAGTGCCTAGGCCAAAAATCGAGCTTGATCCTTGAAGTATCGAAGAAATAGCTCTAGTTTGCTTCCAATTGCTTCCTTTTGCCTTCAATTTCAATCAATTGCAGGTTTGAAGGTGTGATGGCTATGGAGGAAGTATGGCTTTGTTCTTGCCCTGGGGAAGGATGAAAATGAGAGAGGGATAAGTGATTTGGCTACTTAAATGGCCTTAAATGAGCTTAAGGGCACAAACCACACTCAACAAGCTTAACCTTGCTTTATGTCATTTTCTTTCTCACTAATTATGGTTTCTTTATATTAAACTCATTGGTACACACATGCCCAACATTTTTGACTAATTATCAAGTCTTGGCTGCCTCCCCCATGTTGGGATAACCCAACAACTCCACCCTTAGACTTAAGTCAAAAGCTTGAACACCTTAAGGTTTACACTAGGACATTTAGGTCCTTATTGCCTTTAGTGTTTTCTTTGTCCAAACTTGTCTTCCATGAGTAATTTGGTCCTCCAATAGAACTTTCATACCATTGATATCCTTCCCATAACTCTCCAAGTCTCATTCTTGAGAGTTTTTCAATTGAGTACCCGAATTTCCAAAACCTTACAAAAAAGTTCGTAGGTTGCTTGAAAAACAAGCAATCCTTAAGGCTTTTCTTGGGGGCCAAGTTACCAACATGGAAAACTTTCAAGGAGGTGTTGATCATGCCTTTTACCCCCTGCACTTCAATCACTATGGTGAGAATTACGCAATATAATGGATTTTAGACATTATGACACACTTGTAACTCTCCCATTTTGTGAGGTGGTAACAGCCATAGTTATTTATTTATTTTTATCGCATGTTTTATGGATTAACCTATGGTATATGTTGCTGCCACATCTCATGTGTTTGTTGTGAATGGCTGCTGCATTTGGTTGCTATATCTTGTATATATGCAACGTGGTTTTTGTGTTTTATTGTCTTCAGATGCAGCTTTTAATGATGGTTATATTGCCTATTGAATCCAAGTTCTACCCTTACTAAGTTTCCCAATGAAACTTACTCCCATCGATTCTGTCATTTCAGGTCCAGCAGAAAGATCACATTCAAAATGACATTTGTATTTTGAGTTTTGATCTAAAATTTCAGGTTCATGAACTTCCATATATCTAGTTATGATCTAGAAAGTTTGGTGATTTTAGGAGCACGGTTGCTATTTTTAATGGTGGTACTTATTGTGTTCTGCAATAGCTATCCAGCATCCTGTTTTTGGAGTCCATTGTGTCTCAGGACCTCCTGCAACCTAGGGTGTGTATTTAGCTGAGTTAAGACCATATTGTAGTGCATGTATGCATGTACATGTAGTGTATGTAAAATGATACAAGTATGTGAAATTTTGAGTAATGTCTTGCCTATGTAAGTGATGTGGTGAAAAGCTGCCTAAGTGTGAATGATGGGCTGCTTACTTGTAAATCCTGTTTTAGCCACATAAAGTTGTTAAAAGAAAGGGAATGTAATTCTTATGTGTAATGGACATATATGGGATAGCTTTGGAGGTTTTTCCCCTTGTGAATGAAGTGTTTGCATACTTCTAAAATTTTGTATGGGCAAAATAGTCATAAAGTGACCAGAATTTTGACTCTGCACTTAAAGTTATATATATCCCTATGTAGAAGGAATCTTGGCACGAAATTTTGAGTACATCTAGATAACATCTAGAGGTTGAACTTAGATTTGGAATTTCTAAATTTGGAGGCCTATAGCCAAAGATATGACGTTGCAAATTTGGCAAAGTTACTGTTCATTTTGTTAGAATTTTGTAACCAACTTAAAAAATCCATAACTTGGTCCATAGGTGGGCTATTGATGTAAAAAAAAATTCCTTGGTTTACTCTAAGTCTCTAATTGATAATGGAGTAAATAAAATAGGGGGTACATGGCTAGAATGATACAGTTTTTGTGTGTAAGTTACAGGTGCGGTAGCTGGTCACTAGAACTCAACATGATTGCCTAATGTGTGGTAGCCAAGATTAAGACTTGTGCTAGTGTTTTTGTTCTTTTTTGCCATAGTGTTCATGAAATGTGAATATGTGTGTGATGGTTGGACCAATATGCATGTGTTTACATAAGGCCCAAGAGGGCCACTTGGGTATGGACACTAAGGGTAGTGTTCTAATGGCCTATAGAACATTACCAATCCTAGGAGTCTAAATGCACAATTTTGGCACCATAATTGGACTACCCCGGAGTGGGTAACAGAAGTTGGTATCAGAACATGGTTTGTACATTTATATAGCATGTAGTTCCATTGCCTGTATCTACATACATGAACTCAAATTGGTCAGCTGCTAGTGTCAAGTACCATTGAAATACCTATGATCTTTGTATGTGCTCTATGGTGAATCATCAATTCAGGAAGTAAACATGGTTGCCACAAGGTGAGGGGAACCACCCTGAAGGCCTCCTACTAACACTGAGCAACAAAGAAATGGACAAAATATATGGAATCAATGGCAACAGGGGGTACCAAACCCTGAAGTGCCTTAGGTTTGTTTAGAGCATTAGAGGAACTTAGCTCTAATCAATGGAAACTTAAAAAGGCTTATTAAAATACAATAGTAGGGAGTCCAAGTAGCTCCAGCAAAACCAGTTTAGGATGCACAATAGCTTAGAAGAAACAACTGATTAGACCGTTGAGGAGGAAATTGAAGATAGGAGAAATCCAAGAGGAAGAAGACTAAGGTATGAGATTGGTCAGGTGTCCAGGACCAATTCCTCACTCTATGACCATTCTTCCACCAGGAATGAGATTAGGGAAGGCCATGGGAGAAGATCTAGGAGAAGACAGAGAGATCATAAAGAGCATCACCATACAGAGGGCTCTCACAAATTCGGTAGGCACAGATCAGAGGATTTGGAAGGTTTTGACAAAGTCAGACTATTGGAGAGGTTCCAATGCCTATGAACTGCACAGTTTGATGGAAGTGCTGGGCCAGAAAGAACTGAGGAGTGGTTAATCTTCATGGAAAAGATGTTTGAGAGGATGCCGCTCAGCTCCCCTAAGAGAGTCCCATTGGCTACCTACAATCTGGTAGCCAGTGCAGAGATATGGTGTTGGAGCACCAGAGATAGATTTGCTGTCCAGAAGGGTAGGAGGCCATGAAAAGACATGGAAATGACTTGGCCAGTGTTCACACAACTATTCCAGGAGTAGTACATCAGTGATGCTATCAAGGATTTGAAGTAAGCTGAATTTGATGCTCTAAGGCAGGACAACCTTAATGTCCTAGAGTATGAGCACAAATTCAGTCAGTTGGTGAGGTATGCTCTTCAGTATCATGGACTGGAGGAGTTAAAGGCCAAAAGATTTTTTAGAGGCCTAAAGTCAGACTTTAGAAAGGCTATTTGACCTTTTGGAGCAGTTACATACTATGAAGAAGTGTAGAAAGCTCTATTAGTAGAGCAAAAGGAGTATGAGACTAAGTACATTCCTAGCGGACCAGGGGAAAATAGTTAGGCAGGAGGTAAGCAGAAGAAGCCACCACATGACAACGGAATTGCCAAGAATTCTCATCTTGGTGATGAGGGAAATGTTAAGGGGAAGTTCCCTAGCCTAAGGTGCCCTAAATGCAAGAAGTTTCATGGAAAGAAACCTTGCTATTTTGACACCCAAGCCTATCTAAGATGTGGATCCATGGATCATTGGATCAAAGACAGCCCACAAGCTCAAAGGAGGCCAGAAGACCAAGGTCCAGTAAGGCCTATTGGGGCAGGACCTAGAGGAGGAGCACCTAAGGAGGGACAACAGAGGCCAGTTCCTCCAGTGCCTTGATCTTTAGTGTAGAGAAATGGCAGAGTCTTCCAAGTGGAGAGGCCAGAGACATCAGAGCAGGGAGGAGCACTAAAAGTAACATTTACCTTAATGGTAAGTCTGTTAGTGTTCTATTTGATACAGGTGCATCTATGTCTACAGTGACTAGGAAATTTGTTAAAGCCATGAAATTACCTCCTAAAATCATGCCTAGGATAT
Source organism: Aquilaria sinensis (assembly GCA_005392925.1). NCBI lineage: Eukaryota > Viridiplantae > Streptophyta > Magnoliopsida > Malvales > Thymelaeaceae > Aquilaria > Aquilaria sinensis. The sequence continues at coordinate 46,192 of SMDT01000965.1, forward strand.
CCTTAGTGAAAACAGCAGGTAGTCAATGTCTTTTCACTAATGACCTAGCTAAGGATTGTGAGCTAGTAGTAGGAATGACTAAGGCTATGACTAATCTACTAGTGTTGGATATTCCTGTTGGGTTTTGGGAGCCAAACAGTGCAGCGGAATTTAACCGAAACCCTCCAAGATCCAAGTGAAACAGGGTAAACTGGCTGTTCGAAAATTTTCATACCTAATTTTCGATTGAGATCTCTCACTCAACTGCAGAGTCGAACCACAAAACCTGAATAGTTGACGTGTTCAGGCTCCCTATGGTATCCACACGAGCCTCTCGGGATCACCACGCTTCCACCATGTCCCGGCAGATGCGTTTCTCTTGCGCTCGCAGTGCTAGTTTGCGTCCTCCAAGGAATTGCAAGAGAAGAGTGTGGCTGTCCTTTTGGGAGGCTAGGGCAAGGAGACCTGCGAATTTCTCACTTAAAAGTTATATTTATAGTGAGACTCAACTTCCAGGCCTAATGGGTTTCAAAGCCCTAATCCAATTAGGATTTAATTTCGGGCTTAATAATGGCTCAACTCTTGGGCCCATTATTAATACGAAATTAAAGTGAAACCATAACCCAAATAATTAGCCCATGCACTCTAATGATCCAAATAGCTCTATGTGTGCGACCCAATAGGCTCTTGCCATGTTGGCAATGATCATAAATCACATTTATGATCATAAGCAATGAGCGGTGTCTAGCAACACATCATTGCTACCCAAGTGACAAGATTGTCGGTGAATCGACTAAACCTTTATGATCATCACCGATATATGCCATTGTCCCTTTGTCCAAGATATCAAGACTAAGCATGAGACATGGAATGTGTCACTCTCGTATAGCCCAATCTTTGGTTTCTTGATTACCGAGTAGACTAACTTAAGCTGATGACATTGATATCGTATATCAACTCATCCGAGCATGGCCATGCATTTTCTAAGTCTCACTCTATCAAGGGCCCGAAGATATCACTCCTATTACATAGGAGGGACAAATCCCATCTTGATCATACAAATCCCTCCGCATGATATATGACATACCTAATGACCTCCTTCAAGTTCACTCAGTTACGAGCAACAAAGGAAAGTATCAAAGTATATGACTCACATGTAGGGAACCTTGATGATCTTAGGTCGAAGGAATACATATACCATGATCACTATGAGAATCACTTATGACACTCATATAACGATCCATGTAGTGTTCTCATGGTGGGTCGGTCCAGTACACAAGTTCTCCAACTTGTACCCATATGTAGACTACATATCTCATATTAGTCTCCACATATGCTAGTCATTATGTATTATTGCAACCCGCTCCACAATAATACTAGACCAGGGACGTTTAAGAATATCATTATTCTAGGGTTACAATTATGTTTGTTAAGTTACGCAGAAACAAAACAACAAACACAATTGTTGGATTAATGCCTTTATAAAATATCATGACTCAATGTGCAAAAATACAATCATCTCATGATTTGCTTTTGGGCACAACACTAACAATTCCTGAGTATGATTTGGTGCTGGGTATGAATTGGCTTGCTATGCATAACATAAGAATTGATTATGCTAAGAGGGAAATCACATTGTCTGATGGTGAAGTGCATGCATTCGTGAATTCTAAGGAATTAGTGTATGAAACACATGGCATAGATGTTGGGTTTTGGGAGCCAAACAGCGCAGCAGAATTTAACCGAAACCCTCCAGGATCCAAGTGCAATGGGGTAAACTGGCTGTTCAAAAATTTTCATGCCTAATTTTCGGTTGAGATCTCTCACTCAACTGTATAGTTGAATCACAAAACTTGAACAGTTGCCGTGTTCAAGCTCTCTATGGTATCCATATGAGCCTCTCAGGATCACCATGCTTCCACCATATCCCGATAGATGCATTTCTCTTGCGCTCGCAGTGCTAGCTTGCGTCCTCTAAGGAATTGCAAGAGAATAGTGCAGTTGTCCTTTTCGCAGGCTAGGGCAAGGAGACTTGCGAATTTCTCACTAAAAGTTATATTTATAGTGAGACTCAACTTCCAGACCTAATGGGTTTCAAAGCCCTAATCCAATTAGGCTTTAATTTCGGGCTTAATAATGGCTCAACTATTGGGCCTATTATTAATACGAAATTATTGTGAACCCAAGACCCAAATTATAAGCCCATGCACTCTAATGATCCAAATAGCTCTATGTGTGTGACCCAATAGGCTCTTACCACGTTGGCAATGATCATAAATCACATTATGATCATAAGCAACGAGCGGTGTCTAGCAACACATCATTGCTACCCAAGTAACAAGATTGTCGATGATTCAACTAAACCTTTATGATCATCATTGATATATGCCATTGTCCCTTTATCCAAGATATCAAGACTAAGCACGAGACATGGAATGTGTCACTCTCATATAGCCCAATCTTTGGTTTCTTGATTACTGAGTAGACCATGATCATTATGAGAATCACTTATGACACTCATATAATGATCCATGTAGTGTTCTCATGGTGGGTCGGTCCAGTACACAAGTTATCCAGCATGTACCCATATGCAGACTACATATCTCATATTAGTCTCCACATATGCTAGTCGTTATGTATTATTGCAACCCGCTCCACAATAATACTAGACTAGGGATGTTTGAGAATATCATTATTCTAGGGTTACAATTATGTTTGTTAAGTTACGCAGAAACAAAACAACAAACATAATTGCTGGATTAATACCTTAATAAAATATCATGACTCAATGTACAAAAATACAATCATCTCATGATTGGCCTTTTGGGCACAACACAAACAATAGAGCTAGAGGTACTAGATGAGATACCTGTGTTTTCTGAGCATGATTACTATTATGCATTAAATGAATTGCACTATGACGAGGAAGTGGACAAAATACCTATAGTGAGAGACTTTCGACAAGTTTTTCCTAAAGATCTGCCAGGTATTCCTCCACAAAGGGGGATTGAGTTTGAAATCAAGCTACAACTAGAATCTAGTCCAATATCCATATCTCATTACAAAATGCCAACCACAAAGATAAATGAGCTCAACAAACAACTTGGTGAACTTCTTGAAAAAGGGTTCATAAGGCCAAGTGTTTCACCATGGGGAGCTCCTATTCTCTTTGTGAAAAAGGCGGATGGATCTTTGAGACTATGCATTGACTATAGGAAGCTTAATGTAGTCACTATCAAGAACAAATATCCACTCCTTAGGATTGAGGATCCTTTTGATCAACTCAAGGGAGCTAACATCTTCTCCAAGATAGATTTGAGATCTAGATACTTCTAGTTGAGAGTAAAGGAAGAGGACATTCCTAAGACTACATTCAGGACCAGATATGGGCATTATGAGTACACAGTCATGCCATTTGGTTTTACTAATGCCCTAGTTGCTTTCATGGACCTGATGAATAGGGTGTTCAGATAACATCTGGACAAATTTGTGGTTGTGTTCATTGATGACATCCTAGTGTATTCCAAGGATGAAAATGAACATGAACATCATCTAAAGATTGTCTTAAAGACTCTGTTGGAACATCACCTTTATGCCAAATTATCCAAGTGTGAATTCTGGATATGGGAAGTGTCTTTCCTAGGACACATTATAAATGCACAAGGCCTTAAGGCAGACCCTAAAAAGGTCAAGGCAGTGCAAGAATAGGAAAGACCAAAGACTATGAAGGAAATTAGAAGTTTCCTAGGATTAGCTGGATACTACAGGAGATTTGTTTCAGGCTTTTCCATGATTGCCTCAGTTCTTCCTCATCTGACCAAGAAAGGTCAAAGATTTTAGTGGACTAAGAAGTGTTAAAAGGATTTCTGGAGAGGAAAAAGGTTCATTGTATTAATCCTTTGCCTACAAGCAAGGATTATTGTACTTCAAGGACCGAATTTATGTGCCTAAAGGAGCAAAGCTCAGGGATGAAATACTTGAATAAGCTCACACAAGCAACTTGAACATCCATCCAAGAAGTGATAAAATGTATAAAGACTTGAAGACTCACTTCTGGTGGCCAAATATGAGGAGAGACATAGTTACTTATGTCTCCAAATGTGCCACATGCCAGAGGGTAAAGGTAAAGCGCCAGAAGCTAGCTGGTACCCTACAGACTCTACCTATACTAGTGAGGAAGTGGGGCAACATAACCATGGAATTTTTGACTGGGTTGCCTATGACCAGATTAAGGCATGATACAATTTGGGTCATTGTGGATAGGCTTACCAAATGTGCCCACTTCTTACCTATGAAACTCACAGATTCTCTGGAGAAGTTGGCTCAGATGTATATCCAAGAAATAGTGAGGTTACATGGAATACCAGATTCTATTATATCTGATAGAGATCCAAGATTTACAGCTCAATTTTGGAGTGCTTTTCATAAAGCACTAGGAACCAAAATCCACCTAAGTACTGCTTATCATCTTCAGACAAATGGGCAATCTGAAATAGTGATACAGACACTAGAAGACATGCTCTGGAGTTGTGTGTTGGATTTCAAAGGAGAATGGGATCAGCACTTGCCATTGGTGGAATTCTCATATAACAATAGTTACTAGAGCACCATCGGCATGGCACCTTATGAACCATTATATGGAAGAAGGTGCATGACACTCCACTGTTGCGTGGAAGCCTCAGATAGGCTAGAGTTGGGTCCTGAAATTATTAAAGAGACAACTGCCAAAATCAAGAAAATTCAAGAAAGATTAAAGGTAGCCAATGAAAGGACCGCAGCCAATATGAACAAAAGAAGGAGAGACTTGGTATTTAAGGTTGGTGACAATGTTTGGCTGAAAGTTGCACCAACCAAAGGCATTGTAAGATTTGGTAGAAGAACCAAGTTAGCTCCAAGATATATCAGTCCTTAAGAGATCTTGGACAGAGTTGGCAAGGTAGCATATAAGTTAGCTCTACCGCCAAGCATGTCAAGTGTTCATAATGTTTTTCACATCAGTATGCTTAAGAAGTGTCTATTGAACACAAAGCATGCTATTGTAGTGGAAGACATACAGTTGGAACCTAACTTGACATATGAAGAGAAACCTATAGCCATCTTAGCCAAGGATACGATAAGGTTAAGAAACAAACTTATTCCCATGGATAAAGTTCAGTGGTCACACCACTCTGAAAGAGAAGCAACTTGGGAAATTGAAAAAGACCTTACGGAAAGATATCTTGAAGAATACCTGAAGGCAAAGGCTATTTTGGAGGATCAAAATTTTTAAGGGGGGGAGGATTGTTACCACCTCACAAAAATGGGAGAATTACAAGTGTGTCATAATGGCTAAAAACTATTATGTTGTGTAATTCTCAACATAGTAATTAAAGTGTGGGGGGTAAAAGGCATGATCAACACCACCTTAAAAGTGTTCCAAGTTAGTAACTTGGTCCCCAAGAAAAGCCTTAAGGATTGCTTGTTTGTTAAGCAACCTATGGATTTTTTTGTAAGGTTTTGGAAATTCAGGTACTCAATTGCAAAACTCTCAAGAAATAGACTTTGGAGAGTTATGAGAATGATATGAATGGTATGAAAGTACTATTGGATGACCAAATTGCTCATGGAAGACAAGTTTGGACAAAGGAAACACTAAAGGCATTAAGGACCTAAATGTCTTAGTGAAAACCTTAAGGTGTTCAAGCTTTTGACTTAAGTCAAATGGTGGAATTATAAGGTTATCTCATAATGGGGGAGGCAGCAAATACTTGATAAATAGTCAAAAATATTGGGCACATGTGTACTAATGAGTTTAAGACAAAGAAACGATAATTAGTAAGAAGGAAAATGATATAAAGCAAGGTTAAGCTTGTTTAAGTATGTTTTGTGCCCCTAAGCTCATCTAAGGCCATTTAAGTGGCCAAATCACTTATCTCTTTCTCATTTTCATCATCCTCCAGCCCAAGAACATAGCCACACTTCCTCCATAACCACCACACCTTCAAACTTGCAGTTGATTGAAATTGAAGACAAAAGGAAGCTATTGGAGGTAAACTAGAACTATTACTTGGATGCTTCAAGGATCAAGCTTGATTTTTGGCCTACCCACTTTTGTAAGGGTTCTTTTGCTCTCATGGGTTGTTTTTTGTATTTTCAAGCAACCATGGAGCTAGGGCAAAGCTTGGAAGAGATCCATGAGCTTGATGACCAAGCTTAGAAAGAGGAGTGCACTTATTGAAGGTTTTGTGACCTAGTGTGAAGTGCACAATGATGGCAGCAAAGTAAGGGTTTTCTAAAGTTTCTTGGATTTTTTATTGTATTTCCAAACATCCATGAAGCTAAGACCATGTTTGGAATAGAGCAAAAAGCTTAAGGAAGCAAGTATGGGTTAAGGGGAAAAAAGCATGACAAGGTTTTGGTCTTAGTGTTACCATGCTAAAGATGGCAGTAAGAAAGAAGGGTTTCTAGAGCCCAAAGTTAGTACTAAATACTGTTAAAATCCTCCTAAGACCAAGCATTAGCTTGAAGAGGGCTGCCATAGTGATTTATTTAAGTTTATTACATGTTTTATGGACTAATCTATGGTTATTGTTGTTGCTGCATTTCATGTGTTTGTTGGTTATGAATGGCTGCTGCATTTGGTTGCTATATTTTGTATATATGCATTGTGGTTTTTTGTATTTTAGTCTATTTGGATGCAGGTTTTAATGATGGTCACATTGCTTATTGAATCCAAGTGTTACCCTTACTAAGTTTCTCAATGAAAGTTACTCCCCTCAATTCTGTCATTTCATGTCCAACAGAAAGGTCACATTCAAACTAACCTTTTTGGTTTGAGTGTTGATCTGAAATTTTAGGTAAATGAACTTCCATATGTCTAGTCATGATCTAGAAAGTTTGGGGATTTTAGGAGCACATTTGGTATTTTAATGGTGGTACTTATTGTGTTGTGTAGCAGCTATCCAGCATCCTGTTCTGGAGTCCATTGTGTCTCAAGAACTCCTGTAACCTAGGGTGCGTATTTAGCTGGGTTAAGACCATTTTGTAGTGAAGGTATGCATGTACATGTAGTGTATGTAAAATGAGAAAAGTATGAGAACATTTGAGTAATGTTTTTGCTATGTAAGTGATGTAGTGCAAAGCTGCCTAAGTGTGAATGATGGGCTACTTACATGTAAATTCTGTTTTGGCCACATAAAGTTGTTAAATGTAAGGGAATATAATTCCTATATGTAATGAACATATATGGGATAGATTTGGAGGGTTTTCCCCTTGTGAATGAAGTGTTTGCACACTTATGAAATTTTGTATGGGCAAAATGGTCATAAAGTGACCAGAATTTTGACTCTCCACTTAAAGTTCAATAGCTCCTTGTGTAGACGAAATCTTGATATGAAAGTTTGACCACACCTAGAGAACATCTAGAGGTTGAACTGGATTTTAGAATTTCTGAATTTGGAGTCCTATAACCAAAGATATGACGTTGCAAATTTGGCTAAGTTACTATTCATTTTGTCAGAATTTTGTAACCAATTTAAAAAATCCATAACTTGGTCTATAGGTGGGCTATTGATGTAAAACAAAATTTCTTGGTTTTCTCTAGGTCTCTACTTGATAATGGTGCAAAGAAAAAATGGCCTACAGAACATTACCAATCTTGGGAGTCTAAATACACAATTTTGGCACCATAACTGGACTACCCCAGAGTGGGTCACACTATGTATCTAGGTTCCAATTTCGCTTTATTTCCAACTCTTATTACTCCTCTCATAGGAGAAACCTTAAGACACTCCCAGTCCCCTTCTTCGAATTCTAGGTCTCTTCTCCCTTTCAGGTTTGCACAAGGCTGCTGCCTATCATTAGCAGCCTTGATTCTTACTTGAATCGGTTTTATCTTTTCTGTGGTCTCTCTAATAATTTCTGCTCCCAATTTTGAATTATCTTCTAGCTAATGCCAGCAATGAGGTGTAATACACTTTCTTCCATACAAGGCTTTATATGGGGCCATTCTAATCACTGAATGGTAACCATTGTTATAAGAGAACTCCACTAATGGGAGATGCACATCCCATTCTCCTTGAAAATCAATGACACAACATCTTAGCATATCCTCCAGAGTTTGGATTGTTCTCTCTATTTGTCCATTAGCCTGTGGATGGTATTCTGAACTAAACTTAAGTTTAGTCCATAATGCCTGATGTAGGGATTTCCAAAACCTAGAAACAAACCTAGGATCCCTATCTGATACAATATCATCAGGTACTCCATGAAGTCTCACTATCTCCCTTATGTAAAGTTGGGCAAGTTTGTCTAAAGAATCAGTGAGATTCATTGGGAGAAAATGGGCTGCCTTGGTCAATCTATCCACAATGACCCAAATGGCATTATGTTTCCTTCTTGTCAGTGGCATTCCCACTACAAAATCCATAGATATGGACCTCTACTTTCTTTCAGGTATGGGTAAGCTCTGAAGCTTCCCTCCTAGTTTATGGTGCTCAACCTTTACTTGTTGGCACACTTCACGCTTAGCTACATGAGTGCTAATGTCATGTTTCATATATGGACACCAAAAGTAAGCTCTAAGAGCATGGTACATTTTTGTGGCTCCAGGATGCATACTAAGCTTACTAGAGTGTGCTTCTTCCAGAATCTAGAATCTCAGATCATCCTTTGTAGGCACATATAATTTGTTCTAGAAGTATAACAGTCCTTGCTTATGGGAAATCCTTGGAAAAGTTCTCCTTTTCGTTGTCTAGACACAAGTCCCATGTCTTCATCACTAAATTGAGCTTCCTTGATGAGTTATTTCTATTCAGGGGTAATGGTGAGCACACTAAGTTGCTCATGCTCCCAAGTTAGCCATCGACTTGCTAAGAAAGTAAGGCTAAGGCTCTCAGTCTTATGTTCCCCTTCTCCTCCCTTGAGAACACTAGTACAATTCCTGGTCAGAGCATCTACCGGCACATTGGATTTACCGGCTGTGTATTCAATCACATAGTCAAAATCCTTTAGGTATTCTAACCATCTTCTCTCTCTCATGTTCAAGTCCTTTTGAGTGAAAAGGAATTTGAGACTTTTATGGTTTGTATAGACCTAAAATATATCACCCAATAAGTAGTGTCTTCGTTGCTTAAGAGCAAAGACTACTGCTACTAGTTCCAGGTCATGCACTGGATGCTTCTTTTCATGTGGTCTTAATTGTCTTGATCCAAAAGCAATAGCTTGTTTGTTTTGCATTACGACACAAGCAAATCCTACATGGGATGCATCTGTATATACCTCATAGTCCTTTTCAGGATTTGGTAAAACTAATACAGGAGCTGTTGTCAGCCTCCTTTTCAACTCTTGGAAGCTTTCTACACATTTTCTTTCCCAGAAAAATTTCTGGTTCTTTCTAGTTAACTGGGTCATAGGTGTTGCTATAATAAAAAATTTTGGCACAAATCTCCTATAATAGCCAGCTAATCCCAGGAAACTTCTAACTTCTCTCACATTCAGGGGTTGTTTCCAGTCTAAGATGAATCTTACCTTTTCAGGATCTACTACCAATCCTTGATCATTTATCACTTGACCCAGAATCCCAATTTCTTGAGTCCAAAATTTGCATTTGCTCAGCTTCCCATAAATCTTACGTTCTTGGAGCAAGCTAAGCACCATCTTTATGTGTTCACTATGAGTTTCCTCATCTTTTGAGTATAGCAAACTATCATAAAAAAAGACCACCACAAAGTGATCTTGGTATGCCCTGAACACCCTCTGCATTAGGTCCACGAAAAATGCAGGTGCATTTGTAAGTCCAAATGGCATCATTATATTTTCAGAGTGTCCATACCTAGTCCTGAAAGTAGTCTTAGGTATGTCTTCCTCCTTGATCCTTAGCTGGAAATAACTAGACTTTAGATCTATTTTAGAAAATATTTTTGCTCATTTCAACTGATCAAATAGATCTTTAATTCTTAGGGGGGGTACTTGTTCTTAATGGGCAAGGCATTAAGTTTTCTGTAACCTATACAAAGTCTAAGGGTTCCGTCTTTCTTTTTGACAAACAAAGCAGTTGCTCCCCAAGGAGACACACTAGGTCTAATGAACCCTTTTTCAAGCAATTCATCTAATTACTTTCTCAATTCTACCATTTCAAGCAGTGCCATCCTATATGGAGCAATAGACGCTAAGGCTACTCCTGGTACCAATTTGATTTCAAACTCCACCTCTCTTACAAATGGCAATCTAGGTAGGTCTGTAAGAAAGACCTCTGGATAGTCCTGAACTATAGGAATCTGTCTAAGTGCACAAGCCACTCCCTGTTTATTTAAGTCCAGGCATTCATATTCATTCTCTAGAGTTATTAATTTCAACACTTCAACTTGGTAGTCCAAGGCTAACTCTAGTGATTTATCCAGTTCATATGGTTCATAACCAGGCATCAACAATTGTCTAGCATGACAATCTATAACCACTTTATTTACACTTAGCTAGTTCATGCCCAATATCACATCATAGCCATAAATGTCTAGCACTGTCAAATTTGATCTCAGTTTTAGCTTGTCAATTTGAATCACACAAGTTTTAACCATGTGTTACGTAAATAAGACTTCATTGCCAGCAGTTTTTCCTAAATACATGTTAGTCATAAACTTTACTTCTAAATTCATGGTCTTAACCAAGCTAGCATAAATTATGGACAATGAAGCTCTAGTATCAAATATTGCAAACACTAACTGGCCATTAAGGTAAATGGTACCTTTTAAGGCTCTCATACTAGTCCTTTGCTGACTAGTTTCTTTTCCAACTGCCTTCGCGTCAAGTGCTTCTTCCACCTTCTTTGAGGTTTCCAACTGAAACACCCTACCAGGGGGTGCATTTAGCCTTCTCTGATCTTGAGGCAGTCAGGGTGCTTGCTTCCCCCCATGGGTGGTAGGCACATTAGTCCTCAGCTATGGCATAGGCATCTGCCCACCAGGCCCTCTAGGGTTGTACCTTCCTGGTATTCTCCTGTCATCCCCTCTTTTAGGGCAGTCCCTTACCCAGTGATCTGGGGCTCCACACTTGTGGCATCCACTCAAAATTTTGAAGCATGGCTTGTTGTCATGAAATTTCCCACAAGTAGTGCACTGGGGACCATATTGTTGTGGCCCCTTCTCTTTCTTGTTTCCTTTCCTTCCTCCACTTGGCTCAACTTCTTATCTGGGCCTTTTCTCGGTCCTCACCAGTGATCCACTTCCACTTCCTCCAACACTTCAGTCTCTCCACTCTCGGGAGAAGTGCTATAACACTCTGTACTACTTGGTAGTAGACTCTATCCGACAGCTTTGAGGATTCCTCTCAGCACACTCCCTAAGACTCTTCAGAACCTTTTGGTCCTTAGCTCTTCCTGCCCACCATACTGAGCAGCATATCTAATCAAGCCATTGAATTTTTGTTCATACTCGATCACATTGAGGTCTCCCTGTGTTAGTGTTGTGCCCAAAAAATCCAATCATGAGATGATTTTATTTTTGCACATCAAGTCATGATATTTTATTAAGGCATTAATCCAGCAATTATGTTTGTTGTTTTGTTTCTGAATAATGTAATAAACATAATTGTACCCTTAGAATCATGATATTCTCAAACATCCCTGGTCTAGTATTATTATGGGGCGGGTTGCAATAATACATAACGACTAGCATATGTGGTGACTAATATTAGACATGTAGTCTACATATGGGTACAAGTTGGAGAACTTGTGTACTGGACCTACATACCATGAGAACACTACATGGATCGTTATATGAGTGTCATAAGTGATTCTCATAGTGATCATGGTATATGTAGTCCTTCGACCTAAGATCATCTAGGTTCCCTAAATGTAAGTCACAAACTTTGATACTTTCCTTTGTTGCTCGTAACTAAGTGAACTTGAAGGAGCTCATTGGGTATGTAACATATCATGCGGAGGGATTTGTATGATCAAGATGGGATTTGTCCCTCCTATGTAACAGGAGTGATATCTTCAGGCTTCTTGATAGAGTAAGACTTAGAAAATGCATGGCCATGCTCGGATGAGTTGATATACGATATCAATGTCATCAGTTTAAGTTGGTCTTCTCGGTAATCAATAAACCAAAGATTGGGCTATACAAGAGTGACACATTTCATGTCTCGTCATTAGCCTTGATATCTTGGACAAAGGGACAATAGCATATATCGATCATGATCACAAAGGTTTAGTCGAATCACCGACAATCTTGTCACTTGGGTAGCAATGATGTGTTGCTACACACCGCTCATCGCTTACGATCATAAATGTGATTTATGATCATTGCCAATGTGGTAAGAGCCAATTTGGTCGCACACATAGAGCTATTTGGATCATTAGAGTACATGGGCTAATTATTTCGGTTATGGTTTCACTTTAATTTCATATTAAAATGGGCCCAAGAGTTGAGCCATTATTAAGCCTGAAATTAAAGTCTAATTGGATTAGGGCTTTGAAATCCATTAGGCGTGGAAGTTTAGTCTCACTATAAATACAACTTTTAGTGAGAAATTCATAGGTCTCCTTGCCTTAGCCTCCCAAAAAGGACAATCGCACTCTTCTCTTGCAATTCCTTGGAGGACGCAAGCTAGCACTGCGAGCACAAGAGAAACGCATCTGCTGGGACGTGGTGGAAGCGTGGTGATCCCGAGAAGCTCTTGTGGATACCATAGAGAGCTTGAACACATCAACTATTCAGGTTTTGTGATTCGACTCTACAGTTGAGTGAGAGATCTCAACCGAAAATTAGGTATGAAAATTTTTGAACACCCAGTTTACCCCGTTTCACTTGGATCCTGGAGGGTTTCGGTTAAATTCCGCTGCACTGTTTGGCTCCCGAAACCCAACATCTTCCACCAAAGAGATCTCTAGAATACGACAAAAATGATTAAGGAGTCTCTGACACGCCGCCCTCGGACACGTTCTGAGACACCGCCCTTGTATGACCTCGGCCTCTGACCAGACGGCCTGTGCTTGGCTAGAGGCCCCCACTCCTGAAAGTAAGGGCCGCATCTGACTTTGGGCACCTCCTCCTTGGCTATCTTGCTCAACTCAGCATTTTTTACAATCGAATTGGCACAAAATACCTTGGCCTTCTCCAGACAATCTTTGGTCCAAGATCGGATTGAAGATTGTTTTGCTGCCCAAGCACTAAAATATCCGGTGTATGCTAAGAGCTGTGAAAAAGAAGGACATTTGGATAAGATTTACAAAAGAAAACCAAAACACTTAGGAAAATTTGAAGTGTTTGAAGAATACCTGGGTAGCGTGCTGTGACATCTTCACAGCGAGGACTTCCTCGTTCGGGCACTCATCTGCCAGGGATTTGAAAGTGGCTTGGGTGAGCACGCCCTTCGCCATTTGGGGAGCTATTTGTTGGCTATCTTCGGAGAACAAATTCATGTCCTCTGTGAAGGTCTAGAAAGGCTCCCTTGAAACCTTATGCTTCAAGATATGCGAGTCCCGAAGAGCCCGCTTCCGGGCGTGCTCCACCATCCATGCCGAGGGTGCCAGTTCTTCTGCAAAGTCATGCCACAGTTCCATCAGTGTATTGTCCCTTAGCCATATGTCTAAAAGATGGAGAATCCTAAAACTGTTTGAATTTATGAAGAAATGGCTAAGGGGCAAACCCGGCGGAACCTCGGCAACGTCATCATTAGAGTCATGGACTTCCTCCACTTCAGCAGGGACATGTTTACCCTTGCTTCGCCTCCACTCTTCGATCTCTTCAGAGGGGCCTCCTGCCGAAGTACCCAGGATGTCCGCCGAAGTGACAGGACTCCTAGAAATGGGGAAGGCAATCACCTCCGATGGCGGGTCGGCATGGGCCAAAGGCCGATCCTCGACCTCTGAAGCATCCTCCGGGGAGGGGGGAGAAGGTCCTTCTTCACCTTTTTCACTAAAGATGGCCCCCTTCTAGACGCCTTCCGCCTTTTCGGGGCGGCTTTCTTCTTCTGTTCCCCGTTCTTGGCTTGGCCGAGGAACAAAGACTTGTAGAAAGCCACAGATTGATCGCCCATCTCTGAAAAAGAAAGAAAATATCAGTGTAAGTCCATAGGGACACTTATGCCTAAACTTGGAAAGTGACTTACTTTCAACGAGGGCTTCAAATGTGAGCTCCTTCCGAATGAGCATCACCAACTTGGACTTCTTCCAGTCAATGGTACGAGCTGGCATGCCGAGGTTGGTCTTGTGCTCCTTGATCACCCCTAACTCCTGAAGAACCTCTTTGGTCATGAGGTCCCACTTGATGGCAAAAGGATACAAGGAGCCCGAGGGAGCCTCAGCATCTCAGTTAGTGATAGCTCGGATACGGCTGTCAAAATCCTGAAACCTCACCGCCAACTCCGGAGTTAGCAACTTCTTGGAGTTTACAACATCCGTCACCAGCGTCCCCCAGGCCCACTTAGTCGGCACATGCGACCATCCCTCTGCCACCTTCAGGAAAAAGAACTTCTTTTGCCACCCTTGCCAACTATCTTTAGTGCCAAAGGTGAACATGTATTTTTTGCTCCCTGATCCCCGAGGTAGCAAGAAATAGAAGCCACCCTTTAGGACCGGATAGAGCTTGTAGTACTGCATGAAAATGATAAAGTGGGGTTCTATCTTGAAAACCCCAAACATCCAGAGAAAAGCGTTGAAATAGGAATATGAATTAGGAGGAAGCTAATTCACGGCTATGCCATGGAATTGGCAAAAGTCACAAATCATCTTTGATGGGTGAAACTGAAGTCCGGCCTTCAGCTGGGCTAAAAAAAAAGTAACCTCACCACTACTGTTCATGAAGCAGAAATGGCCGGAATGGGGTAGGCTGGTGGTGACATAAGAAGGAAGAAAAAACTTAGTTGTCCACTCGCTAATTTCTCCGAAGTGGTACAACACGGGTGAGACATAAAAGGCTGCCAGCTTTCGGGAATAGCTTGGACGGACATAAGGGGGAGAGGGGAAGACATGTTCGGCTAAATTAAATGACTTTGGAAAAAAGTGTCAGGGGACTTTGAGAACAAGAAAATGACTTCATAATCTATAAAAAATAGAAGTTGAAGAAACCGAGAGACCTCTGAAAAGGAAACCCACCAAAACGCTTACCGAAGTCGGGATTAGTGGACGCCGCCGTAAAGGGCTATCGAAAATCATTTCGCCACTTGCACCACTGTAAAAGAGAAAGAAGAGCTCGAGAGCTGATGAGAATAGGACAGAAGCAAAGGAAAACAAATGAGGGCTATGAGGGGGAGGAAGTCTTATATAGGCCGAGGAAGGTAGGTGAATCGTCGCCATAATTGCCATCAAAGGTGAATCGTTGCCATAATTACCTGCTGAAGGTGAATAGACGCGGTTGACGTAACCAATGCAACTATCCCTCAATCACTACGTGACACGTGTCACCCAGCGCAGGAAACAAGGGCATGCTTTCTGACAGCACGACAGCCTAGGCACGCATATTCGAAGTAATGCGTCTGTTAATGAGGCATGATGGTTCATTGACTTGCGTACCCGAAGTGGCGCGTCTGGTCACAGAACATGATAGTCCACCAAAAGCTAAAAAAAAAGAAGAAAAAAGAGAAAGATGGGGGGTACCTCGGCTGACACGGCACACCTTCGGGAGATGGAGTACCCTCTACACAGCTCATATAACGAGTCCCACGAAGTACCCTTAGAATGTTCTGCTCGCTGAAGTTTAAAGTTCGGCTTTCCAAGGGGCGCATGTGATAGCCGAATGGCTATCGCACTTGGATAGCCTCTAGGGGTGACGAAGAAGTTACCATCCTCGGAGTTATATTTAACCTACCTCGGGAAAAGAGGGTCCTCGCCACTATCGATCGGTAGCACCACCACCCTCGGAAGTTGTAAAAGATACCATTGTCGGTTAAAGTTGTTAAAAGACCTTGGGGATTACCTCTCCACTCCCGGAAGAAGGCGGCGCTCCCTGAAGGTCCTCTACATTGCCGAGGGACCTCTCCCCACAGTCCTCGAAGAGCAAAGCCGTACCAAAGGGGTTTTATTCCCCGATGAGGTCTCTTCCAGCAAAAGGATCTCTAGAATATGACAAAAATGATTAACGAGTCTCTAACACACTGCCCTAGGACACACTCTGACACGCTGCCCTCGTACGACCTAGGCTTCTGACCAGACGGCCTGTGGTCGACTAGAGGCCCCCATTCCTGAAAGTACAGACCGCATCTGACTGAACATGTGTTGTGATTTGGGCAAGTTGTGGCAAATGAACTTCTCCTGTACGCCTCTCTATAAATATTCAGGAAGTGACCTAGGCAAAGGCAGGCCAACTCTAAGGAAGAACTCTCCACTCCCTACTTATTATTCAAACACTGACTTCGGCGTCGAAGATGCCCTCTCGGAAAAACATTTCGGGGACCTTCTAATGCTTGTTCTTTGAATATTTCAGGTGACCCCTCCCCAGAAATCTTTCCTTCGGACGTTCTCCCCATTGGAAGGCCCCTCGAGACTAACTATGTTGCACAATGATGATGTAAGTGGGAATCACTAGGTTTGGCACATTTGTCCTCAGCTAGGGCATAGACATATGCCCACCATGCCCTCTGGGGTTGTACCTCCCTTACATTCTCATGTCATCCCCTCTTTTAGGGCAATCCTTCACCTAGCAATTTGGGGCTCCACACTTGTGGCATCCAGTAGAAATTTCAAAGCATGGCTTGTTGCCATGAAATTTTGCACAAGTAGTGCACTGAGGACCATATTGCTGTCGCCCCTTTTCTTTCTCACTTCCTTTCTTTCCCCTACTTGGCTCAACTTCTTCTCTTGGCCTCTTTTGATGTCCTTTCTATGATCCACTCCTATTCCCTAGATCACTCCTTGTTTGCTCCTTGAATTCTTGCTCCAATGCTATAGCACTCTGTATTTCTGAATAGCAATCTCTAGCTCCCATAGCTCTGAGTATCTGTCTCAGCCTAGGCCGTAAGTCTCTCAAGAACCTTTTGGTCCTGAGCTCTTCCTATCCATCATATTGAGCAAAATATCTGATCAAGCTATTGAACTTCTGTTCATACTCCATCACACTAAGGTCTCCCTGCTCAAATTGATCAAACTCCACCTGTTTCTAGTACTTTTCAGCCTCACTCACATATTGCTGTTGGAAGACTTGGAGGAACTCAGCTTATCTCCTGGACTTTCTCCTTGTAGGTGGCGTCCCCTGGTTCCTTTCCTGGTAAGTTCTTTGTATAGCTCTTCACCAGAGCTCTGCATTTCCTTCTAGGCTTAAAGTAGCTAGAAGAACTTTCTTGGTAGAGGACACATCCATCCTCTCAAATATCTTTTCCACCTGGTATACCCATAATTTAGCTTCTTAAGCACCCTAGAACTTTGGAAGTTTCAATGCCAAGAATCCTTCCAACTGGCCCTTCCTTAAACCACCTCTTCTGGATCTTTCATCTTTAGCCTCTGTGTCTTGGGTTCCTCCCCTGGGTGGCTTTCCTCTGGCTGTAGTTTTAGTAGGAGACTCAATTCTCCTAGAAGACATATAAGTGTCTAGCTCCTCTACTTCAGCTCTTGGGTTCCTGTCTTACCTTAGACGTCATTCTCCTCGCCCTTAGGTGTCTTTTTTCTTCATCACCCCCATCTTCCTCTTGCTTCCCTCCATTATTGCTTGATTGCTCATAGTTCACTAGTTCTTTTCCAGGCCTTCTACCTCTCATGCCTTCACCTTCTATGTTTTCTATTTCTCTTGCTTGTTTTGGGCTTTCCAGTTGCTGGGCTTGGCCTCTAGCCAAGGCTTGCATTCCTTCCACAAGTTGTGCCACAGTGGCTTGTAGGGTTTCCATCATCTGTTTCATTCTATCCTACATGCCCTTGCTAGGTCCAGGTACATGTACCCTGGCATTTGGCTCTTCAACCAAATTAAGCTCTAAGGCCTTTGGTTGCCTTTCAGGCTTATCTGTATGCATTCCATCTCTAGGATGGGTTGTCCTACTTGCTTCCTATTCAAGGAATTCTCTTTCCTTACCTCAGGTTCTCATCCTACACTCAAGATGCATCTATTCACATATGCTCAATAAGTACAAGTCTTATATAAACATATGTAGGAACAAGTCTAGGCAAAATAGTATACTTAATCAAAACCTGTAAACCAAAGCTCCGGTACCAACAAAACCTGTCACACCCTACACAGGCCCTAACCTATGCACCTATAGTGCCACTCAACTGTGTTAACAGTGCACTAGCAACTTTATTCAACTTTTGAACTTATAAGTTTTATGAGTAAGCTTAGGTCTTAGTGAATCTACCTTTTTATAGCTCAAACTATAAGTTCTTAAGACCAAGGCCTAGGAGGTGCCCGAGGAGGCTAATTATTACTTTTAGGTCATTACTTGCATTACAAGGCAAGGCCCATAGGATTAATTGCAACACAAGGCAAGACATATACACCTGTATGATTAAGTGTTTCAGGTGTGTGCTCAGCAAGTGTGATATCCGAATGCATGGCAACCAAGAAGCCTATCTCATCTCAAATTTGAAAACATACTTTTCATGTCAAATGCACATTCGGCCTAAGAAGAACCAAAAGATGTTTAGAACATTATGGACAAATCCATGAACAAGTACTTATAGCATAACTTGGCATTTCATTCCTAACTTACACAAGAGTTCCATTAACAAACCGAGGCTATATATATACACAAAATAAGCTCTACACAAGTACTACCTACTTGGAACCATACCAAGGGTACTCATAATCCAAAATGGCCAAAAGTTATGCATTACATACCTGAAATAACGATAGTACCCGTGAGCTACCTTAAGTGTAGAATACAAAACTAAAGCTCTTAGGAAGACACCTACAACCACACCCATTCCCGTAAGTGCAAACCATCCTACCAAAGCCCATGAGCACACATCCATTGGTCATAGACTTGTCCCATAATCTACACAAGCCTGTAAACTCAAACACATGAGTTTATGCATCAAATATAAGACTTGCACAATGTACTTTTAAAGCCATGCTCTCTGTCATAACACATACCTTGGCAAACCATGTATAACTTAGTACACAAGCAACAACACTAATCAATCAAGCTTAAAGCCTTTCCTTGAAACATATACAATAAGGGGCATAAGTTTACACAACTTAGTAAGGATTGCTATAGCTCTAAGAGCTTACTTGGTTAAGCTCGAGGGCTTCACCTCCATTAGCATTGCTTCACCTGCTAGAAAGACAAGGAAACACCGAAACCACAAGTACAATAACAAATACACATGATAACAACAACTATAAGGGGTTAGTAAGCACAACCAAGCAACCAAGCACACAACTCACACACCACAACCCAATACCCATCTCAGCCAAAGCCAAACTAGCAAGCACATCCATAATTTCCATCAGGCTTCACATATAACCATCCATTCCACTAGAGCTCCAAGTTCAACTATAGGTTGGCCCTCCTATAATGAACTCTAAGTGCTTGCCATTAGTAACTAGCTAGTCACAATTCACACAACCTGTTATCCACTCTGGGGTAGTCCAATTATGGTGCCAAAATTGTGTATTTAGACTTCCAGGATTGGTAATGTTTTGTAGGCCATCAGAACACTACCCTTAGTGTGCATACCCAAGTGGTCCTCTTGGGCGCTATGTAAACACATGCATATTGGTCCAACCATCACACATATATTCACATTTCATTCACACCATGGTAGGAAAGAGGGAAAACACTAGCACAAGTCTTCTTCTTGGCTACCACACGTTAGGCAATCTTGTTAAGTTCTAGTGACCAGCCACCACACCTATAACTTCCATTAATAAACCGTATCATTTTAGCAATGTAATCCCCCATTTTATTTTCCCCGTTATCAAGTAGAGACTTAGAGTAAACCAAGAATTTCTCTTCTACATCAATAGCCCATCTATGGACCAAGTTATGGATTTTTTAAGTTGGTTACAAAATTCTGACCAAATGAAAAGTACTTAGCCAACTTTGCAACATCATATCTTTGGCTACAAGGCTCTAAATTTAGAAATTCCAAATTCTAGTTCAACCCCTATATGTTCTCTAGGTGTGGTAAAAAGTTCATACCAATATTCCTCCTACACAGTGGGATACATAACTCTAAGTGCAGAGTCAAAATTCTGGTCTCTTATGACTATTTTGCCCATACAAAATTTCATAAGTGTGCAAACACTTCATTCACAAGGGGAAAACCCTCCAAAGCTATCCCATATATGTCCATTACACATAGGAATTACATTCCCTTTCTTTTAACAACTTTAAGTGGCCAAAACAGAATTTACATGTAAGCAATCCATCATTCACACTTAGGCAGCTTTGCACCACATCACATACATAGCCAAAACATTGTTCAAATGTTCACATACTTGTCTCATTTTACAAATACTACATGTACATGCATACATGCACTACAAAATGGTCTTCACTCAGCTAAATACACACCCTAGGTTACAAGAGTGCCTGAGACACAATGGACTCTAGAACAGGATGCTGGACAGCTTGTTACCCACTCTGGGGTAGTCCAGTGGTGCCAAAACTATGCATTTAAACTCCCAGGACTGGTAATATTCTGTAGGCCATCAGAACACTACCCTTTGTGTGCATACCCAAGTGGCCCTCTTCGGCATTATGTAAACACATGCATATCAGTCCAACCATCACACATATATTCACATTTGATGCACACCATGGCAGCAAAGAAGGAAAACACTAGCACAAATGTTAATCTTGGCTACCACACATTAGGCAATCTTGTTAAGTTCTAGTGGCCAGCTACTGCACCTGTAACTTCCACTAATAAACTGTATCAATCTAGCCACATGTCCCCATATTTTATTTTCTCCATTGTCAAGTAGAGACTTAGAAAAAACCAAGAAATTTTTTTTTACACCAATAGTCCATCTATGGACCAAGTTATGGATTTTTTAAGTTGGTTACAAAATTCTGACCAAATAAACAGTAACTCAACCAAATTTGCAATGTCATATCTTTGGCTACAGAGCTCTAAATCCCGAAATTCAAAATCCCCATTAACCCTATAGATGTCCTCTAGGTGTGGCCGAAAGTTCATACCAAAATTCATTCTACAGAGGGAGATATTCAACTTTAGGTACAGGATCAAAATTATGGCAACTTTTGGACCATTTTGCCCATACAGTTTTTCCAAACCATGCAAACACTACATTCACAAGGGGAAAGCCCTCCAAAGCTATCCCATATATGTCCATTACACATAATAATTACATTCCCTTTCTTTTAACAACTTTATGTGGCCAAAACAGAATTTACAAGTAAGCAGCCCATCATTCACACTTAGGCAGCTTTGCACCACATCACTTACATAGCCAAAACATTACTCAAATGTTCACATACTTGTCCCATTTTACATACACTAAATGTACATGCATGCATGCAGTTCAAAATGGTCTTAACTCAGCTAAATACGCACCCCTGAGATACAATGGACTCCAAAAACAGGATGCTGGACAGCTGCTGCACAACACAATAAGTACCACCATCAAAAATACCAAATGTGATCCTAAAATCACCAAACTTTACAGATCATAACTAGACATATGGAGGTTCATGTACCTAAAATTTTATTTTAAAACTCAAACCACAAAGGTTAGTTTGAAGGTGATCTTTCAGCTGGACCTGAAATGACAGAATTGAGGGGAGTAAGTTTCATTGAGAAACTTTGTATGGGTAACACTTGGTTTCTTAAGGTAATGTGATCCTCATTAAAGCCTGCATCCAAAGACACTAAAACAAAAAAAACAATGCACATATACAAGATATAGCAACCAAATGCAGCAGCCATTCACAACAAACAAACACATGGAATGCAGCAGCAACAATAACCATAGGTTAGTCCATAAAACATGCAATAAACTTAAATAAATAACTATGGCAGCCCTCCTCAACCTAATGCTTGGTCTTAGGATGATTTTAATAGTAGTTAGCACTAACTTTGGGCTCTATAAACCCTCACTTTACTGCCATCATTGTGCACTTCACACTAGGTCACAAAACCTTCAATAAGTGCGCTCCCCTCACTAAGCTTGGTTCATCAAGCTCATGGCTCTCTTCCAAGCTTAGCCCTAGCTCCATGGATGTTTGAAAATTGAAGAAAATAGTCCATGAGAGCAAGAGAACCCTTACCAAAGTGGGTAGGCCAAAAATCAAGCTTGATCCTTGAAGCATGCAAAAAATAGCTTTAGTTTGGTTTCAATTGCTTCGTTTTGCCTTCAATTTCAATCAATTGCAAGTTTGAAGGTGTGGTGGCTATGGAGGAAGTATGGCTGTGTTCTTGGGCTGGGGGAGGATGAAAATGAGAGAGGGATAAGTGATTTGGCCACTTAAATGGCCTTAAATGAGCTTAAGGGCACCAAAACACACTTAACAAGCTTAACCTTGCTTTATGTCATTTTCCTTCTCACTAATTATGGTTTCTTTGTCTCAATCTCATTGGTACACATGTGCCCAACATTTTTGACTAATTATCAAGTCTTGGTTGCCTCCCCCAAGGTGAGATAACCCCAAAATTCCACCCTTAGACTTAAGTCAAAAGCTTGAACACCTTAAGGTTTACACTAGGACATTTAGGTCCTTATTGCCTTTACTGTTTCCTTTGTCCAAAATTGTCTTCCATGAGCAATTTGGTCCTCCAATAGCACTTCCATACCATTTATATCCTTTCCATAACTCTCCAAGTGTCTTTCTCCTGAGTTTTGCAATTGAGTACCCGAATTTCCAAAACCTTACAAAAAAGTCCATAGGTTGCTTGACAAATAAGCAATCCTTAAGACTTTTCTTAGGGGCCAAGTTACCAACTTGGAACACTTTTAAGAAGGTGTTGATCATGCCTTTTACCCCCAACACTTCAATCACTATGGTAAGAATTACAAAATATATTGGTTTTTAGCCATTATGACACATTTGTAATTCTCCCATTTTGTGAGGTGGTAACACAGCTGCTGCACAACACAATTAGTACCACTATTAAAAATACCAAATGTGCTCCTAAAATCCCCAAACTTTCCGGATCACAACTAGACATATGGAAGTTCAGGTACCTCAAATTTTAAATCAAAAATCAAACCATAAACATCAGTTTGACTATGATCTTTCTGCTAGACCTGAAATGACAAAATTGAGGGGAGTAAGTTTCATTAAGAAACTTGGTAAGGGTAACACTTGGCTTCAATAGGCAATGTAACCATCATTAAAACCTACATTCAAAGACACTAAAACAAAAAAAAAACACAATGCATATATACAAGATATAGCAACCAAATGCAGCAGCCATTCACAACCAACAAACACATGAAATGCAGCAGCAACAATAACCATAGATTAGTCCATAAAACATGTAATAAACTTAAATAAATCACTATGGCAGCCCTCGTCAAGCTAATGCTTGGTCTTTGGATGATTTTAACACTAGTTGGTCCTAACTTTGGGCTCTAGAAACCCTCACTTTATTGCCAACGTTGTGCACCTCACACTAGGTCACAAAACCTTCAATAAGTGCACTCCCCTCATTAAGCTTGGTTCATCAAGCTCATGGCTCTCTTCCAAGCTTAGCCCTACCTCCACAGATGGTTGATAGTTATAGAAAGTAGTTCATGAGAGAAAGAGAACCCTTTCCAAATTGGCTAGGCTGACAATCAAGCTTGATTCTTGAAGCATCCAAGCAATAGCTCTAGTTTGCTTCCAGTTGCTTCCTTTTGCCTTCAATTTTAATCAATTGCAAGTTTGAAGGTATGGTGGCTATGGAAGAAGTGTGGCTGTGTTCTTGTGCTGGAGGAGGATGAGAATGAGAGAGGGATAAGTGATTTGGCCATTTCAATGGCCTTAAATGAGCTTAAGGGCAGAAAACACACTGGACAAAGCCTAACCTTGCCTTAGGTCATTTTCTTTCTCACTAATTATGGTTTTTTTGTATTAACTCATTGGTACTTGATAGCCGAAGGGCAATCACCCATGAAGGACCTCATGTGTGCATGCCATCCTTGGCCAACGCATCACCTTTAGTCGGAACAAGCGACCAAACCTCGGCAAAGAGAGAACCTCAAGCATCCTCGAACAAGCCGGATAGGCGTTACCCTCAGGGAACCTATGGGACCAACTTCGGTCAAGAGGGGTCATCACCCTTCCCGAGGGTAATTTCACACCGACCTCACGTGCCCAAGACCACCTTTGGGACACGTTCACAAAGTACCATTGTCAGGAACCCGAGCCTAACCTCGGGAGAGCCCAACCGAAGTTGTCTCCCATAAAACAAGGGATCTCCCTCCAGAGAAGCTCACCTCCCTGAACAAGCTCTGTACCCCAAGGGAGTTTGGTCACTCGAAAAGGCCACGTGGGCATACGACCAAACAGCTAAGGAGTCTCTGACACACTGTACTCGTACGGCCCCCGACACGTTGCCCCCAGACACGTTCTGACACTCTGCCCTTGTGCTGCTTAGGCTTTTGGCTAGGCAGCCTATGGTCGGCTAGAAGCTCCCCCTCTCTCTGAAAGTACGGATCATATCTGACCGAACACGTGTCACAATCTGGGCAACCTATGGCAAACAGACTTCTTCTATTCATCTCCCTAAAAATATTCAGGAAGAGCCCCAGGTAAGGGGGGCTCCCAATAAGAATATCTCTGCTCCTTACTTATCTCCCACTTTTAAATATTGACTTGGGTGTCGAAGACACCTCCCCAAAAAAACACTCTAGGGAGCTCCTAAC
The DNA here is from genome assembly GCA_005392925.1 of Aquilaria sinensis. NCBI lineage: Eukaryota > Viridiplantae > Streptophyta > Magnoliopsida > Malvales > Thymelaeaceae > Aquilaria > Aquilaria sinensis. The sequence continues at coordinate 70,887 of SMDT01000965.1, forward strand.
CCTTTGTTTTGCTAGGTCCTTGCAGGCTCTCTACCATCGGAGGTTCTCTATCCGGACGTTCTCCTATCGGAAGTTTCTGCTCCAGGTCCACTATGTTACACAATGATGATGTTGAAGGACATCATTTGGCGCCGTTTGTGGGAACCCTCTCCCAGGTCACCGTCATAGAGACTCGACGCTCAAAGGACAACGTGCTTTCGAAGTCCCCTTTGGCGCCAGAGGCTCAGCTGGCGACCAAGCAGCCCATGGCAGAAACTTCTGCACCAAAAGACGACCGCCCTATGATAGTGATGATGGGCTTCTTATGAGATTTCCAGTGCTCCATCGTAGCTGAAATGACTCAACAGCTCGACCAGAGGTAGCCACAGCCTCCTCCGGCCCGAAGGGCCTCTCCCTCAGTGGCGCGCCGGGAGAGAAGTTCGAGGTCCACCCACCAGAATTCCAGGAGCAGGGACTTTCTCGACGCGTCCTCCATGAAGGACGTGCCCTCTAGGGCGTGACCCACTAGAGAAGGAGCCCCACAAGAAACTAGGGCCCCCCATTCGCGGAGCTCGTCTCCGTATCAAAGGTCCCGGTCCTCTTCCCGTCGAAGTTACTCTCTGAGAAGTAGAAGAAGTTCACCGTTGCCGGTGACCACCAGGCAGCAAGGGGAAGCTAACACAGCTGTCCTTATGAAGAGGATCCTTGGAAGACTGGAAAAGGTTGAGAGGCAAATCTCCCAAAAACCAGTCTGGTCAAGGCTGTCCGACACTTATACCAGAGAAGAGTCACCATTTGTACGGGAGGTGGTGGAGGCGCCCATGCCTAGTGATTTTAGGGTGCCATGCCTGGAAACCTACGATGGGCATAGTGAACCCCAGGCACATCTAACAAAGTATAAGCGAAGCATGGTGCTCCACGGCATAGATGACGCTACTCTTTGCAAATGTTTTGAGGTAACCTTCTCTAGGCCAGCAACGGCATGGTATAACTCTCTGGCCCACAGGACGTGCTAAGTTTCCAGGAGCTATCCACTGCCTTTACCTAACAGTTCATTGGCAGTACACCAATAGTCAAGATGCCAGTACAAATGTTTGACATAACATAGCGAAATGGCGAGACCATTTGTGACTACGTCGAAAGGTTCAACCAAGAGGCGCTAAGTGTACCCAATTTTTGACCAGAGATTCACATCCTCGCAATGATAAGAGGACTTCGGAGGGACTCCCAACTCTTTTATGAGTTCTCCAAGGACCACCCAAACACCCTTGGGGAGTTCTATAGAAGGGCCGAATAGCATAGGACGACCTAGGAGCTTAGAATGAGAGGACCAAAGGGGGAACACCCACGCCCTGAAGGACTCAACCACCAGCCTCGACACCAGAATGAGGGGGGAAGGCCTCCAAAATCAAGGGTTAAAAGACCAGTGACATTTACTCCCCTGAACGCTGCAAGAGCTAGCATTCTCATGGCACTAGAAAGGCAGAAAGCTACAGTTCCAAGGCCAAAGGCCATGACCTCGGAAAACAAGAAGAACATGAAGAAATTCTGCCAATTTCACTAAGATCATGGCCATGACACTAAAGATTGTTTTCAATTAAGAAAATACATCGAGTCCCTAATAAAGCAGGGCCAACTTCGCTGGTACTTGTGGATGCCTTCTTCAAAAGGAAGAAAGGAAGAACAAAGAATGGGGGACGAGGAGGACTATGATTCCGACAGACGTCGGGACTGAAGTCCTCGAAAGAATCCGCCGCCATCAGCAGGGGTCATCCAACCATCACCACCAAGATAAAAGAAATCTTCGTAATGGAGTACGGGCATTTGCCAAGCAGGCTTGTTCGTAGAAGATCGGTTTTGGGAGCCAAACAGCACAGTGGAATTTAATCGAAACCCTCCAGGATCCAAGTGAAACGGGGTAAACCGTGTGTTCAAAAATTTTCATACCTAATTTTCAGTTGAGATCTCTCACTCAACTGTAGAGTCGAATCACAAAACCTGAATAGTTGACGTGTTCAGGCTCTCTATGGTATCCACACGACCCTTTTGGGATCACCACGGTTCCACTGCGTCCCGGCAGATGCGTTTCTCTTGCGCTCGCAGTGCTAGCTTGCGTCCTTCAAGGAATTACAAGAGAAGAGTGTGGCTGTCCTTTTGGGAGGCTAGGGCAAGGATACCTGTGAATTTCTCACTAGAAGTTGTATTTATAGTGACACTCAACTTCTAGGCCTATTGGGTTTCAAAGCCCTAACCCAATTAGGATTTAATTTCGGGCTTAATAATGGCTCAACTATTTGGCCCATTATTAATACGAAATTAAAGACAAATCCCATCTTGATCATACAAATCCCTCCGCATGATATGTGACATACCCAATGACCTCCTTCAAGTTCACTCAGTTACGAGCAACAAAGGAAAGTATCAAAGTATGTGACTCACATGTAGGGAACCTTGATGATCTTAGGTCGAAGGACTACATATACCATGATCACTATGAGAATCACTTATGACACTCATATAACGATCCATGTAGTGTTCTCATGGTGGGTCGGTCCAGTACACAAGTTCTCCAACTTGTACCCATATGTAGACTACATATCTCATATTAGTCTCCACATATGCTAGTCGTTATGTATTATTGCAACCCGCTCCACAATAATACTAGACTAGGGACGTTTGAAGAATATCATTATTCTAGGGTTACAATTATGTTTGTTAAGTTACGCAGAAACAAAACAACAAACATAATTGCTGGATTAATGCCTTAATAAAATATCATGACTCAATGTGCAAAAAATACAATCATCTCATGATTGGCTTTTTGGGCACAACACTAACAATCTCCCACTTGCACTAAAAGCCAATCATCCATGTATCTAATACCGATGGACCTAGAATGGCTATCATGCTTCTGCTGCGTAAGGGGCTTTGTCAGTGGATCAGCAATGTTGCTGTCTGTCGAAGTCCTGCATATCCTTACATCACCCCTCTCGATGATCTCCCTGATGAGATGATAGCGTCGGAGTATGTGTTTGGATCGCTGGTGAGATCGAGGTTCCTTAGCCTGTGCGATTGCTCCATTGTTGTCACAATAGAGCTCTATCGGGTCGGCAATGCTTGGAACCACTCCAAGTTCAGTGATGAACTTCTTGATCCAAACTGCCTCCTTCGCAGCATCAGAGGCGGCAATGTACTCAGATTCTGTTGTAGAGTCAGCTACTGTCTCTTGCTTTGAACTCTTCCAGCTCACAGCACCACCACCAATACAAAACACATAACCAGATTGCGATCTAAAATCATCCTTATCGGATTGGAAGCTTGCATCGGTGTAACCCCTTACAACGAGCTCATCTTCACCTCCAAAGACCAAGAATGCATCCTTAGTCCTTCGTAAGTACTTAAGGATGTTCTTAACAGCTGTCCAGTGACTCTCACCGGGGTTCGATTGGTACCTACTCGTCATGCTCAAAGCATATGAGACATCGGGACGAGTACATATCATGGCATACATGATAGATCCAATTGCTGAGGCATATGGAATCTTACTCATGCGCTCTCTCTCCTCGGGTGTACTCGGACACTGAGATCTAGAAAGAGTTATACCATGTGACATGGGCAAGAATCCTTTCTTGGAATCTTGCATGCTAAACCTCTTTAGCACCTTGTCAATATATGTACTTTGACTTAGGCCAAGAAGCTTTCTAGATCTATCTCTATAGATCCTGATGCCTAACACATAGGCTGCTTCACCCAAGTCCTTCATAGAGAAACATTTCCCTAGCCAAGTCTTCACAGACTGTAGCTCAGGAATGTCATTCCCGATGAGTAGTATGTCATCTACATACAACACCAAGAAGACAATAGCGCTCCCACTAACCTTCTTGTAGACACAAGGTTCATCTTCATTTTTGATAAAACCAAACTCTTTGATTGCTTCATCAAAATGAAGATTCCAACTTCGAGAAGCTTGCTTCAGTCCATAAATGGACCTTTGCAACTTGCACACTTTATTGGCATTCTCAGGAGTGACAAAACCCTCAGGTTGTGTCATGTACACATCCTCAAGTAGCTTTCCATTTAGGAATGCAGTTTTGACATCCATTTGCCATATCTCATAATCATAGTGTGCAGCAATAGCAAACAAAATTCGGATGGATTTAAGCATAGCAACTGGTGAAAAAGTTTCATCATAGTCAATACCATGAATTTGCTTGAAACCTTTTGCAACCAATCGTCCCTTAAAGGTAATCACATTACCATCCATGTCAGTTTTCTTCTTGAAAACCCATTTGCACCCTATGGGTTTTACCCCTTCAGGTGGGTCAACCAAAGTCCATACTTGGTTTTCATACATGGATTCCATCTCGGATTTCATGGCCACTAGCCACTTCTCAGAGTCAGGCCCCGACATAGCTTGTTGGTAGGTTGTGGGCTCATCCTGATCCATGAGCATCACATCACCAGTGTGAGTCATGAGAAATCCATATCTCTCAGGCTCACGCCGAATCCTACCAGACCTACGTGGGCTCTGTGCTACAGGAACAGACTCTTGAACCACAACATCTTGTGGTGTCTGTTCAGGTTCCATTTCAGGTTCGATGTCTCCTTGTTGTTCTTGAATTTCTTCAAGTTCTACTTTCCTCCCACTAGTTTCTTTAGAGATAAACTCTTTCTCTAAAAAGACACCAGTTCGAGCAACAAACACTTTTTGCTCAGAAGGATTGTAGAAATAGTAACCCTTTGTTTCTTTGGGATACCCAACAAAAAGGCATTTTTGAGATTTGGGCCCTAGTTTGTCAGAGGATTGACGTTTCACATAAGCGTCACAGCCCCAAATCTTCATAAAAGACAAATTGGGATGCCTCCCACTCCATATCTCATATGGTGTCTTTTGAACCGATTTAGATGGAACTCGGTTTAGTGTAAAAGCGGCTGTCTCTAGAGCATGTCCCCAAAAGGAGTTTGGAAGGTCAGCTTGACTCATCATAGAGCGAACCATGTCTAACAGAGTTCGATTTCTCCTTTCAGATACACCATTCCATTGAGGTGTACCTGGTGGAGTGAGTTGTGATACTATACCACACTCCTTCAGATAGTCAAGGAATTCTCGATCCAAGTACTCTCCACCTCGATCTGATCGAAGCACTTTGATACTCTTCCCGAGTTGATTCTCTACTTCATTCTTGAATTCTTTGAACTTTTCAAAGGATTCTGACTTGTGTCTCATAAGATACACATAGCCATATCTGCTGAAGTCATCAGTGAAAGTAATGAAGTATTGGAAACCTCCTCTAGCTTGTGTAGACATAGGGCCACATACATCACTATGTATGAGTCCTAGTAAGTCATTAGCCCTTTCACTTTGCCCTGTGAATGGGGCTTTGGTCATCTTGCCCAACAAACATGACTCACATGTCTCATATGATTCAAAATCAAATGAGTCCAAGAGTCCATCCTTATGGAGCTTGGATATGCGGGTCTCATTTATATGGCCCAAGCGACAGTGCCAGAGATAGGTCGGGTTTGAATCATTTAATCTGACCTTCTTGGTATTCACATTATAGATTGGATCTTCGAGGTCTAGAACATACAACCCATTGCTAAGTTGAGCACTACCATAAAAGATTTCATTCAAATAAATAGAACAACATTTGTCCTTTATTATAAATGAAAAACCTTTCTTGTCCAAACAAGAAACAGAAATCAAATTTCTACTAATAGTAGGCACAAAGTAGCAGTTGTCTAATTCTAAAACTAATCCACTAGGTAAAGTGAGAACATAAGTCCCTACGGCTAAGGCAGCAACCCTTGCTCCATTTCCAACACGTAGGTCCACTTCACCTCGGGCCAATCTTCTACTTCTACTTAGATCCTGCACATTTGCACAAATGTGAGATCCACATCCAGTATCCAATACCCAAGATGAGGAAGTAGAAAAGTTAGCCTCTATAACAAAAATACCTGAAGTGGAAGTCTTACTTCCCTTTTCCTTAGCAAGTTCTTCAAGATAGAGCTTGCAGTTGCGCTTCCAGTGTCCAGGTTGCTTACAATGGAAGCACTCCCCTTCCTTTGCCACACCACCCTTTGGTTTCAGTGCAGCTGAAGAAGAATTAGCATTGGACTTTCCATTAGCTTTATCCTTCTTCTTGTTGGCTTTTCCCTTTCCCTTGCCCTTTTGAACCATCAAAATGGGCTTAGCCTTCTTAAGGTTTTGCTCAGCAGTTCTCAACATGTTGAGCAATTCAGGGAGGGACTTGTCAAGGTCGTTCATGTTATAGTTCATGACGAACTGACTGTAGCTTTCAGGCAACGATTGCAAGACTACATCAATAGCCAACTCTTTCTGAAGAGCAAATCCCAAATTCTCAAGATTCTCAATGTACCCAATCATCTTGAGCACATGAGGACCCACGGGACTTCCCTCAGACATCTTGCACTGAAACAATGCCTTAGAGGTCTCAAACCTCTCATGCCTAGCTTGCTCTTGGAAAAGCATTTTGAGATGTTCGATCATATCGAACGCCCCCATGTTCTCATGTTGCTTCTGAAGCTCAGATTCCATGGTAATAAGCATGAGGCATGCAACATCCAAAGCATCATCAGAATGCCTCTTGTGAGCATCCCTTTCAGCTCTTGGAGCAGTGGCAGCAGGCTCATTCGGAATGGGCTGCTCTAGGACATAAGCCTTTCTCTCTTGTTTGAGGACTATCCTCAAGTTTCGGTACCATTTGAGAAAGTTGGTCCCATTCAGTTTTTCCTTCTCAAGGATCGATCGCAACGAAAGTGTCGATGTGTTTTGTGCCATGGTTATCTACAACAGTAAATATGCAGTGTAAGAGTCATGTATTTTAATTCATTTAATAAGGACTTTTATTAAACGATACTCCCACTATTTTCCTCAAAATAATAACCCTCGATATTATTTCGGAACACCTCGGCGCTAAGGTATTCTAGTGGGCCAAGATCCATATTTGACCACAACCTGAGTCAGCTTTGGCTTTTCTCTCAAGTTACAGCTATTTAGGTAGGCAACTCCTTGCCAATTGCATCTTATGCAACTCTTGGATAGTTGGGTGAACAACACTTGTCCAAGCTCATCTCATGAGCTTAAGCCCAACTCTATGCCTCTAAGTCCCTAATCCTATTAGGATGACTTAGTTAAGTCGGACCCAAAGTTAGCAATTTGGATATCACTATTATCCCATCGCGCCTTACCAAGATGAACATAGGTGCTTTGCTTTGGCAAACCCACCTAATGTTGATCAAAGTCTTGACGAGTGCCAACATTTGGAAGGCATCACATTTAATGACTTAATATTTGTTTGAGGGATTTTTTTTTTTTGATCTCACCAATTTGTTATCTCCGGTTGTCTTATACATGCATCACATACAAATATAAAACATGCATCTCATGCTTACAAGAAAGTAAACGTGACATGGTTATAGCCCAAACTATGCGATATTCTCAAGCCAATGAGAATATCATAAAAGCCTAAGAAAAGAAAAGGGTCTTCACAAGCTCCTTCTCTTCCTTTCTTGGTTGCCCTTTTGTTGTCACCTCCTTGGACATACCACCTTGGATGATCCCATAATGCACCATTACATCAATAATAGAAACCTCGAGTTACATTCGAGGGGAGTAAGGTGAGAAGAGAATGTACAATGAGAGTGATAAGAAAAGGCACGACTCGCAGGCCGTATTTACAAGTACAACCAATCAAGGGCTATAACCATGCACCATGCTTCAAACACCAATCAGCATATCATGTCAAATCTCATTCAACAAAGATGCATGCCAATTTTCGTGCGTTGATTTACCAGTTTTTATTTATGTGGCACTTCGAATATGGCGGTGGTTCCGCTGGCCAGTGAGCGGACGGTGGTTCCACTGCCCAGTCAGCGGACGGGGTCAGGGGAGGCCGCCCGTGCGTATGGTTGCGAGGGGGCAGCGCCCCTCGGCGCAAGAAAGTGTCTTACAATTGCTTTTGGCCAAGATCTTCTATCTTGACCAAGTTAGGGGCACCCCAAGCCCCCGTGACTCCTCCATCTCGATCCCACCAAAAATACCTTACTTTTGGTGCCTGAACAATATCAGGCCGAAATCCGAAAAAACCTAGGGTTGTTGTGAAACTATTGCCAGAATCCTAATCCATATAGGTATCTCATACGTATCATTTCCCGGGTTACTCTCATTAACCAAGTGGTGTCATTCTCTTCATATATCTCATAATGTTCATTACGAAATTCGGTTTCATTCATCATGAATCAATCTAATTAATCTGGGGCCGAAACTCAATAGAACACATAGCATCATGCGAATACTCAACATTCAATTCCCGATTTTAGTGTTTCACTCGTAGCTCTGATACCATTATTGGGTTTCGGGAGCCAAACAGTGCGGCAAAATTTAACTGAAACCCTCTAGGATCCAAGTGAAACGGGGTATAACACGGAGTGTTCTCAACATCTTCATCCCTAATTTTCGTTTGAGATCATCTCACTTCTCACTGTAGAAGTCGAATCACCAAACCATAACCGTTGACGTGTTCAACGCCCTCTATGGTATCCCCACGAGCCTTTCGGGATCACCACGCTTCCCCCACCAACGTCCCAGCAGATGCGTTTCTCTTATTGCGCTCACAGTGCTAGCTTGCGTCCTCCAAGGAATTGCAAGAGAAGAGTGATGACTATCCTTTTTGGGAGGCCTAGGTCAAGGAGACCTGCGAATTTTCTCATTAGAAGTTGTATGTATAGTGAGGCTTAACTTCCCCATGCCTAATGGTTTACAAAGCCCTAAAATCCAATTAGGCTTTTAATTTTCAGGCGTAATAATGGCTTAACTCTCACTCTTGGCCCATTATTAATATGAAATTTAAGTGAAAACCATAACCCACCCAATAATTAGCCCCTGCACTCAAATGATACAAATTGCTCCATGTGTGTGACCGCAATATGCTCTTATTCACATTTACAATGATCATAAATCACATTTATGAAATCATAACGCAATGAGCGATGTCTATCAACACATCATTGCTATCCAAATGACAAGATTGTCGATGATTCCGACTCATACCTTTATGAGCATCAATCACCGATATATGGCCATTGGTGTCCTTTTGTCCAAGATATTAAGACTAAGCACGAGACATGGAAGGTCATCTACTCGTTGTATAGCTCAACTCCTTTGGTTTCTTGATTACCGAGTAGACTAACTTAAACTTATGACAATTTATATTCGCATATCAACTCATTCGAGCACGACCATGCATTTTCTTTCAAAGTCTCACTCTATCAAGGGCCCCGAAGATACTCTGCTCTGCCGCACTCCGCTCCGTTATATAGGAGGGACAAATCCCATCCTTGCTCATAAACATAGCAGCAATCCCTCTGCATGATATGTGACATCATCCAATGACCTCCTTCAAGTAACAAAGGAAAGTAGGCAAAGTATGTGACTCACGATGTAGGGAACCTGATGATCTTAGGTCGAAGGACTACATATACCATGATCACTATGAGAATCACTTATGACACTCATATAACGATCCATGTAGTGTTCTCATGGTGGGTCGGTCCAATACACAAGTTCTCCAACTTGTACCCATATGTAGACTACATATCTCATATTAGTCTCCACATATGCTAGTCGTTATGTATTATTGCAACCCGCTCCACAATAATACTAGACCAGGGACATTTAAGAATATCATTATTCTAGGGTTATGATTATGTTTGTTAAGTTACACAGAAACAAAACAACAAACATAATTGTTGGATTAATGCCTTAATAAAATATCATGACTCAATGTGCAAAAATACAATCATCTCGTGATTGGCTTTTGGGCACAACACTAACAGCAGAGACGGGTCTATAATAAAGTTCCCCCACGACAACCCACTCCTTGTCATGGCAAGGATAGGGAACTAGGACGTCAAAAGAGTACTCCTCGATGACGGCTCTAACACCGACGTCATCTTTTGGCACCTACTGCCTAAATTAGGCATCTCAAAAGATGATCTCAACAAAGTCAATTCCCCCACCTTCGGAATTGGGCTACCGAGCTTCCAGTCCTCCGATACGTCTATCTGCCCCTAATGTTGAAAGGGACCTTGCCCCAGACTCAGGATGAGCTGATCGCCTCTGTTATGACAAGATTCATTGTCATTGATGTTCCCTCAGCTTAAAACGCTATCCTCGGAAGACAAACCCAAGGCAATCTCCACATCCGCCCGGATGTAATGTACCTAACAGTCACCTTCGCAACTAAAGAAGGAGATGTAGAAATCTTTATTGATGAAATAGAAGTCAGGAGGGTCTTTACAAAGGCCAGACGAAGCCAGCAAAGGTCCAAGTACAGACCTCGGTTAATGAAAAAGCAGTCATGACGGGCAAAGAGAGAAGAAGGGAGGAAATGGAAATGTTGGAAAAAGTAGAAATAGAAGATGTAGAGTTGATCCCTGGCCGAAACACCCGAGTAGGGAAAAAATTGGCCAAGGGCGACAAAGAAAGGCTTGTATCCTTTTTGTTAATAAACAAAAATCTATTCACCTACTCGCCCAAAGACATGCCTGGGGTCGACCCCAGCATAATCCACCACAGTCTCAGAGTACGCTCGGATGTTAGACCAGTTCAATAGAAAAAATGGAACCTATCGGCTCATAAGAACTCCTTTGTTAAAGCCGAGGTTAAACGCCTTATTGAGGCAGGGGCAATAAGAGAAGTAAAATACCCTGAATGGCTCAGCAACGTGGTTATTGCCACAAAAGAAGAGAGTGAAAAGCTCCAAATGTGCATTGACTTTCGGAACCTGAATGACGCCTGTCCAAAGGACTCTTACCCTTTGCCAGCCATAGACCTATTGGTGGATTCAACCGCCGAATACGGACTCCTCAGTTTCCTTGATGCCTTTAGCGGGTATCATCAAATTCGGATGGACCCAGATGATGAAGAGAAAATGGCCTTCATCACAGAAATTGGTACCTACTGCTATGTCAGAATGCCCTTCGGGCTTAAGAACACAGGGGCTACCATCAAAGGTTGATGAATAAAGTATTCGACTCTCAGATCGGGAGGAACATGGAGGCGTATGTCGATGATATGATAGTTAAGAGCAAAATGCCTAGTAATCATATCACCGACGTAGGCAAAACCTTCCAACGACTTTGGGAGTTCGACATACGCCTCAATCCTGAGAAGTGTGTATTCGGAGTAAGCGCAGGTAAGTTCCTCGGGTTTATGGTATCAGAAATGGGAATAGACACCAACCCCGAAAATGTCAAAGCCCTGCTAAATTTCCGAACACCAACAACCACTAAAGATATACAAAGGCTTACCGGGAGAATCACTTCCCTTAGTAGATTCATTTCCAGGTATAGCGATCGATGTCGACCGTTCTTCAAAGTGCTCACCAAAGCACCTAAAGGCGAAGGCACCTAAGGGACGCAGGGGCACCCTTGGAACCCAGAATGTCAAAAAGCTTGGGACGAGCTTAAAAGCTACCTGACCCATCTGCCAACACTTCAGCAACCTCGGGAAGGAGAACCCCTCATCCTCTACCTCGCAGTCACCGAAAAAGCTGTCAGTTCAGTCCTAGTGATAGAAGAGGGTGGGAGGCAATGGCCAGTATATTATGTGAGCAAGTCCCTACATGGCACCAAGTTCAGATACCCGTTGCTCCAAAAGGCTATCTACACCTTAGTACTGGGGAGCAAGAGGTTATGACTTTACTTTCAAGGACACGCCATCATTGTCCGAAGTAACCTGCCTCTACGTGACATAATGAAAAAAGTAAAGCATTCGGGAAGGCTGTCAAAATGGTGTATCAAGCTCGGGGAGTATGACATCACTTATGAGCCAAGAAGGGCGATAAAAGCTCAAGCATTGGTAGACTTCATCGTTGAAATTCCAGAAATCGAGAATGCTGAGGCTACCTCAGAAGACCTAACAAAGATTGAACTAGAGTGGAAACTCTTTGCCGATGGAGCCTCAGATGTGAAGCATCAAGGCAACGGGGTAGTTCTTCAGGGACCCGAAGGCATGGAAGCCACCAAAGCTATCAAATTCGGTTTTGGTGTCACCAATAACATCGCCGAATATGAGGCCCTCATAGCAAGACTAAAACTGGCCAGGAAAGTTGGTGTAAAAAACCTTATGGCCCACAGTGACTCATAACTAGTAGCCCGGCAGACGAAAGGAGATTACGCTGCAAAGGATCCAACCTTGGCAAAGTATCATGACCTCGTAAAAAAAACTCATTGAAGAGTTTGACTCAGTACAGATAGAAAATGTGCCCCAAAAAGATAATACTCAAGCTGATACCTTAGCCAAATCCAAGGAACCCACCGAGGTACTAAGGCAACCTAACACAAAATTAATGTGCGTAACAACCTCGGAAGAAGGATGGCAAGACCCCATCAAGAAATATCTGGCAACTTCGGCACTCCCTGAGGATCCCAAAGAGGCCGCAAAAGTATGAAAATGCTCTGGGAGATACTTCCTCATCGGGGATGAACAATACAGACAAGGGTATGCAAGTCCCCTGCAGAAGTGCATAGGTGAAAATGATGTCAGAACAATCCTCGAGGAGGTTCATGAGGGGGCCTGTGGTTCCCACATAGGAACAGACGCCCTCGCTGGAGTACTACTTCGCCAAGGTTACTTTTGGCCTACCCTAAGAAAGGATGCAAGGCAATTTGTCCAAAAATGTGACAATTGCCAAAGGCACGCCAACATCCAGAAGTTACCTTCGGAGAAAATAACTTCAGCAAATTACCCTTGCCCTTTCGCCGTCTGGGGTATTGACCTCATCGGACCTCTCCCAAGCGCCCCCGGTGGGGTGAAGTTCTGTATAGTTGCGGTGGACTACTTCACTAAGTGGATCGAAGCAGAGCCGTTGGCATCAATCTCAGCGAAAGATACCCAAAAGTTCGTCTGGAAAAACATCATATGCCGATTTGGCATACCAAGGGTAATAGTGACCGACAATGGTACCCAGTTTACCGACAGGGGGTTCCAAGAATTTGTGGCTAACCTCGGCATAAAATTACATTTTGCCCCGGTAGCCCATCCTCAAACCAATGGGCAAGTCGAGGTATCCAATTGGATGATAAAAGATGGCTTGAAGAATAGGCTAAAGGAGGCAAAGGGGAGATGGCCAGGAGAGCTCCCAAGTGTACTATGGAGCTATCGCACGACTCCCTGAAGGGCCACCCGAGAAACTCCTTTCTCACTCGTATACGGGACAGAAGCCATTATTCCCATTGAGGTCATACAACCTTCGATAAGAATACAGGTGTTCGATGAAGGAGGAAGCAACCTCAAATTAGGGCAAAACTAGACCTCACCGAAGAACATTGTGAAATGGCCGAACTCAGGAGGAAGGCTTTCCAAAAAAGAGTAGCCGATGATGCTAACTTGCATGTGAAGAGAAAAGAAATCAAAAAAGGTGTTACCCACTTCGGTGTAGTCCAGTTATGGTGCCAAAACTATGCATTTAAACTCCCAAGATTGGTAATGTTTTGTAGGCCATCAGAACACTACCCTTAGTGTGCATACCCAAGTGGCCATCTTGGGCACTATGTAAACACATGAATATTCATCCAACTGTCACACACATATTCACATTTCATGCACACCATGGAAGCTAAGAAGGAAAACACTAGGACAAGTCTTAGTTTTGGCTTCTACACATTAGGCAATCTTGTTAACTTCTAATGACCAGCTACTGCACCTGTAACTTTCACTAATAAAATGTATCACTCTAGCCTCATTCCCCCTATTTTCTTTGCTCCATTATCAAGTAGAGACTTAGAGAAAACCAAGGAATTTTTTTTTACATCAATAGCCCACCTATGGACCAAGTTATGGATTTTTTAAGTTGGTTACAAAATTCTGACCAAATGAACAGTAACTCAGCCAACTTTACAACGTCATATCTTCGGATACAGGGCTCTAAATCGATAAATTCAAAATCCTAGTTAACCCTATGCATGTGCTCTAAATTTGGTAAAAATTTCATACCAAGATTCATTCTACACAGGGAGATATTAAACTTTAGGTACATGGTCAAAATTCTGGCAACTTTTGGACCATTTTGCCCATACAATTTTTCCAAACCATGCAAACACTTCATTCACAAGGGAAAAATCCTTCCAAGGCTATCCCATACATGTCCAATACACATATTAAATACATTCTCTTGCATCTAGAAACTTTATGTGGCCAAAACAGAATTTACAAGTAAGCAGCCTATCATTCACACTTGTAATTCTCTTATTTTTGTATGGTGGTAACACAAACCCAATGGTAGGCACATAAGCCCCATATAGTATTCTAGGATCATATAGCTCAATATACCATCACTTAGAAGCCAAATCACTAACTTGAACATTGAAAACACCAAAATCAAGTAGTGAATCGTAATCCTTACCAATTTCTTGCCTTGAGCTCTCGGCTATGCCTTGAATCTCCAAGACTTGGATTGAAAATTCACTCACAATATCACCTAAGGCCGAGAACAACAAATACAAGCTTGATTCTTCAATTCAAGCTTTAATCACCAAGGATTTGGCATGAACCCGAGACTTAAATGCCACGAACAGCAAGAACACCAAGTGCCACATGTACGCAAAATGAGCTCAATGCCCTTAACGGCCTCACACTTTTTTACATGGTTCACTTAACCCTTCTTTGCATCTTTGTGTCATTGTTAGCACCCAAAAGATTGTTCAACTTGGCCCTTTAGCTTTTTTTTTCACCACTAGCTATCTAAGCCATTTAAATGTACACCTATGGATCTGATAGGCTCGGGTAAGCCTACTCATGGTATTACCAATGCCCACATAGGCCCTTCATCATTTTTATGGATTTTTCCTTGCATTTTTGGCATTCATCAAGGACTAAGTAGTGTCCTGACATCAAGTACCCCGAATGACTTAGCAATGTTGTTGTTGCCATGATGGAAGGGACTAATAAACTACAAATGTCCATCAACTTTTGAAACATAATTGATGCCAGTCCAAAGGACTCCTATCCTTTGCCATCATTAGAGCAATTGGTAGATTCCACTGCTGAATACGGTCTACTTAGTTTCCTTGACACTTTTAGTGGATATCACCAAATTTGGGTAAATCCTGAAGACGAGGACAAAATTACCTTCATTATCAAAGTTTGGACCTACTGTTACTTCAGAATGCCCTTCGACCTTAAAAACATAGGAGCAACATACCAAAGGCTGATGAACAGGGAATTCAGCTCCGAAATCAGGAGAAATATGGAACTATATGTCGATGATATGATAGTCAAGAGCAAGCTACCTAGTAGTCATATCATAGACTTAAGGGAAACATTCCACCAACTTTGGGAATTCGGAATACATCTTAACCCTGAGGTTACTACAAGGTTTGGGGTGACTACTGCCAAATTCCTTGGGTTTATGGTTTCCAAAAGAGGCATCGATGCCAACCCAGAAAAGGTTAAGGACCTACTAGGATTATGAACTCCCACTACCATGGATGAGCAAAGGCTTACAAGAAGAATCATGGCCCTTACCAGATTCATGTCCAGATACAGGGACCGGTGCTGGGCATTCTTTAAAGTGCTCACCAAAGCAGCAAAAAATGAAGGCAACTTTGATTCTGACGAACACCCTTCGAACGAAGATTGCCGAAAAGCTCGGGATGAACTTAAGAGCTACTTAATCCGTCTGCCACACTTCAGCAGCCACTGGGTGAAGAAGCTCTCATCCTCAACCTCACCATCATAAAAAAGGCAGTAAGTTCAATACTTGTGAGGGAGGAGGGAGGAAAGCAATGGCCAGTATACTATGTGAGGAAGTCCCTGCACAGTGCTGAAGTTAGGTACCCTTTTCTACAAAAGGTCATCTATGCCTTAGTGTTCACAAGTAGGAGACTGCGGCCTTATTTTCAAAGACATCCCATCACTGTTTGAAGTAACTTACCTCTTAAGGATGTCATGGGGAAGGTAGACCACTCTAAAAGATTATCAAAGTGATGAATCAAGCTCGGTGAATACTATATCACCTATGAGCCAAGAAGGGCAATAAAGGCCCAAGCATTGGCAGATTTCATCGCTGAAGTACTGAGAGCCGAAGGTACTCTAAAGGACCCTGAAAGTGACAAACATGAGTGGACACTTTTTGTCAATGGTGCGTTTGGTTCTGGGCATGAAGGAGCCAGAGTAATTCTATGGGAACCCAAAGGTATGGAAGCTTCAAAGTCCATTAAGTTCAGTTTCAATGTCTCCAATAATGTTGCCAAATATGAAGCCATCATAGCAGGCTTATGATTGGCAAAAAGATTTGGTGTTAGAAATCTGTAGGCCCACATCAATTCTCAGCTGGTGATCTGATAGATGGCGGTGGACTACAGGGCAAAAGACCCAAGCTTGGCAAAGTAACATGATCTCGTAAAAAGGCTTATCTAGGAATTCAACAGGGTGCAAAAAAGAAAACATACCCCAACGAGATAATATGGAAGCAGATATTTTGGCCAAATTAAAGGAGTCCACTGAAATACTGGATCAACCAACCATAACAATAATGTCCATAGCAACCTCAGGTAGAGGATGGAAGGATCTTACTAAGAAATATCTCACAACTTCAAAACTTCTTGAAGACCAGCTTGAAGCTATGAAGGTGCAAAAGTGCTCGGGTAGATACTTCCTGATTGGGGAAGAATTGTACCAACAAGGGTATGCCAACCCATTGCAAAGGTGTATTAGCGAAGAAGACATTGAGACAGTCGTAAAAAAAAAGTCCATGAGAGGGCCTGTGGCTCAATTTGGGATTGACGCCCTTGTTGGAGCACTACTTTGGCAAGGATATTTCTGGCCTACTATAAGGAAGGATGCAAGGTAGGTTGTCTAGAAATGCGACAAGTGCCAAAGACACGCACACATTCAGAGAATACCCTCGAAAGTGAGAACTTCGGCAAACTGTCCTTGCCCGTTCGTTGTTTGGGGTATTGACCTCATTGAGCCTATCCTAACGGCTGTAGGAGGAGTGAAGTTCTGCCTAGTCACAGTAGATTATTTCACTAAGTGGATTGAGGCAGAGCCTTTGGCAGCAATTTCGGCAAATGAGATATAGAGATTTGTCTGGAAGAATATCATATGCAGATTTGGCATGCCGAGGATGATAGTAGCGGATAATGGTTCCTAATTCACTGATTAAGGATTTTAGGAATCACAACCAACCTTGGGATGAAATTGCACTTTGCCCTAGTTGCCCATCCTCAGAGCAATAGACAAGCTAAAAAGTCTAATAGGACTATAAAAGGTAGTCTGAAAAAAAAAGTTGAAAGAGGCAAAGGGGAAGTGGCCGGGAGAACTCCCAAGTGTGCTATGGAGTTACCAAACAACCCCTAAAAGAGCCACTGGAGAAACATCTTTCTCACTTATCTTCAGCATAGAGGCCATTATCCCTATAGAGGTTGTGTAACCATCTATTAGACTACAGGTGTTCAACGAAGAAGGGAACAACCTCGATTTAAGGACCAACTTAGATATGATTGATGAACATAGAGAGATGGCTGAACTCAGAAGAAAAGCTTTTCAGTAGAGGCTAGCCATTGCTGCAAACTTGCATGTCAAGCCTAAAGGGATCAAGAGAGGAGACCTGGTTCTCCAAAAGGCTGAACTGGAACCCCAAAGACCATCTTATGGTGTACTTCAGGAAAATTGGGAAGTAACTTATTTAGTCCTCACTGAACTTTGGCCAAGAGTCTATAAGCTTGGGAATACCGAAGGAGAAGAGTTGAAAAACACATGGTAGTCAAACTCTTTGAAAAAATTCTACAAATATAAAAATTTCAGGTGAAAAATTATGTTGAGTACTAGAGGTGAACCGAATATGGTTGCTTCTGAAAGTGCATGAGTAGTTTTGTACAAGTTTTTCCAAAGGCGATCGACCGAATGTAGTTGATCTCAAAGGTACTTAACTATATCTACACAAAGCAACTTTTATCGAAGGTGGTTGACCGAACATAGTTGATCCTGAAGGTACTTAACTATGTTTGCACAGATCAAGTATTTTGAAGAAGGGTGACTGAAGATGGTTGATCCTAAGTGTGACTGACCAAATATGGTTAATTATATTCTTAAACGCTTAGGATGACATCCACTACTCACCAAGTATAACTGAGCGTTGCCTTTGGAGAAATTAAGGTTATGGATCCTTGATAATATCTTTTAAGGATAATGCATGATCAAAGATGCTAAATGTCGAAGATGGCTAGATACTGAAGATTGAAACACTACTAGAAGTTGTACCCATCCTGGGCTTAGCAAAAATTTTGGGCAAAGGAAGGGAAGTTCTATTGAATCCCAGGGATGAAGTACAAAGTACAAAAAAACACACATTCTATTAGTTATCGGGCCCGTCTTCTAGTTCTTCAGCAATAGCACCCTCGTCATCATCTTCGACGGTGTCATCATTCTCATCATCAACAGTTGAAGGTGGATGGGTCGGAAGGTTGATATACTCAATTCTCGACTAGGGTGGAGAAGGATCTTCGGGGATGTTGATGGCCTTTAGAAAGGATATGTCAAGGTTTAAGTACTAGGAAAGGACTTGATGATGGGCAAGGCAGAAGCCATCCTGGAATGAAGACTTGGTTGCCTAATTTCACTTTACCTTTTCAGCCTTTAAATCCTCCAACTTCTTCTCCAATGTTTCGACCTCCTTCTCCAATTTCTTATTCTTCTTCTTCTTTTCCTTCTTCAGCTACTCAATCTCGCCAAGAAATTTAGCATTGATCCCCAACGCCTTCGTGAGATCGGCAGCAACGTCTTTCATTTCCTTCTGAAGGGCCTCACCCTTTGAAGATAGCTCCATGACCTTCACGTCGAGGTCAGAGATTTTAGAGGTGAACTCTTTGACTAGCCCCTTCTGGCTATTTAACACTTCCAGCCAAAGGTTGGCCAAGTCCTCTTTGGCAAATTTGTTGAGCTAGCCGTATTTAACAATCGAGATCACAAACAGTTCCTTGGCCTTGGCCAAGTTTTCCTCTGACTGACTTAGGACCGAAGACAGTTTGGCTGCCCGGGCCTGAAAGTATCCTTCGTACACCAACAACTGTAAAAAAGAGAACTTCGAATGTAGGTCACAAGCAATAGAGACTCAAAAAATTTTCTAAGTCCTAAGGGCTAAGGTTTACCTAGCCAGCGTGATTGGTCATCTGAAAGGTGTGGACCTCTTCATTAAGGCACTCCTCGGTTAAAGTTTGGAAGGTGGCATTGGTCATAATGCCCCTCACCATCTAAGGGGCCATATCCTGGTTGTCTTCAAGGAACAGGTCCATGTCCTTGGTCAAGGTCTAGAAGGGCTCCCTTGGGACCTGTCCTTCAGCATCTTGGAGTCCCGAATGGTCCTCCACCAGAGGTGGTCCATCATCCATACCGATCGGGCCCTATCCTCTGCAAAGTCACGCTGAAGTTTCGTTATTACATTATCTCTTAGCCATTCATCTACAAGGTCTAAAATATCAAAATATCCCAAACTCATAGATGAATGGCTAAGAGACAAACTTGGTGGATGTTCAGCGCCCTCTCCTCCAGACTCACTGACATCCAGCACTTTAGTAGGAACATCCTTGCCCCTCCTTCTTCATCTCTCTTGGACCTCTTCGCCTGAAATCTCCCCCAACAAAGTCCCCAATGTCTCGACAATAACATTGGGACTTAGAGGGGTTGAGCAGATGGCTGGCTCTGAGGGTGGGTCAGCAGGTGCAAATGATTGGTCAAGCACCTCAACTTGGTCTTCGGGGGGAAGGGGAAGGGAGTGCTCTTTTTTTTTCTTTGACTTTGAGGCCGAGGATGATCCAGTGAGCACCTTTTTCCTCTTGGGTACCTTCTTCTTCTACTGCTCCGCTTTCTTGGCCTGGCCGGGGAACAGACTATTGTAAAAAGCTGCAGACTTGTCATGCATCTCTACAAAAGTAAAGATATCATTGTAAGTATCAAAAACTCTAAGTCCATGCTTTAAGGAACAACTTACTTTTTATGAGGCTAGGATAGGATAGTTCACCCCGAAGGAGCAAAACAAGCAACACTTTCTTCCCATCCAGCAAGGGCTTTAGCATATCTTTATCAGTGACATGTTCTTTGATTAGCCCAAGCTCCTAAAAAACCTCTTTGCTCATAAAGCTACATCTAATGGAAAATGGGTAGAGAGAGCATGAAGGTACCATGGCATCCTAGCCCACGGGAACTCCTCAAAGTGAGACTCCAATTCTAAAGTTAATTGCTTGCTCGGGTCTACTGCATCGGTGGCCAAGGTACCCAAAGCCCATTGAGCAAGAAGATCTACATACTTCTCATCAATATCCATGAAGAAGTACTTCTTTTACCACCCTTGCAGCCTATCTTTAGTGTTGAAGGTGAAAGTAAATTTCTTACTCCCGGATCCTTGAGGGAGCAAGTAGTAGAATCCCCCCCTTTAGGATAAGGTGAAGTTTGTAGTGTTGAAGAAAAAAGAGAAAATGTGGTACAATTTTGAAAACTCCACATATGCACAAGAAGGCATTGTAGTAGGCATAAGAGTTCAAAGGCATATGATTGGCGGCTATGCCAAGGATTTGGCAGAACTTTGGAACCTCTTTTAGTGGTGGATAGTGAAGGCCCACCTTCAATTAAGCCCTAAAGATGGTAATCTCCTTAAGATGAGGAAGGTAGCTTATTTCAGTATGACCGAGGTAACCTAATCTCTGAGTAAGAAGGAAGAAAATACTTGTGCCTCCACTTTGCCAACTCTTTCAAAGTCGCGCAACTCAAATAAGAGTTGAGAGGAAGCTAGCTCTCGGGAATAGCTTTAACCGTGGCTTATTCGGATGACATCTTCGGTGACTAAGACACCAACCTCAGACAAATGGAGGAAAAAGAAAGGAAATGGGAAGAAGAAGAACAACTTCATAAATAAACCCACCTAATTCAGGAAGAAAATGGGGAACTTCAGAGAAGAATGCAAACCTCATCAGAAATTGCTCTGCCGCTAGCACCGCAATGCAAGAAAGCTGGAATGTAAAAGGAAATCTGAGAACAAAAGAAATGAAAGTTGAAGAAGTGTGGAAACTCTGAAGATGAAAGATTTTATATAGACTGAAGGAGGCAGGTGACCCTTCATAAACAAAGGGATGTAACAGACATAATAAGCGCGACTGATCACCGATAATTTGATGACACATACCACGTGATGCAAGAATTAAGGGCATGCCTTCTGACACTAGCAAACCTACATTAGCTAACCTAAAGTGACGCAATTACCTAGTCAGAAGATAGGATGGTTTGTTGATAAGAAGGCAGGAATGAAAAATATTGAAGAGATTATAGCTCCTTGCCTCCAAAGATGCAATGCTAGTTAAATGGAGAATTTGGACTGAGGACATGAAATAGCTCCTTAGATTTTGAAGGTCTGACCTCACTGAATAATAAGAAATTGGTTCAGAGAAACATCCTTATCAAGGGCTCAAAATTGCTAAATAGAATGCAAACAAGGAGCCTCGGAAACTGCCGAGAATGTAACTTCGCCAAAAAAGTGGGGCCTTAGATCGAGGAGCTACCAAGTGTGAGTTCTTTTGCCCAAGGGATAGCTTCTGCTTTTTATTTTATACTCCCAAATGATAAACATCGAAGGCACAACTTCGACTTCTTTGAGTGGGCCATATGATAGCCGACGAGTTATCACCCATGAGACCTTTTAATTTGCTAACTTGACACTACCCTCGGAAGCATCTATTTGTGTTGTGCCGAAAAGGAAAATCATGAGATGATTGTAGTTTTGCACATTGAGTCATGATATTTTATTAAGGCATTAATCCAGCAATTATGTTTGTTGTTTTGTTTTTGCATAACTTAACAAACATAATTGTAACCCTAGAATAATGACATTCTCAAACGTCCCTAGTCTAGTATTATTGTGGAGCGGCTTGCAATAATGCGTCATGACTAGCATATGCGGAGACTCATATGAGATATGTAGTCTGCATATGGGTACAAGTTGGAGAACTTGTGTACTGGACTGACCCACCATGAGAACACTACATGGATCGTTATATGAGTGTCATAAGTCATTCTCATAGTGATCATGGTATATGTATTCCTTCGACCTAAGATCATCAAGGTTCCCTACATGTGAGTCACATACTTTGATACTTTCCTTTGTTGCTCGTAACTGAGTGAACTTGAAGGAGGTCATTGGGTATGTCACATATCATGCGGAGGGATTTGTATGATCAAGATGGGATTTGTCCCTCCTATGTAACGGGAGTGATATCTTCGGGCCCCTTGATAGAGTAAGACTTAGAAAAATGCATGGCCATGCTCGGATGAGTTGATATACGATATCAATGTCATCAGTTTAAGTTGGTCTACTCGGTAATCAAGAAACCAAAGATTGGGCTATACGAGAGTGACACATTCCATGTCTCGTGCTTAGTCTTGATATCTTGGACAAAGGGACAATGGCATATATCGGTGATGATCATAAAGGTTTAGTCGAATCATCAACAATCTTGTCACTTGGGTAGCAATGATGTGTTGCTAGACACCGCTCATTGCTTATGATCATAAATGTGATTTATGATCATTGCCAACGTGGTAAGAGCCTATTGGGTCACACACATAGAGCTATTTGGATCATTAGAGTGCATGGGCTAATAATTTGGGTTTTGGGTTCACAATAATTTCGTATTAATAATGGGCCCAATAGTTGAGCCATTATTAAGCCCGAAATTAAAGCCTAATTGGATTAGGGCTTTGAAACCCATTAGGCCTGGAAGTTGAGTCTCACTATAAATACAACTTCTAGTGAGAAATTCGCAGGTCTCCTTGCCCTAACCTCCCAAAAAGGACAGCCGCACTCTTCTCTTGCAATTCCTTGGAGGACGCAAGCTAGCACTGCGAGCGCAAGAGAAATGCATCTGCCGGGACGTGGTGGAAGCGTGGTGATCCCGAGAGGCTCGTGTGGATACCATAGAGAGCTTGAACACGTCAACTGTTCAAGTTTTGTGATTCAACTCTACAGTTGAGTGAGAGATCTCAACCGAAAATTAGGTATGAAAATTTTTGAACACCCGGTTTACCCCGTTTCACTTGGATCCTGGAGGGTTTCGGTTAAATTCCGCTGCGCTGTTTGGCTCCTGAAAACCCAACAGTGGTATCAGAGCTACTGGTGAAACCCTAAATCGGGATTGAGTGTTGAATCGCATGATGTTATGTGTTCGGTTGCTTTTCGGCCATGATTAATTAGATTGATTCATGATGCATGAAACCGGAACTCGTAATGAACATATGACATATATGAAGAAATGACACTAATTGGTTAATGAGATTAACCCGAAATTGAATAGGTATGAGATACCTATATGGATTAGGATTCTTGCAATAGTTGCAAAAACCCTAGCTTTGTTCGGATTCGGCCTGTTCGGGCACCGAAAGTAAGGTATTTTTGGTGGCTCGAATGGAGGAGTCTCGGGTGCCTACTTGCTCGAAATAGAAGATCTCGGGCAAAGCAATTGTAAGACAATTTTTTGCGCCGGACCGGGCGCTGCCCCCATACGAAGCACCACCCGGTTAATCAACTGTACCATAATTGGCCGGCCAGCGGGCGCCGTATGTGAAGCGCCACATAAATAAAAACTGGTTAATCAATCGCAAAAGTGCATGCATAAATTTTTTGAATGGCGCACTCACGAAAATTGGCATGCATTTTTGTTGAATGAGATTTGACATGATATGCTGATTGGTGTTTGAAGCATGGTGCATGGTTATAGCCCTTGATTGGTTGTACTTGTAAATACGGCCTGCGAGTCGTGCCTTCTCTTGTTACTCTCATTGTACATTCTCTTCTCACCTTACTCCCCTCGAATGTAACTCAAGGTTTCTATTATTGATGTAATGGTACATTATGGGATCATCCAAGGTGGTATGTCCAAGGATCATCCAAGGTGGTATGTCCAAGGAGGTGACAACAAAAGGGCAACCAAGAAAGGAAGAGAAGGAGCTTGTGAAGACCCTTTTCTTTTCTTAGGCTTTTATGATATTCTCATTGGCTTGAGAATATCGCATAGTTTGGGCTATAACCATGTCACGTTTACTTTCTTGTAAGCATGAGATGCATGTTTTATATTTGTATGTGATGCATGTATAAGACAACCGGAGATAACAAATTGGTGAGATCAAAAGAAAAATCCCTCAAACAAATATTAAGTCATTAAATGTGATGCCTTCCAAATGTTGGCACTCGTCAAGACTTTGATCAACATTAGGTGGGTTTGCCAAAGCAAAGCACCTATGTTCATCTTGGTAAGGCGCGATGGGATAATAGTGATATCCAAACTGCTAACTTTGGGTTCGACTTAACTAAGTCATCCTAATAGGATTAGGGACTTAGAGGCATAGAGTTGGGCTTAAGTTCATGAGATGAGCTTGGACAAGTGTTGTTCACCCAACTATCCAAGAGTTGCATAAGATGCAATTGGCAAGGAGTTGCCTACCTAAATAGCTGTAACTTGAGAGAAAAGCCAAAGCTGACTCAGGTTGTGGTCAAATATGGATCTTGGCCCACTAGAATACCTTAGCGCCGAGGTGTTCCGAAATAATATCGAGGGTTATTATTTTGAGGAAAATAGTGGGAGTATCGTTTAATAAAAGTCCTTATTAAATGAATTAAAATACATGACTCTTACACTGCATATTTACTGTTGTAGATAACCATGGCACAAAACACATCGACACTTTCGTTGCGATCGATCCTTGAGAAGGAAAAACTGAATGGGACCAACTTTCTCAAATGGTACCGAAACTTGAGGATAGTCCTCAAACAAGAGAGAAAGGCTTATGTCCTAGAGCAGCCCATTCCGAATGAGCCTGCTGCCACTGCTCCAAGAGCTGAAAGGGATGCTCACAAGAGGCATTCTGATGATGCTTTGGATGTTGCATGCCTCATGCTTATTACCATGGAATCTGAGCTTCAGAAGCAACATGAGAACATGGGGGCGTTCGATATGATCGAACATCTCAAAATGCTTTTCCAAGAGCAAGCTAGGCATGAGAGGTTTGAGACCTCTAAGGCATTGTTTCAGTGCAAGATGTCTGAGGGAAGTCCCGTGGGTCCTCATGTGCTCAAGATGATTGGGTACATTGAGAATCTTGAGAGTTTGGGATTTGCTCTTCAGAAAGAGTTGGCTGTTGATGTAGTCTTGCAATCGTTGCCTGAAAGCTACAGTCAGTTCGTCATGAACTATAACATGAACGACCTTGACAAGTCCCTCCCTGAATTGCTCAACATGTTGAGAACTGCTGAGCAAAACCTTAAGAAGGCTAAGCCCATTTTGATGGTTCAAAAGGGCAAAGGAAAGGGAAAAGCCAACAAGAAGAAGGATAAAGCTAATGGAAAGTCCAATGCCAATTCTTCTTCAGCTGCACTGAAACCAAAGGGTGGTGTGGCAAAGGAAGGGGAGTGCTTCCATTGTAAGCAACCTGGACACTGGAAGCGCAACTGCAAGCTCTATCTTGAAGAACTTGCTAAGGAAAAGGGAAGTAAGACTTCCACTTCAGGTATTTTTGTTATAGAGGCTAACTTTTCTACTTCCTCATCTTGGGTATTGGATACTGGATGTGGATCTCACATTTGTGCAAATGTGCAGGATCTAAGTAGAAGTAGAAGATTGGCCCGAGGTGAAGTGGACCTACGTGTTGGAAATGGAGCAAGGGTTGCTGCCTTAGCCGTAGGGACTTATGTTCTCACTTTACCTAGTGGATTAGTTTTAGAATTAGACAACTGCTACTTTGTGCCTACTATTAGTAGAAATTTGATTTCTGTTTCTTGTTTGGACAAGAAAGGTTTTTCATTTATAATAAAGGACAAATGTTGTTCTATTTATTTGAATGAAATCTTTTATGGTAGTGCTCAACTTAGCAATGGGTTGTATGTTCTAGACCTCAAAGATCCAATCTATAATGTGAATACCAAGAAGGTCTGATTAAATGATTCAAACCCGACCTATCTCTAGCACTGTCACTTGGGCCATATAAATGAGACCCGCATATCCAAGCTCCATAAGGATGGACTCTTGGACTCATTTGATTTTGAATCATATGAGACATGTGACTCATGTTTGTTGGGCAAGTTGACCAAAGCCCCATTCATAGGGCAAAGTGAAAGGGCTAATGACTTACTAGGACTCATACATAGTGATGTATGTGGCCCTATGTCTACACAAGCTAGAGGAGGTTTCCAATTCTTCATTACTTTCACTGATGACTTTAGTAGATATGGCTATGTGTATCTTATGAGACACAAGTCAAAATCCTTTGAAAAGTTCAAAGAATTCAAGAATGAAGTAGAGAATCAACTCGGGAAGAGTATCAAAGTGCTTCGATCAGATCGAGGTGGAGAGTACTTGGATCGAGAATTCCTTGACTATCTGAAGGAGTGTGGTATAGTATCACAACTCACTCCACCAGGTACACCTCAATGGAATGGTGTATCTGAAAGGAGAAATCGAACTCTGTTAGACTTGGTTCGCTCTATGATGAGTCAAGCTGACCTTCCAAACTCCTTTTGGGGACATGCTCTAGAGACAATCGCTTTTACACTAAACCGAGTTCCATCTAAATCGGTTCAAATGACACCATATGAGATATGGAGTAGGAGGCATCCCAATTTGTCTTTTATGAAGATTTGGGGCTGTGACGCTTATGTGAAACGTCAATCCTCTGACAAACTAGGGCCCAAATCTCAAAAATGTCTTTTTGTTGGGTATCCTAAAAAAACAAAGGGTTACTATTTCTACAATCCTTGTAGGCAAAATTGTTTGCTGCTGGAACTGGTATCTTTTTAGAGAAAGAGTTTATCTCTAAAGAAACTTGTGGGAGGAAAGTAGAACTTGAAGAAATTCAAGAACAACAAGCAGACATCGAACCTGAAATGGAACCTAAATAGACACCACAAGATGTTATGGTTCAAGAGTCTGTTCCTGTGGCACAGAGCCCACTTAGGTCTGGTAGGATTCAGCGTGAGCCTGAGAGATATGGATTTTTCATGACTCACACTGGTGGTGTGATGCTCATGGATCAGGATGAGCCCACAACCTACCAACAAGCTATGTTGCGGCCTGACTCTGAGAAGTGGCTAGTGGCCATGAAATCCGAGATGTAATCCATGTATGAAAACCAAGTATGGACTTTGGTTGACCAACCTGAAAGGGTAAAACCATAAGGTGTAAATGGGTTTTCAAGAAGAAAACTGACATGGATGGTAATGTGATTACCTTTAAGCGATGATTGGTTGCAAAAGGTTTCAAGCAAATTCATGGTATTGACTATGATGAAACTTTTTCACCAATTGCTATGCTTAAATCCATCCAAATTTTGTTTGCTATTGCTGCACACTATGATTGTGAGATATGGCAAATGGATGTCAAAACTACATTCCTAAATGGAATGCTACTTGAGGATGTGTACATGACACAGCCTGAAGGTTTTGTCACTACTGAGAATGCCAAAAAAGTGTGCAAGTTGCAAAGGTCCTTTTATGGATTGAAGCAAGCTTCTTGAAGTTGGAATCTTCATTTTGATGAAGCAATCAAAGAGTTTGGTTTTATCAAAAATGAAGATGAACCTTGTGTCTACAAGAAGGTTAGTGGGAGCGCTATTGTCTTCTTGGTGTTGTATGTAGATGACATACTACTCATCGGGAATGACATTCCTGAGCTACAGTCTGTGAAGACTTAGCTGGGGAAATGTTTCTCTATGAAGGGCTTGGGTGAAGCAGCCTATGTTTTACGCATCAGGATCTATAGAGATAGATCTAGAAAGCTTCCTGGGCCAAGTCAAAGTACATACATTGACAAGGTGCTAAAGAGGTTTAGCATGCAAGATTCCAAGAAACGATTCTTGCCCATGTCACATGGTAAAACTCTTTCTAGATTTTAGTGTTCGAGTACACCCGAGGAGAGAGAACGCATGGGTAAGATTCCATATGCTTCAGCAATTGAATCTATCATGAATGCCATGATATGTACTCGTCCCGGTGTCTCATATGCCTTAAACATGACGAGTAGGCACCAATCGAACCTCGGTGAGAGTCACTGGACAGCTGTTAAGAACATCCTTAAGTACTTACGAAGGACTAAGGAAGTATTCTTGGTCTTTGGAGGTGAAGATGAGCTCATTATAAGGGGTTACACCGATGCAGGCTTCCAATCCGATAAGTATGATTTTAGATCACAATCTGGTTATGTGTTTTGTATTGGTGGTGGTGCTGTGAGCTGGAAGAGTTCAAAGCAAGAGACAGTAGTTGACTCTACAACAGAATCTGAGTACATTGCCACATTTGATGCTGTAAAAGATGCAGTTTGGATCAAAAAGTTCATCACTGAACTTGGAGTGGTTCCAAGCCTTACCAACCCGATTGAGCTCGATTGTGACAACAATGGAGTAATCGCACAGGCTAAGGAACGTCGATTTCACCAGCGATCCAAACATATACTCCGACGTTATCATCTCATCAAGGAGATCATCGAAAGGGTTGATGTCATGATCTGGATGGGCCGTACAAAATGGCCTTATCCCTCCACCCTCTTATAAATAGTTAGAAGGGTCCCTAGTGAGAATGATAGGACTTCTCTTTTTCCTACTCTTCACTCTTAACCACTGCTCTCCTGTGATGCCCTTCCGCATCTTCGTCATGACACATGGTGAGCCTGGAGTAGAAATTCCAGTGAGGGGATGCCTCGATGAGGGGCCTTGCTAGGAGAGACTGCCTGAAATGCTCAAAGAACAAGGGTTAAGAGGTCCCCGGAATGTTTTTCCTGGGAGAAGCCTTCGACGCCCAAGTCAGTTTTTGGGAAAGGGAGAATGAGTAAGGTGTGGAGAGACTTTTTCCTTCGGAGTCCGATCCCCTTACTTGGGCTGCTTCCCGAATATTTATACGGAGGTGTATAGGAGAAGTCCATTTGCCACAACTGGCCTAGATCATGACACGTGTTCGGTCAGATGTAGTCCGCACTTCCGAGAATGGGGGGGCCTCTAGCCAACCATAGGCCACCTGGTTAAGAGCCTAGGGCAGCGTGTTAGAGTGTGTCCGAGGGCAGCGTGTCGGGGCCGTACAAGTACGGTGTGTCAGAGCCTCCTTAATTGTTTCTGCCGCACCCCTGAGATCCATTTGGTAAAAGAGAGCTCTTCAGAACAGGAGGGCTTTCTTTCGAGATTATTTCAGTGATCTGGGAATCCCTTCGCCAAGGGTGGTCCCATTCGGGGACGTTCTTCCCTGCCGAAGGTGGTGAGCCTTTTCCTTCTGAAGCCGGTTTGATCACCTTACCGAGGATGGCAATGCACAGTACTCCCGGAGTTGGTACTGTCACTTCCAGGGGTGATGATGGATTGCCGAGGTCGGATAATCAAGGGGCCAGACCCCCTTTTTCTGAAGTCTGTGTTCGCGTTCCATGTGGTTGATGCTCGATTTTCCATGGGTGGTGCTCGACTTTTCCGAGCATGGTGCTTTGCCCGAGCTTACGAGTTTGAAGGGTGATTGCTCTTCGGTTATCACATGCCCCCCCTCAAAAAGTCAAAGTAGAGACTTCGGCTCTAGACTCTCTGGGACACCTTGCAGGATTCTGAGCGGGACACCGTACAAGGAGACACGTCGCCACCTGAAGGCGTGCCTTCCTAGTCAAAGTGTCATCACTTGCCCTCCTGTTAGTCCCTTCGTGTTCTCGGGGTGTACACTCACTTTATTTTTACTTTTTCTGTTGCAGGTCAATGGACCATCAAGTCTTTAACCAAGCGTGTCCATTTGGATAGGCATGCCTGGCTTTTCGCAGTGTCAGAAAGCACATCCTTGTTTCTCGTGTTGGATGACATGTGGCACGCGATGGTTGGGGGCAGTCACGTCGGTTATACCAACCGCATCTTTTCACCTTTGAGGCACAATTATGGCGACGATTCACCTTCACAGAGTAGTTATGGCAATGATTCGGCAACCCCTGTTTGGTCTATATAAACCCCCTTCCCCTCATTTGCTTTCCCTTATCTATCTCTTGCTTTCATCTGTCTTTAAGCTTTTCCTTCTCTTCTTTTTTTTTTTCACGACGGTGCAAGCGTTGAAGCAATTTCTGGCAACCATTTACGACGGCATCTTCTAATCCCGACTTCAGCAAACATTTTGGTGGGTTTTCCTCCCATAGGTCCTTCAGTCTCTTCGGTTTCTACTTTTTTCTAGTCCCCGAAGTCCCCTGATTCTTTTTTTCGAAAAACATTTTTGATAGCCGAAGTGCTATCGCCCTGGTCACCTGAGGACCTCAAAAAATAGGGAGTCAGACACCTAAGGAACATGATCTCGTTAGCAGCCAGTACCAACCTCAAGAAACTAGCATATTGCCTCCCTCGGGAAGGCGACCGAACCGGCTTTCAGGGTTCGAATTCGGCCTTTCGAAGAACGAGGTCTCCTTTCCTTATTCCTTTTGGCCTAACACGTAGGCTTGTGACTGTGGCCACTTTTTGCTGAAAGGCTTTCCTTCTGAGTTCGGCTGTCTCTCCATGCTCGTCAACCAGATCGAGCTTAGTTCTCAATCCGAGGTCATTTCATCCTTCATTGAGCACTTGTATTCTGGCTGACGGCCATACTATTTCAATAGGGATAATGGCCTCTATGCTGAAGATAAGTGAGAAAGGTGTCTCCTCGTGGCCCTTTGGGGTGTTGTCTGATAACTCCACAGTACACTAGGAAGTTCTCCTGGCCACTTCCCCTTTGCTTCCCCCAACCTCTTTTCCAGTCCTTCTTTTATAGTTCTGTTGGATACCTCTACTTGTCCATTGCTCTGGGGCTGAGTTACAGGGGTGAAGTGCGTTTTTATTTCAAAGTTGGTGGCAAATTCTTGGGATCCGTTGTCCATAAACTGGGAACCATCATCGGCCACTATCACCGTCAGTATGCCAAAATCTGCATATCATGTTCTTCCGGATGAACTTTTGTATATCTTTTGCCGAAATGGTCGCTAGGGCTCCTGCGTCGTCCCACTTAGTGAAGTAGTCCACTGCTATTACGCAGAACTTCATTCCTCTGGGTACTGTCAGGAGTGGCCCGGTGAGATCTAGACCCCATACTGCAAAGGGGCAAGGGTAATCTGCCAGGGTTATCCACTCTGAAGGCAGCCTTTGGATGCTGGTGTGTCTTTGGCACTTTTCACACTTCCTGAACGAACTGTCTTGCACCCTTTTTACTGATACATCTTTATAACAGACTTGTGTACCCTTGCCGGTATAATTCTTCCTCAGTTAGGAAATATCATCCGGAACGTCTTCGCACTTTTCACCGCTTGATGAGGATTTTCGGGAATTTTTTCGGTTGTGAGATACCTCTTTGTAGGATCTTTCCACCCTTTGTCCGAGGTTGCTATATTTAGCGTTGCTATGCTCAGATGGCTCAACATTTTGGTGGACCTTTTTTATTTGGCCAGGCTGTCTGCTTCTTCGGCAATTTCTCGGGGAGGTATATTTTCAACACGCACTGCATCAAACTCTTTGATGAGCTTTGACACGTATTCATGATATTTTGCCAAAGTTGGATCCTTTGCGCTATAGTCCCCTATCATCTGCTGCACCACTAGCTGGGAGTCACCGTGGGCTTTTAGATTTCTCACTATAATCTTTCTAGCTAGGCATAACCCTATTATGAGAGCTTCGTATTGTTGGTGGCGTTAAACCCAAATTTAATGGATTTCATAACTTTCAGGCCTTCATGAATGACTATCCGAGCTCTTTGATGGTCGGAGCCAGAGGCCCTATCTATAAATAGAGTCCATCCTGGTTCGCTTGTGCCGAGGTCCAATTGCTCTCCTTCGGCCACTGGTATTTTAGCAACAAAGTCTGTAGGGCTTGGGCTTTTATTGCTTTCCTTGGCTCATAAGTAATACCACACTCGCCTAGCTCTATGCACCACTTAGAAAGCCTTCCTAAATGATCTATTCTCTTCATGACATCTTGAAGAGATAGGTTACTTTGGGTAACAACGGGGTGGGCTCGAAAGCACGAACGTAGTCTCCTGCTTGCTAGCACCAGGGCTGATGCCCTGCAGCATCTTCATTGTGTGACATGGTATTGCTGGGAGGGACTTCCAGTGAGGGAGAACGTCTAAAGTGTATGTTTCCTAGGAGGATCTACCTGAAATACTCAGAAAACAAGGGTTAGGAGGTCCCCGGAGTCTTTTTCCGGGGAGGAGCCTCCGACGCCCAAGTTAGCTCTTTGGAGGTGGAGAGAAGTATTAAGGGCCAGAGGTTCTTGCCTGTTATCTCTTTTTGTGACAGTCCGAAAAGAAAAAAGATCCCTCAGTGATGCCATTTCCTGGGTGTATATAGGAGGGTGTGGCCCGCTCAGATCGTGACACGTGTTCGGTCGGATGTAATTTTTACCTTTTGAGCGTGGGGGCCTCCAGCCGTTTGTAGGCTCCTCGGGCCACGGGCTGGGGTAGTCGTAGTCCTACATGACAGGATGCGGACTGTCTTGGCGTGTCAGAGCGCGTATGAGGGTGGCTTGTAGCGTGTGCGGGCGACATGTTAGAGGCTCCTTAAATGCTTCTGCCGTACCCCTAAGGTCCTTTACTCAAGGATGTCATTCGGAGTGAGGACCTTTTTTCTGGGGTTGTGTTAGTAGTTCGGGGGATTCCCTAGTGCTAAATTTCCTTGTTCGGGCGGGGTAGTTCTCCCCGAAGGTAGTTCGGTTACTTCCCGAGGGAGGCGACGCGCTATCTTTCAGAGGTCAGAGCTGTCATCCTCAGAGGTGCTGGCTGGCCACCAAAGTCGTATGCTCGAGGTGCCAGACTTCATCCTTTCCGAGGTGTCCACAGGTACTCCTTGTGAGTAACACTCGACTTACCGAATGCAGTACTTGACCTTAGTTTGTGGGCTACAAGTGTCACGCCCCAAACTGCCTCTGGCCCACCTGGGCCCAATTATCAAAGTAATGCAGCGGAAGTTACTTAAACAGAAGGGCTTAATTAAATATTATAAGCACCTACGGCGTGACTCCAGGATCTATTCTGTTACTAGCTTGTTTTCAATATGTTGTCAGGGTGCTCTTAAGGAACGAGCTAATACCTATGTGGAATTCTAGTGTTCCATTTATGGACTTAACCCCTTTGCCAGTTACACACATAAGTCTCTAGATGCCATCTCAACAACTAGGCAACAATATCCATGCATATCCAGATTCACTGGAAATCTTTCCTTAGATGCACATACTCAACTAATTACACTTGTAATACAAGTAAAGCATACACTTAATCCATTAAGTGCATAGAATGTGTGTCCATCAAGTGTACTAATCCAATGCATGGCAACCAAGAAGCCCATCTCATTACAAGTTTGAAAACCACATTTATATGTCCATGAGTATCAGCCAAGTCTAGTACACATAACCTGAATATCCATCATGGCATTCCATCTGCATAAAACCATGCAAACATGGCATATAATCATCCAAAGCTAATCACGATCATAATGGCAACAATAAAGCATCACCTACTTGGAAAAGAAAATGTACCAAGGATGCTATATGTCTCTAATTAGCCAGGTTCAGGTTTTACAGACCACGCTCTCATACTACCCAAACCTCGACTCATAATAACCTGGAACACATTCCAGCTTAATAGACCTTGTTCCCACAACTTCTAAACTCCATAAGCCTGCACAAGGAAGTCCAAACCATTAGCTTGATTCACAAGCAATCTATACCACATAAGTCACTTAGAGTCAAATGAATATAATGAGCAATACCAAACACATACCCAACCCTTTAGCAATTTAAAATGAGTA
Source organism: Aquilaria sinensis (assembly GCA_005392925.1). NCBI lineage: Eukaryota > Viridiplantae > Streptophyta > Magnoliopsida > Malvales > Thymelaeaceae > Aquilaria > Aquilaria sinensis. The sequence continues at coordinate 104,697 of SMDT01000965.1, forward strand.
CTCCAGTACTCCTAGCTTGACCCTTCAAGCAATCCATTACCTACAAAATATATATCAGGGCGGGTGAGTTATAAAACTCAGTAAGAATCCCGACGGCATCCAATGCCTAGTGAGGTAATTAACTCATGACTTTCAAAGTCATCATATGGCTTCCAAAGCCTAAACTTGTGCCAAGAATGTAATGGCAATTAATCCATGTTCCTGCCAAGGAAAACACTAAAACAAAGAAAACACAAGATATAGCACAATAACAATAACAATAATAATATGGGTCAGCATGCACAAACAATTTCAGAGAAGCACGCAACTCAACACACACAACACTGTCCTCATAACATCATGTTCCATGTCATCGTGGGCATCGCAAGCATTAGCATAATCCATGCCACTAATCCCGGCATGCCATTTATTTTTATAACCTACTGAGCGCTCCTTAGCTTGGGAATTGAGTTGGCCAAACTCAATTCCTAGCCCTAAATGCTTGCTAATTACTCATGAGTAAACCATAACCATAGTTGCCAAAGCATCACTACTTCATCCATTATGCACTTATGTGCCCAATTATTCAACTAAGAAAGTATCATGAGTCCTCACAAAAAGTAACAACCACATAGCCCTGACATGCACACCTATGGTCACTTGGTTCTTTGACCATCACATAGGGGCACTAATACTCACAATGAAAGGTCATGGAAAATATACCATGCAAAGAGTGAGTATAGGGATTCTTACCACCATTTGTGTAACCTTTGCTCATTGCCTTTGCCTTGCTTTGCTTTGTTTGTTGTTGGAACTTTGCCATTTCCTTAATGGACCTATAAAGCCCAAAATACTAACAAGTTATTTAATTGCTTTCTATTAAACAAGAGAACCATAATTTACCAAGCATACTTGGTTTAACTTACTCAACCTCTACTTAAAGAGGTAAGGCCCAAATTAGCCTTTTCTGTGAACTGAGGCCCAATCTTCTGTGAACTCAGGCCTACATTGGCCTTTTCCTGGAAATCCAGGCCCAATTTGCACTTTTCTGGAGTTCAGGCCCACTTGGCCTTTTCTGGAATTCTGGCCCAACTTGGCCTTTCCAGGAATTCTGGCCCAACTTGGCCTTTCCAGGAATTCTGGCCCAACTTGACCTTTCCAGGAACTCTGGCCCACTTGGCCTGTTTTGGAACTCAGGCCCAACTGGCCTTCTTTGGAACTCAGGCCCACTTGGCCTTCTCAGGCCCACTTGGCCTTTTAATTTATTTTCCTCGGCCCACTTGGCCTTTTAATTTACTTTTCTGGACTCGGCCCAACTTAGCATTTAGGCCCAATTTCCACCTTTTCAGGATTTTAGCCCAATTTAGTCTTTAGGCCCAATTTTATCTTTTCAGGATTTAGCCCATTTGCCAATAATGCCATTATGGCCCAAATAGCCCATTTAAGAGTTTCTGGACCAAGAACACTTGGTTTTCAATTTGGGCCTTCAAATTTATCTCTTGGCCGAATTTGTCCCATTATTTCCTTCTTTTGCTCAATTGAGTCCCACAAGTTTTCTAAGGACCATTTATGCCAAGAACACTTGGCTAACACCAATTTTTCACCAACTTGTCATTATGGCCGAATCTATCATCACTTTCCTTTACCATTTTGGCTTCACTTTTTTTACTAGGAACACCTAGATACCATGAACACATGGTTTACACACACAACCACCAAAAATGGCACTTATGGCCAAACTTCTCTTTATTTCTTTCTTCACATTTACATAGGTACCATGAACACATGGTTTTGCACACATCTTCACAAAAGCACATCATGGCCGAATATATTCCTGCTTTTCCTTTTTTTATTTTTTGTTCCAAATGTCCTCTAGTAGCTCAAAAATTCCATGAACACATGGCTACACATGGCCAACATGCCAAGACATCAAAATCACTAAATGGCCGAATATTCCATTGCTTCTATAGCTCACAAAATTTCTTCTTTTCACCTCCATCTTTTGGCTAACACTTTGCATGTTCATAAGAACACATGTACTACCAAGAAAACTTGGTTTAAACCTTATGTGTGCCAAGATTACTACTTGGCCGAAACTTCTAGTGCTTCCATAGCTTACAAATCGTCTCCTTTTGCATCCATCTTTTGACCATTGTCTTGTATACGCACAAGGACTTTAATGATACCAAGAACACTTGGAAAAATGTCCATGCATGCCAAGATATCAACTTGGCCGAATACTTCTTCTTGCTTTTCTTCCAACTTTTTCTTGTTTTCTTCCTTGGAATGGCCATAAAAACATCAAGACACCAAGTACACTTGGTTAAATACCCATAAAGCTCAAGATGTAACCATGGCCGAATATCCAAGAGAAATGGTAAGTTAAAACTTACACATGATTTTTTTCTTCATCTTTGCTTGATTTCTTCCTTTTCATGGCTTAAAAGTGCCATGCATGCCTTGAACTCTTAAGCGGAGTCCAAGAACACCAAGATCCTGTTGGGTTTCGGGAGCCAAACAGCACAGCGGAATTTAACCGAAACCCTCCAGGATCCAAGTGAAACGGGGTAAACCGGGTGTTCGAAAATTTTCATACCTAATTTTCGATTGAGATCTCTCACTCAACTGTAGAGTCGAATCACAAAACTTGAACAGTTGACGTGTTCAGGCTCTCTATGGTATCCACACGAGCCTCTCGGGATCACCACGCTTCCACCATGTCCCGGTAGATGCGTTTCTCTTGCGCTCGCAGTGCTAGCTTGCGTCCTCCAAGGAATTGCAAGAGAAGAGTGCGGCTGTCCTTTTTGGAGGCTAGAGCAAGGAGACCTGCGAATTTCTCACTTAAAAGTTGTATTTATAGTGAGACTCAACTTCCAGGCCTAATAGGTTTCAAATACCTAATCCAATTAGGATTTAATTTCGGGCTTAATAATGGCTCAACTTTTGGGCCCATTATTAATACGAAATTAAAGTGAAACCATAACCCAAATAATTAGCCCATGCACTCTAATGATCCAAAATGCTCTATGTGTGCGACCCAATAGGCTCTTATCACGTTGGCAATGATCATAAATCACATTTATGATCATAAGCAATGAGCGGTGTCTAGCAACACATCATTGCTACCCAAGTGACAAGATTGTCGATGATTCGACTATACCTTTATGATCATCACCGATATATGCCATTGTCCCTTTGTCCAAGATATCAAGACTAAGCACGAGACATGGAATGTGTCACTCTCGTATAGCCCAATCTTTGGTTTCTTGATTACCGAGTAGACTAACTTAAACTGATGACATTGATATCGCATATCAACTCATCCGAGCATGGCGATGCATTTTCTAAGTCTCACTCTATCAAGGGGCCCGAAGATATCACTCCCGTTACATAGGAGGGACAAATCCCATCTTGATCATACAAATCCCTCCGCATGATATGTGACATACCCAATGACCTCCTTCAAGTTCACTCAGTTACGAGCAACAAAGGAAAGTATCAAAGTATGTGACTCACATGTAGGGAACCTTGATGATCTTAGGTCGAAGGACTACATATACCCTGATCACTATGAGAATCACTTATGACACTCATATAACGATCCATGTAGTGTTCTCATGGTGGGTCGGTCCAGTTTCTCCAACTTGTACCCATATGTAGACTACATATCTCATATGACTACATATCTCATATTAGTCTCCACATATGCTAGTCGTTATGTATTATTGCAACCCGCTCCACAATAATACTAGACCAGGGACTTTTAAGAATATCATTATTCTAGGGTTACAATTATGTTTGTTAAGTTACGCAGGAACAAAACAACAAACATAATTGCTGGATTAATGCCTTAATAAAATATCATGACTCAATGTGCAAAAATACAATCATCTCATGACTGGCTTTTGGGCACAACACTAACAACTGGTTGGGGGATGGTCATGTTGGTTAGACCAGTCGCCTATTTTCACGTGCGAGGAGCAGTTATGGTGTCGGTTCGCCTTCGCGGAGCAATTATGACGTCGATTCGGTTACCCTTCCTCGGTCTATATAAACCTTCCTCTGTCATAATCTTATCTTGCTTTCTCTTTGCTCTCATTTTGGTCTCGTCTGTTTTCATCCTTTCTCATCTTTTCTTGCGGCGGCGTTCACGGCGGAGCGATTTCCGGCAACCATTCACAAGGGCGTCTTCAAACCCTGATTTTGGCAAAATTTTTGGTGGGTTTTGATTTATGAAGTTTCTTTGGTTTTCTTACTTTTTCTTGCTTCCTGAAGTCATTTTTCTTCTTTCCGAAATCTCTTTTTCGGCCAACCATGTCTTCACCTATTCCTATTATGTCGATTGCACCTATCTCGAGAGATGGCAACCTCTCATGTCTCACCCTTGTTGTTCCACCTCGGAAAAGTTAGATAAGTGGACAACAAAAATTTTTCTTCCCTCCTACGCCACCACAAGGTTACCCCACCTCGGCCACTTTAGCTTTATGAACCGAGACAACGAGGTTACCGTTTTTCGAGCCCAACTGAAGGCCAGACTTCGGTTTCCTCCTGTGAAGATGATTTGTGAATTTTTCCAATTCCATGGCAAAGCCGTGAATCAGCTTCCTCCCAACTCGTATTGCTATTTCAATGTCTTCCTCAGCATGTGCGGGGTCTTCGGGGTAGAACCCCATTTTCATCCTGTTCATGTAGTACTACAAGCTCTATCTGGTCTCGAAAGGTGGCTTTTATTTCTCGCTACCTTGGGGATCTGGGAGCAAAAAATTCATGTTCACCTTCGCTACCAAAGATAGCTGGTGAGGGTGGCAAAGGAAGTTCTTCTTCCTAAAGGTGGCGGAGGCCTGGTCGCATGTTCTGACTAAGTGGGCTCGGGGAAAGCTGGAGACGAATGTTGTGGATCCCAAGAAGTTACTAACTCCCGAGTTGGCGGTGAGGTTTGCGGACTTCGACAAACGTATCCGTACTGTCGCCGACTAGGATGCCGATGTCCCTCCGCACTCCCTATACCCGTTCCCCATCATGTGGAAGCTCATGACCGAGGAGGTCCTTCGGGAGTTGAGGGTAGTTAAGGAGCATAAGATGGATCTCGGCATGCCAGCTCCTGCCATCGAGGCGAAGGAGTCCTGGCTAGTGAAGCTCCTTCGGGGGGAGCTCACTTACGCAGCCTTTTTCAAAAGTAAGTTTCCTTTCAAAATTTTCAGTATAAGTATCTGTCTGGACTCACACTGATGTTTTCCTTCTTTTTCAGAGATGGGTGACGAGTCTGCTGTGTACTTTAAGTCCCTCTTCCTCGGTCAGGCCGAGAAGGGGGAACAAACGAAGAAGGGCGTCTCCAAGAGGCGCAAGAGTACTGGGAGCGGACCATCTTCGGCCAAGAAGGTGAAGAAGGACACCCTTCTTCCACCCCCGGAAGATGTGGTGGAGGTCGGCGGTGACATTGCAACTTCTACCAAGCCTGAAACTCCCACCGAGCTTGAAACTACCGCCGAGGTTCCTGCTGGGGTGGTTACCGTTGCTGCTTCTTTGAGTCCCGCCACATCGGCAGATCTTTTGGGTTCTTCGGCAGGGGGTCCCTCTACTGAGGAGTTGGAAAGACGCCGAAGGGAGAAAGGCAAACATGTCCCTGCCGACGTGGAGGAGGTCCGAGACTCCGATGATGACGTTGCTGAGGTTGCGCCAGGTTTGTCTCCTACCCCTTTTTAGTACTCGTATCCTCATAACTCGCATAGTTAAGGAGCTTTGTCTGACTTACGCTTTTAACTTTCCAGACGATCTGGCACCCTCAGCTAGGATGGTTGAGCATGCCCGAAGGCGGGCTTTTCGGGAATCCCACATCCCGAAGGACAAGGTTCCTAGGGAGCTGTTCTGGTCTTTCACAGAGGACATGAATCTGTTCTCCGAGGATTGCCGAGAAATGGCTCCCCAAATGGTGAGGGACGTGCTCACTCAGGCTTCCTTCAAGGCAGTTACAGAGGAGTGTGTCTCTGAGGATGCCCTAGCCGCTAAGGTTTCAGAGCATGCTGCCTAGGTAGTTCTTCAGGCCTCTTTATTTTCCCTCCCACTTTTTTGTCTAAGTGCTTTGGCTTTCCTTGTGTAAATTTGATTGAGTACCTTCTCTCTTGTTTTTTTTGCAGCTTCTGGGGTATAATGGATAGCTCCAAGCTTGGGCGGCAAAGCAGTCTTCGGTCCGAGCTTGGGCCGAAGATAAGTTGGAGAAGGCCAGGGTCTTCTGTGCTAGCTCGGTCGTAAAAAATGCCGAGTTAAGCCGGATAGCCAAAGAGGAGGTTGCCAAGCTTCGGGAGGAATTCTTGAAGGGCCAAGAGGAGCTCTTGAAGGATTTCTCCAAGAAGATGTCTGACCTTGGTGAGAAGGTTGTGAGCTTGACCTCGGCCAACGAGGCCATTCAGAAGGAGAAAGAAGAAGAAGCTGCTCTCCTAACGAAGGCTCTTGCTGACAACGCCGAACTTCAAGCCAAGGTCGACTCGCTGAAGAAGGATTCAAAGAAGAAGAAGAAGATAAAGGAGCTGGAGAAGGAGGTTGCAGATCTCCAGAACGAGGTTAATGACTTGGACGTTGAGAAAGACAAGGCCGTTCAGGTGACCAAGGTTGCCTTTCAGGACGGCTTCTGCCTAGCTCGTCACCAAGTTCTGAAGAAATATCTGGACCTCGACCTTTCCTTCTTGGCTGCCCTGGATATTCCCGAGGGGCCTCGGTGGACTTGGTCAAAAATCGAGCTCCTCAACCTGTCGTTTGCCCCTCCTCCTGCACCGAAGGCGACGGCCAAAGACACAGCAGCCGAACCTTCCCATGACGCCGGGGTCCCTTAGATATTCTAGGGCCTTTGCCTTCTTCTTTTTCTTTGTATTTTTATTCTTGTAACCTTCTTCTTGTACCAAGACCTTCTTCAATAAATTTTCCTTCATAATTTGGTTAAGTTTTTTGAGCAATTTTTTGTTTCCCAGTTGTCCCGACCACTTTCGGTCAGGGGACTTCGGAAAGGTACATTTTGCTCGTTTCATCGGCCAACCTTCGGGTAAACGTTCGTTGTTGGCGAAGTTCCCTTAGGCAAATTTTAGCCTGCCCTCATCGGCCGTACTCGATAGACTTCACCTTTTTTTTTTTTGGCATATAACCCAATCAACTTCAGAAGGAAAACGTGACTTTCAGGAGTGCGTGCTTCAGCTTTGTTCGGCGAGTACTCTCAGATAGGGGAAAACTTCTGTACTTAGAAAAAATTTCTAACTTGCACAATTTCTCATCTAAAATTCTAATTATAAAATTTCTTTAAAGCATCCGAGTGCCATGTATTTTTCAGTTCTCCCCCTTCGGTGTCGCCAAGCTTGTATACTCCCTTTCGGACCTCGTCTAGGACCAAGTATGGCTCTTTCCAGTTCAGCCGAAGTACCCAATGGGACGGTTTTCGGAGTTCAAACTCGGCCTTTCAGAGGACAAGGTCTCTTTTCCTTATTCCTTTTGGCCTAACATGCAGGTTTGCACTTATGGCCACCCTTTGCTGAAAGGCCTTTCTTCTGAGCTCGGCCACTTCTCTGTGTTCATCAACTAGGTCGAGCTTAGTTCTCAACCCAGGGTCGTTTCCTCTTTCGTCAAACACTTGTATTCTAACTGATGGCTGTACTACCTCGATAGGGATAATGGCCTCTGTGCCGAAGACAAGCGAAAAAGGTGTCTTACCTGTGGCCCTTCGGGGTGTCATCCGATAGCTCCACAACACACTAGGAAGTTCTCCTAGCCATTTTCCCTTTGCTTGCCCCAATCTCTTTTTCAGACCATCTTTTACGGTTCTGTTGGATACCTCAACTTGTCCGTTGCTTTGGGGATGAGCTACCGGGGCGAAGTGCATCTTTATTCTGAGGTCGGTGATGTCACACCTCACACAAGCCCTGGCCTGTGAGTCCCCAACCTATCTCACAAGCCCAACTAAGGACTGGGCATCTAGCCCTCGGCCTAACCAACAGAACTAACCTTAAGTCTTATTTTCTTAAGGTGATGAGCCTGGGAGGTGGCCCAGGTGGCTTTTAAACCAAACCAGTAATTACTTGCAGCGTAAGTAAGGCCCAAACCACTTTCTTGCATGACAAGCAAGGCATCAAATAATGCAACTTTCAGTGCATACTTGGTGTGCATCAAGTGTGCTACCTATATGGCAACCAAGAAGCCCACAATGTTGGTTTGGGTTTTGAAAACCACAAAGTATAATGCATGTAGCTCTCGGCCATCAAACACACATACACAGGTGCACTTCAAAACTTGCAAGGTCAAGGCCAACAATATCACACAAGTGCCAAACTTTGGCCCAATACTCATAGTACAAAACCATACACATAACCATCCATACTCATACATAACTTGGCATACCAAGGTCCTCAAAATAACAACAACATCTAGGTATCCAAGACTACGAATATACACAACCAAAAGTGTAGTCTACCTAGCAAATAACATGGCTAGTAATGCCAAGCACACATAAGTTGTTCATGCCAAGTTACATATATAGACCGAGACCCCCAATCCTAGTGCTCAAACATCACCTTAAGGATCCCATACAAAAGCACACACTGCAACACCAAGCCCACGGCCATGTTCATGGTCATGAAGGTGAAAAGCAAAACCAGAGCTAAAGTCCAGATATCCATGCTCTCCTAGACAGTTCCCACTCTACAGCCTGCAAGCTTAAACCATAAGTCTCGGCCAACTCACAATAAAACTTACCAATAATGCTAAAGTGTCAAGCCAAGCACACATTGGCACATACCTTAGCAACAAAGCAATTAAACACTAAGTGCACACACAAGGCAGCTTAGCACTACTCAGGCTGAATATCCTTGCCTGAAAAAAAAATGGAGAATGGGCAGTGAGATTAACTCAGTAGGATTCACTTAAATATAAACCCAACTCTTAAAAGAGTTTATTTAGTTAAGCCGAGTGAACACTCAAGGCTTAACCTCCAATTGATTAGCTCAACCTGCAAAACAAACACAAAGACAAGAAAAGCAAGTATAGCCATATACAGATAACCATAATGGGGGGGTTAGCATGCACAAGAAATCACCAAAGCACACAAGTACTCACACACACTTCACATTGTTGCTCTCGGCCATATAAGCCATACATGTACCCGTGTGCAATCCTTGCACATAACCTTACCAAAACATTCCATATGGAGCTCCCAAAATGCCAAGCAAATAGGCCACATTCACTTGCATTTTTAGTACATGTACTATAGTCAATTAGCTAATCAACATTGCAACCCAATATATCCAATAAGCCCATCAAGTAACTAAGATCACATGGCAGATTTTTAACCATCACTTAGCCACCTTAACACTTGAACCATGGCATACATTACCAAGCGTACTCAAGTGTAGTGAACCCTACCTCAAGCTCTCGGTCTCCAATAGAACTTCAAGTGTCCAAGTGCCCTTCAACCACAATGCCTACCATAATAAGGCATAATCATTAACAACATAACCCATGGATCAAATACCATGATTTCAATGAAGGACACCATCAACCAACACTTGGAAGCTCTCGGCCATATAAGCCAAAATAATTAAACATAATCTGCCCATCAGTCTTACATACTATAATTCACTATAAACACCAATAAACACTAACCATGGCATACATGCCAAGTAAACAAGTGAAATATACCATTTCACTTCAATTCAAGTTTTCGGCCAAAGCACACATTTTCACATAGTTGTACTACTCAACATACCAATTCACTAAATGAGTATCCAAAACAACTAGTGAGCTCATTCATCGCACAATTACCATGCAAAATAGGCAACATTTCAAGTAAACACCAATTCCACCCTTTCGGCCATAGTACCCATTTCACATACTCATGTTCCGCATTCATTCCATTCCAACATACATATACCAATGCATCATTAGGCATGGTTCATGGCGTCAATGCCATGTAAACAACAATTGGACATGAGTTACCTCCAAGTTCACTTTCGGCCAAAGTACCAACTTGCACAATCTTGGTGTCCTTCGTCCACACAACCTATCACAAGGTTAAATAATCATCAACAAGCATCACACATGGATTAATTTCCATGAATTCCAAGAAGAACACCAAGAACACACATTCATCACTTTCGGCCATAACTAGGTTTCCCACCAAGCATTTCAATGCTTAATCCTCCGAGCTTAGCAACAAATGAGCATTCAAAATCCTTGTTCATGGAAGGAAATACCATGGATTCAAGGAAAAACCAAGGTTACCTCAAGAACCCTAGCTCACGTTGCTCGGCGCTTCACCAATTCTTCATGAACAAAGCTTGATTTCAAGCAAGCGCAAGCCAAATCCACTTCTCCAAGCTTGAATCCGCCCAAAAGCTCAAGAACTTTGGATTTAGAAGCAAGATTGTGAAGGAACTCTCAAAGGTGCTCTCGGTTTCGCAAAGACAAGGGAAGCCCGAAATGAACAAAGACTTAGCTTGTTTCGGCCGAACACAAATGCTTTTAGTTAGCCAAAATGCTAACTTGGCTTCCATTTCTTTGCATGGCGCATTAAAGCCCTTGAGTCCACTAGAGCACAAAGCCGCCACTCCAACTTGTACTCAAATGGACACTTAAGTCCACCCATGGCTCAAATTGCCAAGCAATTAAACAACACAAGTCCCTATGTGTCATAAGCACCCATGCATAACCGGCCATGTAACCAACATAAGGACTAGTTAGTTTAACTAGTAACTAGTGAATAGTACACTAGTGGTGTCACACCTCACACAGGCCCTGGCCTGTGAGTCCCCAACTTATCTCACAAGCCCAACTAAGGACTGGGCATCTAGCCCTCGGCCTAACCAACATGATTGACTTTAAGTCTTATTTTCTTAAGGTAAAGAGCCTGGGAGGTGGCCCAGGTGGCTTTTAAACCAAACTAGTAACTACTTGCAGCGTAAGTAAGGCCCAAACCACTTTTACTTGCATTACAAGCAAGGCAACAAAAATGCAGCTTTCAGTGCATACTTGGTGTGCAATCAAGTGTGCTATCTATATGGCAACCAAGAAGCCCACAGAGTTGGTTTAGGATTTGAAAACCACAAGATATAATGCATGAAGCTCTCGGCCAAGCAAACATACATACATAGGTGCACCTCAAATTTGCAAGGTCAAGGCCAACCATATCACTTAAGTGCCAAACTTTGGCCCATAATACTCATAACACCAAACCATACACATAAACATCCATAGTCATACATAACTTGGCATACAATATCCTCCAAAATATTAGCAACATCTAGGTATCCGAGACTACAATATACACAACCAAAAGTGTAGTCTACCTAGCAAATAACATGGCTAAAATGCCAAGCACCCATAAGTTGTTCATGCCAAGTTATATACAAACCGAGACCCCAAATCCTAATGCTCAAACATCACCTTAAGGATCCCATACAAAGAGCACACACTGCAACACCAAACCCACGGCCATGTTCATGGTCATAAAGGTGAAAAGCAAAACCAGAGCTAAAGTCCAGATATCCATGCTCTCCTAGACAGTTCCCACTCTACAGCCTGCAAGCTTAAACCATAAGTCTCGGCCAACTCACAATAAAACTTGCAAATAATGCTAAAGTGTCAAGCCAAGCACACATTGGCACATACCTTAGCAACAAAGCAAATAAACACTAAGTGCACACACAAGGCAGCTTAGCACTACTCAGGCTGAATATCCTTGCCTGAAAAATTAAATGGAGAATGGGCAGTGAGATTAACTCAGTAGGATTCACTTTCATATAAACCCAACTCTTAAAAGAGTTTATTTAGTTAAGCCGAGTGAACACTCAAGGCTTAACCTCCAATTGATTAGCTCAACCTGCAAAACAAACACAAAGACAAGAAAAGCAAGTATAGCCATATACAGATAACCATAATGGGGGGGGTTAGCATGCACAAGAAATCACCAAAGCACACAAGTACTCACACACACTTCACATTGTTGCTCTCGGCCATATAAGCCATACATGTACCCGTGTGCAATCCTTGCACATAACCTTACCAATAACATTCCATATGGAGCTCCCAAAATGCCAAGCAAATAGGCCACATTCACTTGCATTTTTAGTACATGTACTATAGTCAATTAGCTAATCAACATTGCAACCAAATATAACCAATAAGCCCATCAAGTAACTAAGATCACATGGCAGATTTTTAACCATCACTTAGCCACCTTAACACTTGAACCATGGCATACATTACCAAGCGTACTCAAGTGTAGTGAACCCTACCTCAAGCTCTCGGTCTCCAATAGAACTTCAAGTGTCCAAGTGCCCTTCAACCACAATGCCTACCATAATAAGGCATAATCATTAACAACATAACCCATGGATCAAATACCATGATTTCAATGAAGGACACCATCAACCAACACTTGGAAGCTCTCGGCCATATAAGCCAAAATAATTAAACATAATCTGCCCATTAATCACCAATAAACATACTATAATTCACTATAAACATAAACACCAATGAACACTATCCATGGCATACATGCCAAGTAAACAAGTGAAATATACCATTTCACTTCAATCCAAGCTTTCGGCCATAACACATATTTTCACATAGCTGCATTCTTTTCAATATACCAATTCACTAAATGGATACCCAAACAACTAGTGAACTCACTCATGGCACAATTACCATGCACATAAGCTAAATTCCAAGTAAACACCCAATTTCTTCCTCTCGGCCATAGTACCCATTTCACATACTCATGTTCCTCATTCATTTCATTCCTTTATACACACACCAATGCATCATTAGGCATGGTTCATGGCGTCAATGCCATGTAAACAACAATTGATCATGAGTTACCTCCAATCTCACTTTCGGCCAAAGCACAACTTGCACACACTTGGTGTTCTTCGTCCAACCAACCTATCACAAGGTTAAACACTCATCAATAAGCATCACACATGGATTAATTTCCATGAATTCCAAGAAGAACACCAAGAACACACATCCAAGACCTTCGGCCATACTAGGTTTCTCACCAAGCATTTCAATGCTTAATTTTTCCCAAGCTCAACAACAAAATGAGCATCCAATATCCTTGTTCATGGAAGAAATTACCATGGATTCAAGGAAATCAAGGTTACCTCAAGAACCCTAGCTCAATTGGCTCGGCCCTTCACCAATTCTTCATGAACAAAGCTTGATTCCAAGCAAGCGCAAGGCAAATCCCTCTTTCCAAGCTTGAATCCACCCAAAAGCTCAAGAACTTTGGATTTAGAAGCAAGATTGTGAAGGAACTCTCTCTAGGTGCTCTCGGTTTCACAAGCACAAAGGAAGCCCGAAATGAACAAGTCTTAGCTTGTTTCGGCCGAGTACATTGCTTTTAGTTAGCCAAAATGCTAACTTTTGGCTTCCATTTCTTTGCATGGCTCATTAAAGCCCTTAAGTCCACTTATGCACAAGGCCGCCACTCCATTTTGTATGTACATGGACACTTAAGTCCACACATGGCTCAAATTGCCAAGCTAGTAAACAACACAAGTACCCATGTGTCATAAACTCACATGCATAACCGGCCATATAACCAACATTAGGACTAGTTAGTTTAACTAGTAACTAGTGAATAGTACCCTAGTGGTAGACAAGAATTTGACTAGTAATCATTGTTGTCTCCCACAAATGGTCTAGTTTTGCACTAGCCATTATAGAATTTTGCATGGCTCTCAATACCATCTTTAAACTTGTGGTTTCACTTATACCACTTAAATTGATGCACAGTTCGGTCCTCTTTCTTAATTTTCTGTCAGCATTCCAAATGTACATTTCCCATGTGCAATTAAGTCCTGAAAGTCTCCTGTTTTGCACATAGGCCACTGTGCCAGTCTCCACGAGTCCTCTTTCTTCCCTTTCTGTTTTCTCTCATTTTTCTTTGGTTCTCCTTGGCCTAAGCCAAGCACTTAGGAGGTGCCTAACAAGTGGTAGACAAGAATTTGACTAGTAATCATTGTTGTCTCCCACAAATGGTCTAGTTTTGCACTAGCCATTATAGAATTTTGCATGGCTCACAATACCATCTTTAAACTTGTGGTTTCACTTGTACCACTTAAGTTGATGCACAGTTTAGTCCCCTTTCTTAGTTTTCTATCAGTCTTCCAAATGTACATTTCCCATGTGCAATTAAGCCCTGAAAGTCTCCTGTTTTGCACATGGTCACTTCCCTAGTCTCCATAGTTCCTCTTACTTCCCCTTTCTGTTTTCTCTCATTTTCCTTGGTTCTCCTTGGCCTAAGCCAAGCACTTAGGAGGTGCCTAACAATTCCTCCCTCCTTAAAGAATTTGGTCCTCCAAATTCTTCACCAACTTAAGGTACAGTTGAGGATCCTGGCAATCTCCTGTTCCACTTCCCAGGTTGCCTCCTCGGGAGTATGATTGCTCCACTGCACCTTAATCATAGAAATCCACCTACTCCTCAACTTCCTGGTATCTCTGGCCAGGAACTGGATTGGCACTTCTTCATAAGTAAGATTAGGTGCCACAATCACAGTTGCAGGTGTTTCTATTTGCTTGTAACTTGGAACATACCTTTTGAGCAAGCTCACATGAAATACATTATGTACATTTCCAAGTTCTGGAGGCAAGTCCAGCTGATAAGCCACATTCCCCACTCTGGCTAGTATTTGGTATGGTCCCACATACCTAGGTGCCAGTTTCCCCTTCTTTCCAAACCTGATTACTCCCTTCATTGGAGAAACTTTGAGCCACACCCAATCTCCTACCTGGAACTCCAGGTCCCTTCTCCTTTTCAGATTTGCATAGGCTTGCTGCCTATCATTTGCAGTTTTGATCCTAGCCTGGATCAACTTAATTTTCTCAGTAGTTTCCTTAATGATATCTGGCCCCAATTCCAACTTATCTTCTGGCTGATGCCAGCAATGAGGAGTAACACATCTCCTGCCATATAAGGCCTCATAAGGAGCCATTCCTATCACGGAATGATAGCCATTATTATAGGAAAACTCTACCAGTGGGAGATGCACATCCCATTCCCCCTGGAAGTCAATTACACAACACCTCAACATGTCCTCCAGAGTTTGTATAGTTCTTTCTGTCTGTCCGTCTGTCTGAGGATGGTAAGCAGAACTAAACTTAAGTTTAGTACCCAGTGCCAGGTGCAGGGATTTCCAAAACCTAGAGACAAATCTAGGATCCCTATCTGACACTATATCATCTGGTATCCCATGTAATCTTACTACTTCTCTTATATAGAGTTGTGCCAACTTATCCAAAGAATCAGTAAGATTCATAGGAAGAAAATGGGCTGCCTTGGTCAGTCTATCAACAATGACCCAAATGGCATTATGTTTTCTTCTTGTTAGTGGCATACCCACTACAAAATCCATAGAGATGGATCCCCATTTTCTCTCAGGTATGGGTAAGCTCTGCAGCTTTCCCCCTGGTTTTTGATGCTCCACTTTCACTTGTTGGCAGGTTTCACAACTTGCCACAAGGGTATTTATATCCTTCCTCAAATATGGCCACCAAAAATGTGCTCTGAGTGCATGATACATTTTTGTGGCTCCTGGGTGCATACCCAGCTTACTAGAATGAGCCTCCTCCAGTATTTGAACTCTTAGGTTGTCCTTTTCAGGCACATACAACCTATTTTGGGAATATAACATTCCCTGCTTGAAGGAAAAACCCTGGAATAGTTCTCCCTTACTTTTGCCAGAAATCAACTCTAGCTCTTCATCACCAGCTTGAGCTTCCTTAATAAGCTCTTTCCATTCTCGTGTAATAGTGAGTACTTTTAGCTGCTCACTTTCTTCAGCCAACCATTGGTTTGCTAGCTGAGTAACACTCAGGCTTTCGGCCTTATGCTCAGTCTCACCTCCTTTGAGTATTCCAGTATAGTTTCTACTCAAGGCATCTGCCACCACATTGGCCTTCCCAGCTGTGTACTCAATTACACAGTCAAAATCTTTTATGTATTCCAGCCACCTTCTTTGTCTCATATTCAAGTCCTTCTGAGTGAATAAATACCTGAGACTTTTGTGGTCTGTAAACACTTGGAATTTATTACCAAGAAGATAGTGTCTCCACTGCTTAAGGGCAAAGACCACTGCTGCCAGTTCCAGGTCATGCACTGGATATTTCTTTTCGTGTGGTCTCAACTGTCTGGACCCAAAAGCAATGGCTTGCTTTTCTTGCATCAGAACACAGCCTAGTCCCACATGAGAGGCATCTGTAAATACCTCATATTCCTTTTCAGGATCAGGCAGGACTAGCACAGGAGCTGTTGTCAGCCTCCTTTTTAGCTCTTGAAAGCTTTCTTCACACTTAGGCTCCCAGACAAATTTCTGGTTCTTTCTAGTTAACTGAGTCATAGGAGCTGCTAATACAGAAAACTATGCCACAAATCTTCTGTAGTAGCCAGCTAACCCCAGGAAGCTTCTGACTTCCCTTACACACTGAGGCTGCTTCCAATCAAGGATTGATCTCACCTTTTCAGGATCTACAGCCAATCCTTGATCATTTATTATATGACCCAGAAATCCAATCTCCTTTGTCCAAAATTTACATTTGCTTAGCTTTCCATACAGCTGATGTTCTTGGAGTAATCCAAGCACTACTTTAAGGTGTTCCTTATGAGTTTCCTCATCCTTGGAATATACCAAGATATCATCAATGAACACCACCACAAAGTGGTCCAGGTGTGCCCTGAACACTCTCTGCATCAAATCCATAAAGAATGCAGGTGCATTAGTGAGCCCAAATGGCATCACTGTATATTCAAAATGACCATACCTAGTCCTGAAAGCAGTCTTAGGTATGTCCTCCTCCTTCACTCTTAGCTGGAAATATCCAGACCTTAGATCAATTTTGGAGAACACTCTTGCTCCTTTTAATTGATCAAATAAATCCTCTATCCTTGGGAGAGGATACTTATTCTTTATGGTCAATGCATTCAGCTTTCTGTAATCTATACAGAGTCTAAGGGTTCCATCCTTCTTTTTCACAAATAACACAGGTGCTCCCCAAGGAGACACACTGGGTCTAATGAACCCTTTTTCCAGTAGTTCATCCAACTGCTTCCTGAGTTCTACCATCTCAGGCACTGCCATTCTATAAGGAGCAGTAGATACTGGTGCTGCTCCTGGTACCAGCTTAATTTCAAATTCCACCTCCCTTAAGGGTGGCAAACCAGGTAAGTCTGTAGGAAAGACCCCTGGGAAATCTTGAACTACAGGTATTTTCCTAAGTTCATTAGATATTTCCTGGTCATTCAGTACCAGGCAATCCTGCTCACCTTCTGGAGTTGTTATCTCCAGCACTTTTATGTGGCAGTCCATAGCCAACTCTAAGGGCTTACTCAAATCATATACTGTCCCACCAGGCAATAATAATTGTCTGGCCTGACAATCAATAATGACTCGATTCTCTTCTAACCAGTTCATGCCCAAAATCACATCATAGCCATGTGTCTCCAATACTATGAGGTTAGTTCTCAGTTTCAGCTTGCCTATCTGTATTTCACAGTTTTCTACCATGTAGTAGGCAAACAAAATTTCATTGCCAGCTGTTCTTACCAAGTACATGTTGTCCATATACTTTACCTCTAAATTCATGGCTGTCACCAAGC
>SMDT01000966.1:0-121629 GCA_005392925.1 Aquilaria sinensis
TGTTGGGTTTCGGGAGCCAAACAGCGCAGCGGAATTTAACCGAAACCCTCCAGGATCCAAGTGAAACGGGGTAAACCGGGTGTTCGAAAAATTTTCATACCTAATTTTCGGTTGAGATCTCTCACTCAACTGTAGAGTCGAATCACAAAACCTTGAACAGTTGACGTGTTCAAGCTCTCTATGGTATCCACACGAGCCTCTCGGGATCACCACGCTTCCACCAGTGTCCCGGCAGATGCGTTTCTCTTGCGCTCGCAGTGCTAGCTTGCGTCCTCCAAGGAATTGCAAGAGAAGAGTGCGGCTGTCCTTTTGGGAGGCTAGGGCAAGGAGACCTGCGAATTTCTCACTAAAAGTTGTATTTATAGTGAGACTCAACTTCCAGGCCTAATGGGTTTCAAAGCCCTAATCCAATTAGGATTTAATTTCGGGCTTAATAATGGCTCAACTCTTTGGCCCATTATTAATACGAAATTAAAGTGAAACCATAACCCAAATAATTAGCCCATGCACTCTAATGATCCAAATAGCTCTATGTGTGCGACCCAATAGGCTCTTGCCACGTTGGCAATGATCATAAATCACATTTATGATCATAAGCAATGAGCGGTGTCTAGCAACACATCATTGCTACCCAAGTGACAAGATTGTCGATGATTCGACTAAACCTTTATGATCATCACCGATATATGCCATTGTCCCTTTGTCCAAGATATCAAGACTAAGCACGAGACATGGAATGTGTCACTCTCGTATAGCCCAATCTTTGGTTTCTTGATTACCGAGTAGACCAACTTAAACTGATGACATTGATATCATATATCAACTCATCCGAGCATGGCCATGCATTTTCTAAGTCTCACTCTATCAAGGGGCCCGAAGATATCACTCCCGTTACATAGGAGGGACAAATCCCATCTTGATCATACAAATCCCTCCGCATGATATGTGACATACCCAATGACCTCCTTCAAGTTCACTCAGTTACGAGCAACAAAGGAAAGTATCAAAGTATGTGACTCACATGTAGGGAACCTTGATGATCTTAGGTCGAAGGACTACATATACCATGATCACTATGAGAATCACTTATGACACTCATATAACGATCCATGTAGTGTTCTCATGGTGGGTCGGTCCAGTACACAAGTTCTCCAACTTGTACCCATATGTAGACTACATATCTCATATTAGTCTCCACATATGCTAGTCATTATGTATTATTGCAACCCGCTCCACAATAATACTAGACTAGGGACGTTTAAGAATATCATTATTCTAGGGTTACAATTATGCTTATTACGTTACGCAGAAACAAAACAACAAACATAATTGCTGGATTAATGCCTCAATAAAATATCATGACTCAATGTGCAAAAATACAATCATCTCATGATTGGCTTTTTGGGCACAACACTAACAATCTCCCACTTGCACTAAAAGCCAATCATCCATGTATCTAATACCGATGGACCTAGAATGGCTATCATGCTTCTGCTGCGTAAGGGGCTTTGTCAGTGGATCAGCAATGTTGCTGTCTGTCGAAGTCCTGCATATCCTTACATCACCCCTCTCGATGATCTCCCTGATGAGATGATAGCGTCGGAGTATGTGTTTGGATCGCTGGTGAGATCGAGGTTCCTTAGCCTGTGCGATTGCTCCATTGTTGTCACAATAGAGCTCTATCGGGTCGGTAATGCTTGGAACCACTCCAAGTTCAGTGATGAACTTCTTGATCCAAACTGCCTCCTTCGCAGCATCAGAGGCGGCAATGTACTCAGATTCTGTTGTAGAGTCAGCTACTGTCTCTTGCTTTGAACTCTTCCAGCTCACAGCACCACCACCAATACAAAACACATAACCAGATTGCGATCTAAAATCATCCTTATCGGATTGGAAGCTTGCATCGGTGTAACCCCTTACAACGAGCTCATCTTCACCTCCAAAGACCAAGAATGCATCCTTAGTCCTTCGTAAGTACTTAAGGATGTTCTTAACAGCTGTCCAGTGACTCTCACCGGGGTTCGATTGGTACCTACTCGTCATGCTCAAAGCATATGAGACATCGGGACGAGTACATATCATGGCATACATGATAGATCCAATTGCTGAGGCATATGGAATCTTACTCATGCGCTCTCTCTCCTCGGGTGTACTCGGACACTGAGATCTAGAAAGAGTTATACCATGTGACATGGGCAAGAATCCTTTCTTGGAATCTTGCATGCTAAACCTCTTTAGCACCTTGTCAATATATGTACTTTGACTTAGGCCAAGAAGCTTTCTAGATCTATCTCTATAGATCCTGATGCCTAACACATAGGCTGCTTCACCCAAGTCCTTCATAGAGAAACATTTCCCTTAGCCAAGTCTTCACAGACTGTAGCTCAGGAATGTCATTCCCGATGAGTAGTATGTCATCTACATACAACACCAAGAAGACAATAGCGCTCCCACTAACCTTCTTGTAGACACAAGGTTCATCTTCATTTTTGATAAAACCAAACTCTTTGATTGCATCATCAAAATGAAGATTCCAACTTCGAGAAGCTTGCTTCAGTCCATAAATGGACCTTTGCAACTTGCACACTTTATTGGCATTCTCAGGAGTGACAAAACCCTCAGGTTGTGTCATGTACACATCCTCAAGTAGCTTTCCATTTAGGAATGCAGTTTTGACATCCATTTGCCATATCTCATAATCATAGTGTGCAGCAATAGCAAACAAAATTTGGATGGATTTAAGCATAGCAACTGGTGAAAAAGTTTCATCATAGTCAATACCATGAATTTGCTTGAAACCTTTTGCAACCAATCGTCCCTTAAAGGTAATCACATTACCATCCATGTCAGTTTTCTTCTTGAAAACCCATTTGCACCCTATGGGTTTTACCCCTTCAGGTGGGTCAACCAAAGTCCATACTTGGTTTTCATACATGGATTCCATCTCGGATTTCATGGCCACTAGCCACTTCTCAGAGTCAGGCCCCGACATAGCTTGTTGGTAGGTTGTGGGCTCATCCTGATCCATGAGCATCACATCACCAGGTGTGAGTCACAAGAAATCCATATCTCTCGGGCTCACGCCGAATCCTACCAGACCTACGTGGGCTCTGTGCTACAGGAACAGACTCTTGAACCACAACATCTTGTGGTGTCTGTTCAGGTTCCATTTCAGGTTCGATGTCTCCTTGTTGTTCTTGAATTTCTTCAAGTTCTACTTTCCTCCCACTAGTTCCTTTAGAGATAAACTCTTTCTCTAAAAAGACACCAGTTCGAGCAACAAACACTTTTTGCTCAGAAGGATTGTAGAAATAGTAACCCTTTGTTTCTTTGGGATACCCAACAAAAAGGCATTTTTGAGATTTGGGCCCTAGTTTGTTAGAGGATTGACGTTTCACATAAGCGTCACAGCCCCAAATCTTCATAAAAGACAAATTGGGACGCCTCCCACTCCATATCTCATATGGTGTCTTTTGAACCGATTTAGATGGAACTCGGTTTAGTGTAAAAGCGGCTGTCTCTAGAGCATGTCCCCAAAAGGAGTTTGGAAGGTCAGCTTGACTCATCATAGAGCGAACCATGTCTAACAGAGTTCGATTTCTCCTTTCAGATACACCATTCCATTGAGGTGTACCTGGTGGAGTGAGTTGTGATACTATACCACACTCCTTCAGATAGTCAAGGAATTCTCGATCCAAGTACTCTCCACCTCGATCTGATCGAAGCACTTTGATACTCTTCCCGAGTTGATTCTCTACTTCATTCTTGAATTCTTTGAACTTTTCAAAGGATTCTGACTTGTGTCTCATAAGATACACATAGCCATATCTGCTGAAGTCATCAGTGAAAGTAATGAAGTATTGGAAACCTCCTCTAGCTTGTGTAGACATAGGGCCACATACATCACTATGTATGAGTCCTAGTAAGTCATTAGCCCTTTCACTTTGCCCTGTGAATGGGGCTTTGGTCATCTTGCCCAACAAACATGACTCACATGTCTCATATGATTCAAAATCAAATGAGTCCAAGAGTCCATCCTTATGGAGCTTGGATATGCGGGTCTCATTTATATGGCCCAAGCGACAGTGCCAGAGATAGGTCGGGTTTGAATCATTTAATCTGACCTTCTTGGTATTCACATTATAGATTGGATCTTCGAGGTCTAGAACATACAACCCATTGCTAAGTTGAGCACTACCATAAAAGATTTCATTCAAATAAATAGAACAACATTTGTCCTTTATTATAAATGAAAAACCTTTCTTGTCCAAACAAGAAACAGAAATCAAATTTCTACTAATAGTAGGCACAAAGTAGCAGTTGTCTAATTCTAAAACTAATCCACTAGGTAAAGTGAGAACATAAGTCCCTACGGCTAAGGCAGCAACCCTTGCTCCATTTCCAACACGTAGGTCCACTTCACCTCGGGCCAATCTTCTACTTCTACTTAGATCCTGCACATTTGCACAAATGTGAGATCCACATCCAGTATCCAATACCCAAGATGAGGAAGTAGAAAAGTTAGCCTCTATAACAAAAATACCTGAAGTGGAAGTCTTACTTCCCTTTTCCTTAGCAAGTTCTTCAAGATAGAGCTTGCAATTGCGCTTCCAGTGTCCAGGTTGCTTACAATGGAAGCACTCCCCTTCCTTTGCCACACCACCCTTTGGTTTCAGTGCAGCTGAAGAAGAACTAGCATTGGACTTTCCATTAGCTTTATCCTTCTTCTTGTTGGCTTTTCCCTTTCCCTTGCCCTTTTGAACCATCAAAAATGGGCTTAGCCTTCTTAAGGTTTTGCTCAGCAGTTCTCAACATGTTGAGTAATTCAGGAAGGGACTTGTCAAGGTCGTTCATGTTATAGTTCATGACGAACTGACTGTAGCTTTCAGGCAACGATTGCAAGACTACATCGAATAGCCAACTCTTTCTTGAAGAGCAAATCCCAAATTCTCAAGATTCTCAATGTACCCAATCATCTTGAGCACATGAGGACCCACGGGACTTCCCTCAGACATCTTGCACTGAAACAATGCCTTAGAGGTCTCAAACCTCTCATGCCTAGCTTGCTCTTGGAAAAGCATTTTGAGATGTTCGATCATATCGAACGCCCCCATGTTCTCATGTTGCTTCTGAAGCTCAGATTCCATGGTAATAAGCATGAGGCATGCAACATCCAAAGCATCATCAGAATGCCTCTTGTGAGCATCCCTTTCAGCTCTTGGAGCAGTGGCAGCAGGCTCATTCGGAATGGGCTGCTCTAGGACATAAGCCTTTCTCTCTTGTTTGAGGACTATCCTCAAGTTTCGGTACCATTTGAGAAAGTTGGTCCCATTCAGTTTTTCCTTCTCAAGGATCGATCGCAACGAAAGTGTCGATGTGTTTTGTGCCATGGTTATCTACAACAGTAAATATGCAGTGTAAGAGTCATGTATTTTAATTCATTTAATAAGGACTTTTATTAAACGATACTCCCACTATTTTCCTCAAAATAATAACCCTCGATATTATTTCGGAACACCTCGGCGCTAAGGTATTCTAGTGGGCCAAGATCCATATTTGACCACAACCTGAGTCAGCTTTGGCTTTTCTCTCAAGTTACAGCTATTTAGGTAGGCAACTCCTTGCCAATTGCATCTTATGCAACTCTTGGATAGTTGGGTGAACAACACTTGTCCAAGCTCATCTCATGAGCTTAAGCCCAACTCTATGCCTCTAAGTCCCTAATCCTATTAGGATGACTTAGTTAAGTCGAACCCAAAGTTAGCAATTTGGATATCACTATTATCCCATCGCGCCTTACCAAGATGAACATAGGTGCTTTGCTTTGGCAAACCCACCTAATGTTGATCAAAGTCTTGACGAGTGCCAACATTTGGAAGGCATCACATTTAATGACTTAATATTTGTTTGAGGGATTTTTTTCTTTTGATCTCACCAATTTGTTATCTCCGGTTGTCTTTATACATGCATCACATACAAATATAAAACATGCATCTCATGCTTACAAGAAAGTAAACGTGACATGGTTATAGCCCAAACTATGCGATATTCTCAAGCCAATGAGAATATCATAAAAGCCTAAGAAAAGAAAAGAGTCTTCACAAGCTCCTTCTCTTCCTTTCTTGGTTGCCCTTTTGTTGTCACCTCCTTGGACATACCACCTTGGATGATCCTTAGACATACCACCTTGGATGATCCCATAATGCACCATTACATCAATAATAGAAACCTCGAGTTACATTCGAGGGGAGTAAGGTGAGAAGAGAATGTACAATGAGAGTGATAAGAAAAGGCACGACTCGCAGGCCGTATTTACAAGTACAACCAATCAAGGGCTATAACCATGCACCATGCTTCAAACACCAATCAGCATATCATGTCAAATCTCATTCAACAAAGATGCATGCCAATTTTCGCGCGTTGATTAACCAGTTTTTATTTATGTGGCGCTTCGCATACGGCGGTCCCGCTGGCCGGTCAGTGGGCGGTGGTTCCGCTGACCGGTCAGCGGACGAGGGTCAAGGGGAGCCGCCCTTGCGGGGGGCGTGGGGGGCAGCGCCCCCCTGCGCAAAAAATTTTCTTACAATTGCTTAGCCCGAAATCTTCTATTTCGAGCAAGTAGGCACCCGAGACTCCTCTATTCGAGCCACCAAAAATACCTTACTTTCGGTGCCCGAACAGGCCGAATCCGAACAAAGCTAGGGTTTTTGCAACTATTGCAAGAATCCTAATCCATATAGGTATCTCATACCTATTCAATTTCGAGGTTAATCTCATTAACCAAATTTGTGTCGTTTCTTCATATATCTCATATGTTCATTACGAATTCCAGGTTTCATGCATCATGAATCAATCTAATTAATCATGGCCGAAAAGCAACCGAACACATAGCATCATGCGATTCAACACTCAATCCCGATTTAGGGTTTCACCAGTAGCTCTGATACCACTGTTGGGTTTCGGGAGCCAAACAGTGCAGCGGAATTTAACCGAAACCCTCCAGGATCCAAGTGAAACGGGGTAAACCGGGTGTTCAAAAATTTTCATACCTAATTTTCGGTTGAGATCTCTCACTCAACTGTAGAGTCGAATCACAAAACCTGAACAGTTGACGTGTTCAAGCTCTCTATGGTATCCACACGAGCCTCTCGGGATCACCACGCTTCCACCACGTCCCGACAGATGCGTTTCTCTTGCGCTCGCAGTGCTAGCTTGCGTCCTCCAAGGAATTGCAAGAGAAGAGTGCGGCTGTCCTTTTTGGGAGGCTAGGGCAAGGAGACCTGCGAATTTCTCACTTAAAAGTTGTATTTATAGTGAGACTCAACTTCCAGGCCTAATGGGTTTCAAAGCCCTAATCCAATTAGGCTTTAATTTCGGGCTTAATAATGGCTCAACTCTTGGGCCCATTATTAATACGAAATTATTGTGAAACCATAACCCAAATAATTAGCCCATGCACTCTAATGATCCAAATAGCTCTATGTGTGCGACCCAATAGGCTCTTACCACGTTGGCAATGATCATAAATCACATTTATGATCATAAGCAATGAGCGGTGTCTAGCAACACATCATTGCTACCCAAGTGACAAGATTGTCGATGATTCGACTAAACCTTTATGATCATCACCGATATATGCCATTGTCCCTTTGTCCAAGATATCAAGACTAAGCACGAGACATGGAATGTGTCACTCTCGTATAGCCCAATCTTTGGTTTCTTGATTACCGAGTAGACCAACTTAAACTGATGACATTGATATCGTATATCAACTCATCCGAGCATGGCCATGCATTTTCTAAGTCTCACTCTATCAAGGGGCCCGAAGATATCACTCCCGTTACATAGGAGGGACAAATCCCATCTTGATCATACAAATCCCTCCGCATGATATGTGACATACCCAATGACCTCCTTCAAGTTCACTCAGTTACGAGCAACAAAGGAAAGTATCAAAGTATGTGACTCACATGTAGGGAACCTTGATGATCTTAGGTCGAAGGACTACATATACCATGATCACTATGAGAATCACTTATGACACTCATATAACGATCCATGTAGTGTTCTCATGGTGGGTCGGTCCAGTACACAAGTTCTCCAACTTGTACCCATATGTAGACTACATATCTCATATTAGTCTCCACATATGCTAGTCGTTATGTATTATTGCAACCCGCTCCACAATAATACTAGACCAGGGACGTTTAAGAATATCATTATTCTAGGGTTACAATTATGTTTATTAAGTTACGCAGAAACAAAACAACAAACATAATTGCTGGATTAATGCCTTAATAAAATATCATGACTCAATGTGCAAAAATACAATCATCTCATGATTGGCTTTTGGGCACAATACTAACACCATCTAGGGATGGACCACTTTTGGACTTTCTCTGATCACTGGCCAACTCTCGAGGATGGGCTGAACTTCGGCTTGTTGAGAAGACATGTTCGACGAGAAGGCTCTAACCTTGGGGAGATGAAGGAGAAAATTTTGAGAAAAAATGGAAATTTCAAAAATAAACCCACCTATTTCAGACCGAGGTAGGAACTTTGGAAGACCGCCGCAAGTGTTGCCGGAAATTGCTCCGCCGCTAGCACCACTGCCAAAGAGAAGGTGAAAAAGGAGAGAAAAGCATAGACCAAAGGCAATGAAAAATGAAAAGTGTAGAAAACTATAGAGGAGGATATATAGACTGAAGGAGGCAGGCGAAGCCTCACCATAATGACCCCTCGCAGATGAAAAGACGTAACTGATGTAATGGATGTCACTGTTCGCCAATCACCAGGTGATGTCACCTGACGAGAGAAACAAGGGCATGCCTTCTAACAGTGACCAGATCTATGCAAGTCGAGCTTGAAGTGACTGATCTATCTAATGAGAAGACATGACAATTCACTGACAGGCAACAAAAAACCCAGAAGAGGAATCTACACTTCAGTCCGAAGGTACAACTTCAGGAACACAAAAAGCTTAGACAAAGAATGAGTACCACCTAATGCTGAAGGCACTACCTCGTCTAGGAGAGGCATCCTGAACCAAAGAATGGCCTTCATCCAATGAAGGTAACCTCGGTCAAAAATTTAGTTAATACTTACTGAGTTGACTGTCACCTACCACAAAGAGTTCCACGAAACTTTGGAAAAGCTCAAGTACTAAAGATACAACTTCAGCTTTTCAAGGGGAGCATGTGATAGCCAAAGGGCTATTAACCCTTCAAGAATTCCCAAAGTGACCTGAGAAGCACCACCCTCCGGAAACATAAGTGACCAACCTCGGGAAAAAGGGGGCCTTTACCATCTTTGACAAGAACACCACCTTATAACCAAGGGGCCATGATCCCTGAGATCTCCAGATCACCTAGCCAAAACCCACCCTCGGGGAAACCTAGCACCAACCTCGGTGAATGACAACCACCCTCAGTCGGTAACAGAACCCACCTCAAAAAATCTATATACTACCACATTCGGAATAGCGAACTCACCAAGTTTGGGAAAGTATATCCCTATCCTCGGCAAGGAAGAGTATCTTTCAAAGGTGCCCCACTCTGCCGAAGGGCCTCTCCTAATAGCCCTTGGTGGCTATATTGAGCCAAAGGGGGCTCCTACTCTAAAGGGGCCTTATACCCCAAAGGGATCTCATTCTTCGAAAGGGTCTTATGGAGATACGACAAAAATGGTTAAGGAGCCTCTAACATAGAGACCTCACACACGCCCCTGCCCTCTAGCGGGAATGGCCTACGGCCAGTTAGGAGATACCTATCCCCAAGGGTACAGATCAAATCTAGCCAAACACGTGTAATGATCTGAACAGGCTGTGTCAAACAGCCTCCTCCCTCCACCCTCCTATAAATACTTAGGAAGGACCTTGGAAAGAAAACAGACAGAACTCTGGCTATTCCCTACTTTTTGCTCCTTACAACTCTCACTCTCAAATACTGACTTGGGTGTTAGAGGATCCTTCCTCGGAAACACATTCCGGGGAGTCCCTAACCCCTATTCTTCAAAGTCTTGCAGACACCATCCTACCGGAAGTTTCTCATTTTGGCACCTTCACACTGGAAGGCTCTCCCTCAAGCTAGCATGTCATGCAACGCGAATGCCACTAGGCATCAATAGGTGAGCTTGGGGGTTGCTACGCCCATCATACGTTTCCAAATGTGATACTCGAAAGTCACTTGGCATAGGTGCCCCTACTACTGCACGGATGAAGGGTGACTCTTCTCCAGTGAAGGTCTTCGACAGCCTTGACCAAACGGGCTTTCTGGAGACCTTCCTTTCGACCTTTTCCAACCTCTCTATGATCTTCTCCATGAGGATGGTAGTACTGTCTTCTCCTCGTTGCCTGGTGGTCACCGGCAAAGGAGAGCAACGTGTCCTTTTTGGAGAGTAACTTCGTCGATAAGGGGATTGGGACTTTCCATCTAGGGATGGACTTCATCGGCGGGAAGTGCTGGGCTCTTTTAACACTATTTCTCCAGCACGAAGTCCTCTAGGGGGTACGCCTTCTGTTAAGGACTCATCGTGAGAATTCTCACTTCCGGAGCTCCGGCAAGGTAACTTGGTCTCCTTTCTTCATCAGTACTAGGAGAAGGTGCCGTTCCTCTAGGAGGTGGTTGTGACCACCTTTGGTCGAGCTGTTGGGTCATCTCAGCCATAACAGAGCGCTAAAAATCTCACAGAAAACTTATTTGTGTGAATAGTAGCAAACAGCAGAGAATAAAGAAAAGTCTCATCTGTTCTTACTAAGGTCCCTCCCAAGTTTTTATAGGAAGGTGGACGGAGGAGGCCATTTGACACAACTGGTCCAGATCATGACACGTGTTTTGGTCAGATCCGATCCATACGTTTGGATGTAGGCATCTCCAACTGGCTCTAGGCCATTCTGCCCAGAGGGTAGGGGCGTGTGCGAGGTCTCTCTGTCAGAGGCTCCTTAACCACTTTTGCCATATCTCCATAAGACCCCTTCGGGCAGAGATTTTCCTCTGAAGGCTATCGGATAAGGCCCTTCGGTGAAGTTGGTCACCTTCGGGACACTTTTTCCAGTAAAGGATGTAGGATCTACTTTTCTGAGTTTGGTATCTTCGTAAATCCGAGGGTGGTGGAAGACACCTTTTTTTGAGGTTGGTCATGTTACCTTTCCGAGGATGGTATTTACGTGTGCCCCAAGGTTGGGGCTAAAGTTTTACCGAGGGTGGTTTCACGACAGTTGATCAGGAGATTTCGGAGGCCAAAGCCCTTTAGCTATCAGTGAGAATTCAAACATTTTTAGTAAGGGTCTTCACTAAACTTGCAAGAAAAGTTACTAAGGACACCACATATGAGAACATATAAAACCTGCTGTGAGGTCACACAACCTGAGGGTCTAATATATGCATATACCTAGGTCCCTTGGGACCACTCCTCATCCTGGCCCTTAAACTACAAGGCATAATCTTTTCCTCTAGCAAGCTTGGCTTGCCAGCCTAACTAGTGATAAACCACCAACTGAACCTCTCCCTTTTATGCTATACAGGGGCACTATGGTAGGACTATTGTAGACTAGGCCATAAAGAGCTTGTAGACTAAGTACACTAAGGTTTCACCTTCCAACCTTATGGCGAACAGCATGACTAGGTCACCAAGGGTTCTAAACCTTTTGTTAGGACCACCCTTCTGAGCTAGGCTAAGGCCAAGAAAAATAAGAAACATACTATTAAAATAGAAAAGGGCACTCAATTGAGCAAGGTAGTAGTGATGAGAATGCAAAACTACAGAACTATGTACCTTAAGTGCACTTAAATGGAAGACTATGTTGAGTTTGGCAGGAAACAAAGTTGAAAGGCTAAAATGCACACTTGAATTAGTGGTGCTAATAAAACTACAAAGTTTGAGTAGGCATTTTCGGCCATGCAAAACTATGTGAGGATTGATGGCATACTAGGCCAAATTATGGTAGACATCAATGATGACTAGTCAAATCTTGTCCCCCACTAAGGTATTAAGCATCATTACCTTAGTTTGCCTAACTAGTACTTGTACAAGTACTTGGTCGGTTACTACATGGGTTTAATGGACTTATATGACACTTTTGACTTGTGCTTGGCAAAGTGAGCCATGAAGTGACATAAGTGTCCATGTGTGCATGTGTTTTAGTGGCGGAATTGTAAACTTGTGGAGGTGAGGGCTCACTTGAGCCACGCAAATTAGTTGATGCTGAAAGCTAGCATTGGTGCCATCTTTAAACACATGTGGCTTGTATCCAGACATGCATGTTTCCATTAGTTCACTTTGCCTTCATTTCGGGTTATCTCCCCTTGGCCGAGAGCTTGCTTTGCTTGTTTGTTCTTGGCTGTGTTCTTGAGTTTCATCAAAAATTTGTTTCAGATTAAGGCATAAGAAAGGCAATTAAAGCTTGAGAGGAAAGAATCAAGCTAGGAGTTCCTGTTTCAGCATTAAGTAACTCAAGATTGAGCTTGGTTTTGAGGAATTCATGGAGGCCGAGAATGGTTCAAGCTTGGGTTTGAGGTAACTTTTTTGTTTTTCCTTGAATACATGGTAGATAATCCATGAACAAGGAGTATTGATGCTTAATTGGTGTTGTATTAGGCCAATGGTTTGAAAGAGCATTTCGGTTGAATGTTGAGCTTTGACCAAGAGTAAAACAAGCTTGAATTGAGGTAGGGTTCACTAAACTACTTGATTGCTTGGTAGTACACCATGATTCAAGTGTTTAAAGTAGCTAAGTGATGGTTAAATTTGCTAAATGACCTTAGTTACTTGATGGGCTATTGAGATTGCCCATACATTTGTTTTTCAGGAAAGGACATTCGGCCTGAGTTGTAACTGATTGAGTTGTGCTAGTATGTTTGTCCTAGTTTTTCTTGTATATCAAGGTATGTGCCAATGTGTGCTTGGCTTGATAGTTTTGTGCATTACAAGTCTTACTTTTTAAGTTGGCCGAGACTTATGTCTTAAGATTATGCAGGCTTTGTAGAGTGGGACTTGTCTAGGTGGGCAGCTATGGATATGTGGACACTTGCTCTGATCATAGTTTTCACTTTTATGACCATGAGCATGGCCATAGGTTTGGTTCTGCAGTGTGTCTTGTTGTATGGCATACTTAAGGTTCTGTTTGAGCACTAGGTGTTTTGGGTTGTAACATAACTTGGTAATGAAGACTTGGAATCATGGCATGTAGCCATGTATGTGTACTAGGTAGACTACTTTTATTGTACATGGTTATGTAGTCTCAGTTGCCTAGTTATTTTGTGGTACATGGAGTACCTAGGTAGGCCAAGTTATGTTTGCACTTTTGGAATGGTTTTGCACTTGTATATGATGAATGCTTATGGGCTTATGTATGTTCTGGCATGAATGAGATGTATGTTCATCTTGTGAACCACCTTTGTTCTTTTATGGCCGAGAGGTACATGTGCATTCAAACATGAGTTTTCAAACTAAATGACCACCTTGGGCTTCTTGGTTGCCATTCTAAGTAGCACACTTGATTGCACACAACTTAGACACTTAAATTTCATTAAGTGTTTGCCTTGCTTGTTCTACAAGTTAGTGGTGTTGGACCTTACTTTTGCTGCAAGTAACTAATTGGAATTACTCATAAGCCTCCTGGGCCACCTCCCAGGCTAAACACCTCAAGAAAATAAGACTTAAGGTTAGAAACAATAGTTGGCCGAATTGAAAAGTTGGTAAATAAACCTTAGTTGGGTGTTCTTATTACAGAGTCTTTGGGCCAGGGCCTGTGTGAGGTGTGACACCTTTCACCCAAGCTAGTGGTACTTAGTTGTGATCTTTTAAAACTAGTTTCCTTGCTTATGGTAAAAGCAACTATAAAACTGAAGGAAACTCCTAGGTTTCAAAGGAATTTTGGAAGACTCATAGTACCCCCAAAATGCTTGGACCCCAAGGTACCCTAATAACCCCCTTAGGTCTTCCGCCGACCTCTCTAGAAAAATTGGAAATTTTCAATCATTATGCCTACGGCGACATGTTGCCAACTATGGAAATGGGTAGCCACAGTTCAAAACAAGCTGGCAATTTTTGTGGTAATGGTCACGCGTCGTAGGTACTAGTGACGCATCGCCAATACCTGCGACAACTCAGAAAATTTCCAATTTCACTACTGTGAACTTTGGACACTTTCTGATCATATCAAACATGCATGGATAGTCTCCAAACTTTACATACACATAAAACATGTTGCATAGATCACAAGCCAACCTATGATTCATTATAACATCATTCCAATCACCATAAACCTCATAGTCCACCATGATTCAACCTTGCCCCCTAACTAATTCTATTGCTAAAACTACTTGAATTCATCAAGAAAACTCATTCCAAAAGCATCAATTGAGCTTGAAAACACAACTCCCTTACCTTAACTTCACCTCACAAGAAAGAAATAAGCAACCCTTCCTCAAGAAGTCAAGTTCTACAAAGCTCCACCTAGTTCCAAGCAACCAAAGGCACAAATCACATAATTACTACCTTCTAACTAAAACCCAGGCTTCCAAAACATCTAAAAAATAAGAATTCACCAATAACTCAAGTGTTACCTGGCATCAGAATAGGGCATAGTGGAAAACTCGGTTCCAAGCTTCAAAAACTTGAAATCATGCTTGAAGCAAGCCTTCCATAGCTTGTTTATCCTTGGTGGCTTCAATTTCTATAAAAAAAAACTCTTGGTTTTGGGCCTAGAATCACAGAAAATTGGTAGAGAAAAGGGTGAGCTTAGGCTTGAAGATGAAAATGGAAGCCCTCCCCTCCTTTACCAATTTTATATGCTACTTAACCATGAAGCCATACAAGAATTTAAAAAGTTACAAATAAGTCCCATCTTTTAGGTAACCTTTGTCAAACTTGGTCAAATCATGTCTATTTCAAATAAGTTTGGGTTAAAGTTAAAAGTTAAGTTATAAAAACTCATTTTCAACATTCGGGACCTAGCCTAACTATTCAACACGAAAAATTACCATTTTGCCCCCAAACCTTATTTAGTGCCTTAACCTCCTCAGAACTTGGTAAACATTGATAAACTTACTCATTCTTGCTATGTGAACTTGAATTAAGGTTCCTGATAGCTGAAGGGCTATGGCCCTTAAGATCTCCTGATCAGCTATCACAAAACCACCTTCAGTGTTAGCTTTCCCTCGACCTCAGGGCACCCTCAACACTACCCTTGGAAAGGTAACATGACCAACTTCAAGAAAAGGTATCTTTCACCACCCTCATATTTATGAACCTACCAACCTCAGAAAAGTAGATCCACCAACCTCAATAGAGGAAAATGTCTTCCAAAGGTAACGCACTCTACCGAAGGGCCTTCCCCAATAGCCCTTAAAGAAAGTCATTGCCCGAAGGGGTCTCACACCCTGAAGGGGTCTTACAGAGACACGACAAAAATGGTTAAGGAGCCTCTGACAGAGAGACCTCGTACATGCCCCTGCCTTCTAGCCAGAACGGCCTATGGCCAGCTGGAAACGCCAACCTCTGAAGGTACGGATTGAATCTGGCCGAACACGTGAGATGATCTGAACGAGCTGTGTCAGACCGCTTTCTCCCTCCACCCTCCTATAAATACCTGGGATGGACCTTGGTAAGAACGAGAAACTTTTTCTTTATTCTCCACACTCTGCTCTCTATTACCACTCACACAAATACTGACTTGGGTGTCAGAGGCTCCTCCCCCGGAAACACATTCCTGGGAGTCTCTAACCTTTGTTCTTCAAAATCTTGCAGACACCTTCATGTCGGAAGTCTCTCATTCAGGCCAGCATGTCATACAACGAGGATGCCAACGAGCATCATTTGGCACTGTCTATGGGAACTCATTCTCAAGTTACCGTTGTTGAGACCCGATGTTCTAAGGACAAGGGACTCTCGATGTCACAGTCCGACTAGAAACTCAAACAGTGACTGAACAACCTGTAGTGGAGACTTCATTGCCTAACAATGAACATCCTCTAACAGTCATGATGAGCTTTCGATGAGATTTTCAGTGGTCTGTTTTGGCTAAAATGACTCAATAGCTCAACCAAAGGTGGTCACAACCACCTCTTGGGGGAAGAGCACTTTCTCCAAGCATCCGGTAAGAGAGAAGCCCAAGGTTACCTCGCCGGAGCTCTGAAAGTGGGGGTTTTCATGATGAGTTTTCAATGAAGAATGTATGCTCTAGAGAGCGCCATGCTGGGGAAATGGTATCAAAGGAGCCAGGACTTCCCACTGACGAAGTCCATCACCATACAGGAAGTCTCAATCTCCCCGTCGACAAAGTTACTCTCCAAAATGAAGATGTTACTCTCCGTTGTTGGTGACTACCAGGCAACGGGGAGAAGACAGTATTACCACCCTCAAGGAGAAAATCCTAAAAAGGTTGGAGAAGGTGGAAAAACAGATTTCTTGAAAACCTGTTTGGTCAAGGTTCTCGGAGACCTTCACCGAAGAAAAGTCGCCCTTCATTCATGCAGTAGTAAAAGCACCTACGCCAAGTGACTTCTGAGTGCTGCACCTGGAAATGTATGATGGGCACAGCGACCCCCAAGCTCATCTGATGAAATATAGGTGCAGCATGGTGTTGCACAGCGCTAATGACGCCACCCTGTAGAAGTGCTTCGAAGTCACCCTTTTAAGGCCGGCAACTACGTGGTATAACTCCCTGGCTCTTGGTACCATAATGGGCTTCTAGGATTTAGTCACTACATTCACCCAGCAATTCATTGGAAGTAAGCCGATGGTGAAGATGCTTGTCGAAATGTTTGACCTAGCCCAAAAGAATAGGGAGACCATTCGGGACTATGTCAAGAGGTTCAACTGAGAAGCCCTAAGTGTGCCTGACTTTTTCCCAGAAATCTACATCCTCGCCATGATTAGAGGACTTCGGAGAGATTCATAACTCTTCCATGAGTTCTCCAAGGATCCCCCAACACCCTTGGAGAATTTTACCGAAGGGCAGAACAGCACATGACGGCAGAAGAACTTAGGATGGGAAGGCCGAAATCTGATCACAATCATTCCAAGTGTCAGAGAACCAACCTCAGTAGCCAACCGAGGGCAAGGCTAGACCTAGAAAACAAAGGGGGAAGAAATTGATGCCATTCACTCCCTTGAACACCACAAAGATGAACACATTGATGGCCTTGGAGAGACAAGGAACTTCGATTCAGAGACCGAAGGCCATGACCTCATACAAAAAAAAGAACATGAAAAATTTCTGCCAGTTCCACTGAGACCATGGGCACAACACCGAGGACTACTTCTAGCTAAGAAAGTACATTGAATCTTTAATCAAGCAGGGCCAAATTTGTCGCTACCTACAAATGCCATCCCCCAAAGGAAGAAGGGAAGAAGTGAGGAAGGGAGAAGATGAGGACTATGACTCCGACCGACGTTAAAACTAATGTCCCATAAAGCATCCACCACCTCTGACGGGAGTGATCCAAACAATCACCAATGGGATACCCTCGGCCCAGAGGAATATGAAAGTCCAGGAAATCTCGATGATGGAGTTCAAAACCCATCGAACAAGCTTGTTCGGAAAGATGGGTCTATTGTGAAATTCCCTCATGATGACCCCCTCCTAATCATGGCAGGGATAAGGAACTAGGATGTCAAAAGAGTGCTCATCGATGATGGCTTTAATGCTGACGTTCTGTTCTCCCACTTATTGCCAAACTTGGGCATCTTGAAGGGTGATCTCAAACTCGTTACCTCCCTCACCATCAGTGTAGCTGATGCCCATTGGCATCCTCGTTATGTGACATAGTGACCTGGAGTAGGGACTTCTAGTATGAAGGCATCTGAGTGAGAGAGTTCAGATATGAGGGTGGCTGCAAGATTCAGAAAAACAAGGGTTAGAGACTGCCTGTAATGTGTTTCCAGGGGAAGAGCCTTCGACACCCAAGTCAGTCTTTAGGAATAAGGAGCAGGGAGTGGAGAGTAAAGAATAGAGAGTAAGGAAAGTCTCTGTCCTCTTTACCAAGGTCACTCCCAGGTCTTTTTAGGAGGGCGTAGGTTGGAGGCCATCAGACACAACCCACTTAGATCATGACATGTGTTTGATTATATGCGATCCGTACCTCTGTAGACAAGCATCTCCTGTCGGCCCTAGCCTGTTTTGGCTAGAGGTCAAAGCTGTTTTGGAGGTCTTTGTGTCCGGGGCGTGTGCGAGGTCTCTGTGTTAGAGGCTCATTAACCATTTTTTTTGTATCTTCGAGAGACCCCTTCAACAAATGAGACCCCTTTGGCGTATAAGACTTCTTCGGAATATGAGGTCCCCTTCGGCCCGATATTACGATCGAGGGCTGCTGGGGGAAGCCCTTCGGCAAAGTGCGGTACCTTTAGCAGACGCTATTCCTTACCGAGGATGACAATATCCTTTTCTGAACTTGGTAGGTTCTTCATTTCGAGGGTGGTAGTGCACAACCTTTTCGAGGTCAGTCTCATTATTCCCTGAGGGCGGTGGTGGGTCACCGAGGTCTGGGGATCAAGGATAGTGCGGCCCCCCTCTCTCCCGAGGTTGGTTACTCATCCTTTTAGAGGGTGGTGCTGGTCTTCGCTGAAGGTGGTGCTAATAGACTAAACTTGGGAATTCTAAGGGTAATAGCCCTTTGGCTATCACATGCCCCGCTTGGAAAGCCGAAGTTGTATCTTTGGTACTTCAGCTTTTGCAAGCATTTCATGGAACTCTTTGTGGTATGTAACGGTCGTCTCAGCAAGTAAACTGAATTTTTGACCGAGGTTACCTTCTTTGGATGGGGACCTTTCTTTCAGGACACCTCTCATAGCCAAGGCAATGCCTTCGGCATTAGGTGATACTTATTCTTTGCTCAAGTTATGGTGTTCCCAAAGTTGCTCCTTCAGGCCTAAGTGTTCACTCCCCTTCTAGGTTTTAATTGCCTACCAGTGAATCATCACATCTTCTTAATGGATAGACGCGTCTCCTCGGGAAAGACTTGCGTAAGTCTGGCAGCTGTCAGGAGCGTTCCCTTGTTTCTCACGTTAGATGACATGTGTCGACAGGCGATTGGCAAACAGTCATGTTCGTTATGCCAGTCGTGTCTCTTCGACTTTGAGGGATCATTATGGCGACGCTTTGCTTGCCCCCTTCGGCCTATATAAACCCTTCCTCTTCAAATTTTTCCACACTTCTGTTCTTTTGCTATATTTTGCTCTGGAGTTTCCTCTTGTCTCTTTCTTTTTTTGGCAACAATGCTAGCGGCGGAGCGATTTTTGGCGATACTTGCGGTGGTCTTTTCAAAGTTCATACATTGTTCTAAGCTAGGTGGGTCTTTTTACCGAAGTCATTCTTTGGTATTTTTTGTGTGTCTTCCCCATTCTTTTACCTTCTCGAGGTTAGACTTCCTCTTTCCAAACATGTCTGATCTAGTCCTGCTTATGTTTGTTCAGCCTATTCCCGAGAGTTGGCTTCCCCTTAACTCTCATCCAAGTTGTGCCACTTCGAAGAAAGTTCAAAAGTGGCCAGCTAAATTCTTTCTCCCCTCTTACGCTGCTACTAGGCTACCTAGTCCCGGTATGCCTAGTTACATGTCACATTCAGATGAGGTTACCATCTTTCGGGCCTAGCTGAAGGTAGGACTTTGGTACCCTCCCGAAGAGACTCAATGAGTTTTGCCAATTCCAAGGCATAGCTGTGAATCAACTCCCTCCGAACTCTTATTCTTACTTCAACGCCTTTCTCTACATGTGTGGGGTCTTCAAGATAGAGCCCCACTTCATCTTTTTCATGCAATACTACAAACTCCACCCTGTCCCGAAGGGTGGGTTCTACTTCTTGCTTCCTCGGGGATCTGGGATCAAGAAGTACACGTTCACGTTTGGAACAAAGGACAACTGGCGGGGGTGGCAGAAGAAGTTCTTTTTTCTGAAGGTCCATGAGCAGTGCAAGCATGTGCCAACCCAATGGGCTTTAGGGACTTTGGATATTGATGTAGTTGATCCCCAGAAGCTGCTAACCTTAGAGTTAGAAGCCCAATTTAGGGAGTTCGATAGCCGTATTTAGGCTATCGTGGACTGGGATCCCAAGGTCCCTCCGCGTTCTTTTACCCCTTTCCCATTATATGGAATTTGATGACGAAAAGGTTCTTCAGAAGCTGGGGGTGATCAAGGAACACATTACTGATTTGAACATGCCAAAGCCTCCTTTTGACGGGAGGAAGGCATGGCTGGTAATGTACCTTCAGGGCGAACTCACGCATTCGACTCTTGAAGAGAGCAAGTTTCTTTCCAGATTTTTTCATATATCTCCTTCTATACTTACACTGATGTTCTTCTTTTTTTAGAGATGGGTGACAAGTTCATTGTATTTTACAAGTCTCTCTTCTTCAGTCAGGCCTAGAAGGGGGAGCAGCAGAGGAAGAAGTCAGCGTCGAATAGGAAGAAGGTGCCTGTGGGATCATCTTCGGCCCTGAAGTCAAAGAAGATGAAGGATTACTCTCTTCCTCTTCTGCCTGACGGTGATGTGGAGGTGCAGGACCCAACCTTTATTCGCCGCTGACGCCCCTTCGGAGCTAGCCATATGCTCAACTCCCTTTAGTCCCAATACTATGGCAGAGACCTTGGGGACCTCAATTGGGGGATTTTCAGCCGAAGAGCTTGAGGAGCGCCAAAGGAGAAAAGGCAAGCAAGTTCCTACCAAGGTCCTCGAGGTCAATGACTCCAAGGGAGACGACTCCGAGCTCCCACCAGGTTTGTCTCTTAGGCTTTTTTCTATGAGTTCGGGAATTTTTTGTATTTTAGATCTTATAGATGAATGGCTAAAGGATAACGTTCTAATGGAACTTCAGCGTGATTTTGTAGGCCTAGAAGTGCAGGCTCCCTGGGTAGAGGATCACCCCCGAAAAAAGGCCCTTCGGGACGCCAAAATCCTGAGGGGGAAGTTTCTGATAAAGCCCTTCTAGACTTTCCCAGAGGACATGAACTTGTTCTGTGAGGATAGCCAGAAGATGGCTCCACAGATGGCAAAGGGCATCATCACACTTGCCACTTTTCAGTCCCTAACTAAGGAGTGTCCGAATGAGGAGGTCTTCGCCGTGAGGACGAGTGAGCAGGCTGCATAGGTAAACCCATACCCTTTAATACTTAGGAATTTTCTATACCATTGTTGCCCTTTGTTCCTTATTCAGGGTCTTTCCTTTTGCAGTTCTTAGCGTATACTGGGTACTTCCGAGCTTGGGCAGCCAAACAACCTTCAGTCCAAAGTCAGTCCGAGGAGTTCTTTGGAAAGGCCATGGAACTCTTGGCTAGCTTTGTTGTCAAGTACGGTAAACTTAATAAAATAGCCAAGGAGGATCTAGCTAACCTTCGGGAGGAGATGCTCAAAAGCCATAGAGAGCTCATTCAAGACTTTTCTGCGCAGATGTCACACCTTGATACGAGGGTGATAGCTCTGACCTCGGCTAACAAGGCTTTACAAAAGGAGAAGGAGGATGTCGCTGTTGAAGTTGCAAAGGTGTTCGGCCTCAACTCCAAACTTCAGGCCGAGGTCAATAAGCTAAAGAATGAGGGAAAGATGAAGAAGAAAAAGTTGGAGAAGGAGGTCATGGAGCTCAGGAAATAACTTGTAGATTTGGACGCTGAGAAGGCTATGTTTGACCAGACAACTAAGAGGTCTTATCAGGACGGCTTTTTCCTGGCCCGCCACCAGATTTTGTCCAAATTTCCCAACCTCAACCTCTCTTTTTTGGCATCCCTGGACATCCCCGAAGGACCACCTTAGCAGTGGTTGAGGGCAGAGTTCCTCAATCTTCCTGCTATTCCTCCTTCTGCGCCAAGAGTTGTTGCCACAGAAAGAGACTCCGGAGGTGAAGATGCTGAAGATGCTGAGGAGCTAGCAGATGCCCAGGACCCCGAATAGGCCTTCTTCTTCTTCTTTTTCTTTTGTAATCCATCATGTATCGTTTATCACATTGTTAATGAAATTTCTGTTTTCTTCAAAATTTTGGCTAACTTCCTTAATGGATTATCTATGGACTGGAAGGGTGTCGTGGCCATATTTGGTTAGTACCCCTTCGGAAAAACATCATCCTCTGTGGAACTTAACCCATGTTCAAATCAGTCAAGTGCCTTTTACGCTGATCACGTTCGATCAACGTCTTTTGAAAAAAGTTACCCTTCGATCATAACCATGTTCGGACAACCACCTTCAGCCATTTAGCATCATTTCATTTTTGAAAATTTTTCTAAGTTCCAGTCATGCACTTTAGGAAATACTCCCCTTTGGGAACCATGTTTGGGAAAAGGGAATATTCATCTTCGGAAGTAACCATCTTCGGTCATACCTCCTTGGTGTTTTTGCATGACTTTCTACTTGAAACTTTTTCTAAGTGTGCACTTGGCACTTTTAGGGGATGAGCACCTTTGGTCATCATCCATTGGAGGCAACTATGCTCGGTTGTCCATCTTCGGCGCAACTTAACCTCCGCCGTAGTTTACCCCTTTTTGTTCAACCATGTTCTGTTGGCATGATTCAACGAAGACTGACAATTTCAACGAGTTTACCCATTCGGCGTGACCATGCTTAGTTTTTCCCCTCAGAACCAGGTATTTTTTATTTTCTCATTCGGAAGCGAACATTTTTGGTCAAATATGCCTTCAGTAAAGAATGGAAATAGTTTCGCACAGGCATTTTCAGAAAAAAGCTCATTTGGTTTTTACACCATGTTCGATCAGTCACCCTTGGGGAGAATTGTACAAATTTTTCCTTAGAAAGATTTCTAAGTGTAGAATTTTTTCAAAGAATCTAAATGACATGTATTTTTCAATTCTCCTCCTTCGGCATCGCCAAGCTTGTAGACTCTGGAATCAACTTCCTCAAGGACCAAATATGGTCCATCCCAATTTGCCTGCAGTACTCCATGGGGTGGTCTTCGGGCTTCAAACTCAACTCTTCAAAGGATGAGGTCCCCTTTTTTAATCCTTTTTCGTTTGACATGCAAGTTTATAGCGATGACTATTCTTTGTGGAAAGGCTTTTCTTCTAAGTTTGGCCGTTTCTTTATGCTCATCAATTAGGTCTAACTTGGTCCTTAAACCGAGGTTATTCCCTTCTTCATCGAACACCTGTATCCTCAAGGATGGCTGTATGACCTCGACAGGAATAATGGCCTTCATGCCAAACATGAGTGAGAAAGGTGTTTTACCCGTGGCCCTTCTCATAGTGGTTCGATAGCTCCACAATGTTGTAAAACTAATAGTTTATCAATTTGTAACCCTAAACTACCCGCAAGTGCACGAAGTTGTAGTGTGCTTTAAGGTGAATAGGGGTATCATCCCAAGGGAATTTGCTGTCTTTACCCAGATTCAAAATTCAAATTACTCAAGTTATTTAATTGAGAATGAGAAAGAAGTAAATCTAGAGAAGGTAATTGGTCCCAATGAGGTACTTGAAGGAGTTAAACTAAATGAATTCCCTAGGTGCTAAATGAAACTTGTCAAATGAACTAAAAATAAGGAAACTATCGCCCTAGGACTCCACTTCTACCCTTTGCTACCCAAGTAACTTTGTCCTCAAGATTGGTTTTCCTTGTGTGGTAATGAGGATCTAACTTCAAAAACTCCTTTCTCAAGATGAGCCCTTGCTCACCCTTAATTAACTTGGGCCTTGCTCAAGCTTCAATTTTAACCTAGGGTGGGTTAAGGTTTAAATCTCTTTTTAATACCTAATGGCTACCTATGTTACCTCTAATCTAGATTGCCACTATGCCCCCTCCACTTCTCTTCACTCACCTATTAATCCTCTCTCAAGGATTAAGTGAACTAGCACATTGTGTATGGTGGCCTACCATCACTCAACATTAAGCACAAGAAGGAGGGCAACACAAGAAGAATCCCATCCATAATCACAAACACAAATTCATTGAGTAACAAGATAGGAAATGTCATCCTAGAGAGATAAATCAAACTACTCACAGTCCATAAAATGTATCAACAACAAACCCATAACAAAATATATCCACGAAAATCCAACAAATAAAAAGAGGGAAAAGAAACTAAGAAACTACAATGTTAACCAATTGTTACACCTAAACTTCAATGATTCGCTAGTTTAACTTCAAAAGAAGAAATGGTGGCTAAGGAAAAAGTAGTTTTGCTACTTAAGGTGGAACCCTTGGGGGTATGACCGTCAATATTTAATTCAATTTCTGCTAGAGGAGTTCTGCCATTTAACTTGGTGCTTGCACTAGGTTCTTTTCCATAGGCTTGCAACAAGATCCAACACCCTCTACCATATTCTTCTACAGTACGTTGTACAAAACTCAAAGCTCAGATAATTTTTCGAAAGGTAGCAGTGGGTTTGGGCTAAGAAAAGAGAAGGAGCTGGGTGATAGCTTTTGGAATGGAGTTAATGAGGTGGTCAAGACAAAGTCAAGAGCTTAAAAGAAATGATCAAATTGAACAAGCTTCAATCCACCATTCACCAAACCATTACACCTATTAACTAACTACTATTTCCTCTTCATGTATT
The DNA here is from genome assembly GCA_005392925.1 of Aquilaria sinensis. Taxonomy (NCBI): domain Eukaryota; kingdom Viridiplantae; phylum Streptophyta; class Magnoliopsida; order Malvales; family Thymelaeaceae; genus Aquilaria; species Aquilaria sinensis. Next base: position 24,490 of record SMDT01000966.1, read on the forward strand.
TCGTCGTTTAGCAAGTATATAAATGGGAGCTCTGCCTATACCCAAGCTACTAAATTAATACAATCCAAGGTGATTTTATTTTCTTTTATTTTTATTTTTATTTTTTTAAATCATACTCATATCTCAAGCATCTTTTTCGAGCTATGATCAACTCTTGCCTTAGGAGAAGACCCAACCTACTTTGATACTATGAAACAGCGGAGTAGTATACTTTTTTCTTGTTTTTTTTTAATCACACCCCAAAACTTGCCATTATTTCCCACTTCATTCAACTCAATGAAATTTCTTTTAAGCCCAAGATTTTACATTTTCCACCTTAGGTAAACTCAAGGGTATATTAAAGGAAAAATGAATACTCAAAATAAGGGTAAGTACAAAAAATATAATCAATTAAGAACAAAAGAGCCCACTATGAGAAAACGTGGTAGGATTGGCTATTTGGTGGAAAGGTTCGTCCTATGAAACCAAACGAGCTTCAAGTTCATACAACTACTGTGAGTTTGCCAGGTCCTCTGGCAAGCTCTAGATCAAAACTCAGTACAAGGGTCTCAAAAGAGAACAAGTTCATAGCACAACTCCCAACCTCGCTATATCACAACATCAAGATTCCACCAACAGTATCGAAGCTAATTTTCCAAATTCATCAAAACTTCAAAAGAGTAAAACTAATAACCATATCCATCCATATGCAGCAATGGCTTCCATTGGGCACTAAAAACATAAAGAAAAATATTGGACTACAAAAGAAAATCGACCTATATGCTCCCATATTCAACCTATCAAGATTAAATAAAAGAAAAAAATAAACAAAATATGCAATAAACATGCACCCTAAATGAAACAACCACAATTACCCTAAAACATAGAAACACAACTTAGTCTAAAAACAAAGACAATAACACAAACAAAGAATATCAAGTACGATGTTCAAACAACAACTTCCCCAAACTTAAACATAGCATTGTCTTCAATGGAAAGTGTTTGTCCAAGAATCATACCTGGGGACGGGTGTTCCCGCCCCTACTACTCCTCGTCTATGTAATCTTGGCCGGAAGAGCCACCGGCAGGAGGAAAGGAAGAAAGACCTTCAGATGGGTCACGGGGAGGGCCGAAGTGTAGGTAAAAAGGAGGTGGATGGCTTGAAGGGTGCGGCATGTACCACTGGTACGCCGAGGGGTGGAAGTGTGGTGGTATGGGTTGGAAAAGATAGTATTCTTGCGGGAGGTTCTGTTGCTGCTGCTGATGGTCCCAACAGACTTGGCCAGAAAGTGATTCCTGGTTCCGGCAATGAATGAGATGAAGTCGCGCATCTCTTTAGCCAAAGAAGCAAAGGAGCCACCAACTGATTCAAACCGGGCTACTGACTCTTCATGCTGCTCTCTCATCAACATGTACATCTTGTTGAGTGCTACGGCCAATGAGGCCATGGTAGCGTTAGTCGGGTCAATCAACTGATTAGACGCCCCCCTAAGTGTCACCTCCTTGAAAGTGCTCCTGAAACTGCTCCTGATCTTCTTCTTCTCCCCCTTGCTCTTGGTCCTGAGTGGCGTCTTCCTCCTCTTCCTCTGACACTACCTTTTGGATGCCCTCCAAAGCCACGCTAAGTTTATCCACTGAAATTGGCCTAATGACCGAAGATATCTTTGAGGGGTCCTCTGTGTCAACACCGACCCTCAGTAGTAAGCTAGTAACTAGCTGAGGGAAGGGCAGGTTCCCCCGTTTTGACTTGGCGGCGTGGAGGATATGCTTAAAGATGAGCCGGTCGACATCTATCTGAAAATCACAAGCAATGCAGTATAAGATCTCCAAGCGATTCGGGGTAACTTCCCGAACATGAGTAGTCAGGACGAGGCGGGAGGAGATGAAGTAGTTCCATGCTTTCATCTCAGGTGGGATGGCTGTGGAGCTGAAATAAAGCTTCCTGTGAGACTAGTCCCGGCTCAATGTCCAGTTGACCGGGTGACCACACACTATTTGAACCTGCTGCTTGAGAGAGGCCTTTTTGAATGATCCTCCAATTAAGGGGCTGATGTTGAGCAAACTGTTGATAGCTGTGTCATCATAGTGCACAGTGCACAGTGCACTGTCACAGAAAGCAAAACTTGGCTTGACGATTCAGATAGTATGCTCCTATCTAGTTGGCATAAAATTCCATGATTAGGATCTTGGACACCTCTGCCTGAGGATGAGTGAACCATTGCTGCCATCCTCGCCTCTCCACCACTCTCAATATCCCCTTATTTTCTTTCTTCGAGAAGTCAAAGCCTAGCTCCGGTGTGAGCTTGTGATTCACATACCCCTCAAAGTAGTTGTTCACCTTAGAAGACAAAGCGATTCTTATCGTAAGGAGGTTCTCGAGGCTCCTCCTCACGAATCCTCTTTCCTCTCCCCTTTTCTTTCAAAGAATGAACTGGCACCGACTTGCGAGGCATGTTTCCTACAGAACCACAAAATTCAATTCAACTTTCTTCACATGAAAATTTACGGACAAAGGATTAACCTTCACCACCATTACTCATAGTTTCAAGTTGATAAACCATATAAGAAAAGCTCATGCATAAGTGAAGCATTTACAATTTTACTTCAAGTCCATCCTGGGTATTCTAGGAGATTGCACCAAGTATTGTAAAGGCCATGCATGTTGGGATTGGACTACTATACAACAGACACTTGCCTATTGATCAAATCATCAAGAAGAACCCAAGTTACGGCCACATGTTAGCAAAGGAATCCCATCAAAGTCCATACATAAATCTTGCTCTTTGTACATATGAAAAACATGCTTCCGGGTGCAAACTAATGATTCAATCTTGCATTATGCATCACTTGGATGCAGCTTACACAAAGGTTTGAGGTAAACTAGAAACACATGAAGCCACATTGTTGTGCAAAGTGCCTATAGAGGGAGTCGAGTTACACATTTTCGGAAACACAAACTCAAAAATCAATCAATCTAGAGCAAATTGGTAGCAATTCAATGTTGACCCACTCCTATTTCACGTAAATACCAAGTTTAGAGTCAATCAAACATCAAGAACAAGCATAATCAACAATTTACCATGAAAATTCGTAGCCCTCTTTGTGAGAAAAATTCTAACTTTGATTTCTAATCCAAATCCACAATCCAACGCACAAAACACTCCCAATACATAAATGTATCCAAATTAGATCAAATTCAAGCAAGGAATCCATGAAACTCAAGCATAATCAACCAATTTTTGGAACCTCTACAAGCATGCACCATTCGCCCAAAAATGCATCACAAAGATGAATAAGAGAGGAAGAAGATGAAGGAAACTTACTTTTTTCGAATCTTGATAAGAAGAATCAACAAGAAAATCGAACCGTGATGCTTACGAAAGGGCTAGGATTTGAAAGTTCAGAGGTTTTTGTTAGAAGAGCAATGTAAAAAGTGAAGAAGAGTGAAAATCTATGAAGTTAAAAACAGCAGTTTCAAGCTTGGCGACACATCACCAATCTGGACGAATTCTGGCGACGCATCGCCAACGCTATGAACGTTCTGTGAACTTTTGCACAATTTGGCGACGAGTCGTCGACGCTAGTGACGCGTCACCAGCATTTCGAATTCATCCTTATTTTTTAAAGAATTTTGCAAACTAACCCCTAACTTTTTATCCTGACTCTCATACCCTTTGAAAATTCAATACATGGTACCTCCTTAAGTTGAGAAAATGTTGTTCATTCTCCTTGCTTTCCTTCCAATGAGTCTTCCATCCCTACAAAAAAAAAACAACAAAATGCCAAATAAACAGAAAATCACAAAGAACAACACAACCCAACTCATGAAAATCAAAAGAAAAGGCAATGGAAATCGGGTTGCCTCCCGACTAGCACTTGGTTTTATGCCTCTAGCTAGATGCCTTTAACAAGCTCTTTCAATGGTTGGGTTCAGCCAAAATGCCTAGACCAATGTGTCTAAGTTCATCACCATAATAAGCCTTGATTCGTTGACCATTGACTTGAAAGATGGATCCATCTTGACCTTTAAGCTCCACCGCTCCATATGGTTGCACTCTAACCACCTCAAAAGGACCTGACCATTTGGAGTTTAACTTTCCCGGGAAGAGCCTCAACCTTGAGTTGAAGAGTAGCACTTTTTGACCCAGTTGGAACTCCTTCTTCACAAGCATCTTATCATGCCACAACTTCGTTCGTTCCTTGTAAATCGTCACATTCTCATAAACATCAAGGCGGATTTCCTCCAACTCATCCAATTGGATAGCTCTCTTCTCTTGGGCATTCTTCAATTCAAAATTGATCTTCGTAACTGCCCAATATGACTTGTGCTCTAACTCCACCAACAAATGGCAAGCTTTCCCAAACACAAGTCGGTATGGGGACATTCCAATGGGTGTCTTAAAAGCCGTCCCATATGCCCAAAGTGCATCACTCAACTTTTGTGACCAATCTTTCTGATTGATCCCACCGTCTTTTCCAATATCTTTTTGATCTCCTGGTTTGAAATTTCGGCTTGACCATTCGTTTGTGGATGATAGGGAAGTGACACTTTATGCCGCACACCATACTTGACTAGAATTTGATTCAACATCTTGTTAATGAAATGAGACCCTTCATTGAAGATAATTGCTCTAGGTGTACCGAACCTTGCAAAAATATTCCTTTGTAGGAACTTAACAACCACATTAGCATCACAAGAAGGGGTGGCAATAGCTTCCACCCACTTAGAAACATAATCAACCGCAAGTAAAATATAATGATTGCCAAATGAAGGAGGGAAAGGACCCATAAAATCTATACCCCATAAATCAAACACTTCCACTTCAATAATGTTTTGCAATGGCATTTCATCTCTCCGAGAAATGATTCCTAACCTTTGGCATCTATCACATGTTTTCACAAAAGTATATGCATCTTTAAATAAAGTTGGCCAATAATAACCGGTTTGCAATACCTTACTTACCGTCTTGGATGCTCCAAAATGTCCGCCACATGGTGAGGAGTGACAATGGTAGAGAACATCCTTCACTTCGTGATTTGATATGCATCTTCTTATGATTTGGTTGGCACACTGGCAAAAGAGGAAAGGCTCATCCTAAAGATAATGCTTGATATTGGCTTGAAATTTCTTCTTTTCTTGGTAAGACAAGTTTGGTCGCAAGACTCCACAAGCTAGATAATTCACATAATCCGCATACCAAGGTACCTTACCTTCCATCTTGAATAAGCTTTCATCTAGGAAGTGCTTTTGAATAGGTCGCTCCAGTGGTTGTTCTTGCCCTTCCCATCTAGATAAGTGATCGGCCACAAGGTTCTTACACCCTTTCTTGTCCTTGACCTCTAAGTCAAATTCTTGAAGCAAAAGAATCCATCTTATAAGTCTTGGCTTGGCATCCTTCTTGGTGAACAAATATCTAATTGCCGCATGATCAATGTGAACCACAACTTTAGAACCCACAATATAAGATCAAAACTTATCCACCGCATAAACCACCGCCAAGAGCTCCTTCTCCGTAGTGGTATAATTTTGTTGAGCTCCATCTAAGGTCTTGCTAGCATAGTAAATTACTCGAAAAAGCTTTTCCTTCCTTTGTCCCAACTCCGCTCCCATGGAAAAATCGCTAGTATCACACATAATTTCAAATGGTTCCTCCTAATTGGGTGCTATCACCACCGGTGCACTCACCAATTTCTCCTTCAAGTTCTTAAATGCTTCCAAACAATTTTCATCAAAATGGAAAGACACATCCTTCCCAAGCAAGTTGTATAAAGGCTTAGCAATCTTGGAAAAATCTTTTATAAATCTCCGGTAAAAACCGGCAGGCCCTAAGAAACTTCTCACCCCTTTCACATTGGAGGGTGGTGGAGTTTTTCAATAGCTACAATCTTAGCTCTATCCACCTCCTTGCCTTCACAAGAAATTTTGGGCCCAAGCACTATTCCCGAGCTAACCATGAAATGACACTTTTCCCAATTCAAAGCTAAATTATTTTTTTGACATCTCTTCAAGACAAGAGCTAAGTTATCCAAACATGCATCAAAGGAATCACCAAAAACCAAAAAATCATCCATAAATACCTCAATGCATTTCTCCACCATATTGGAAAATGTGGCCATCATACATCGTTGGAAGGTTGCTGATGCATTGCAAAGTCCGAATGGCATTCTTTGGAAGGCATATGTACCCCAAGGACTAGTGAAAGTAGTCTTCTCTTGATCCTCTGGTGCTATCACAATTTGATTATACCCCGAATAACCATCCAAGAAGCAATAAAACTCATGGCCCACCAACCTATCCAAAATTTGATCGATAAAAGGAAGGGGGAAGTGGTCTTTCTGGGCAGCCTTGTTGACCTTCCGGTAATCAAAGCATACCCTCCATTTGGTAACCAACCGCATAGAAATTAATTCATTATTATTATTGCCGACCATGGTTGTGCCGCCCCTCTTAGGCACCGCTTGCACCGGGCTCACCCATTGAGAATCTGAAATTGGATATATAATATCGGCATTGAGCAATTTCACAATCTCTTCTTTGACCACTTCCTTCATCTTCGGATTTAACCTTCTTTGAGCTTCAATGGAAGGCTTAAAGTCATCTTCCATAAGACTTTTGGGAACGTGAATGACCTATCCGCCAATTGAAGACAAATAAATGAAGGCTTCACCTTTCCAAGACCAAGGTTCCCACAAATGGATAACGACATCAAGTTAATACTAGCCCCAAGATCACATAAAGCCTTGGCACAATGGAAAGAATGTCTAGGGGAATAGTAAAGCTCCCCAGGTCCTTAAGTTTTCTAGGCATCTTCCTTTGAATGATGGCACTTGCTTCTTCTTTCATCAAAATGAGCTCATTATCAAAGAACTTCCTCTTTTTAGTAATCAACTCCGTGAGGAACTTGTCATAAGAGGGCATTTGATTTAATACTTCCAAGGAAGGAATATTAATCTCCAATTTTTTGAATATTTCTAGAAACCTCATAAATTGAGTATCCTCCTTCTTGGGCTTGAACCTTTAAGGGTATGGAAGATAGGAATATGCTTGGGTACTTCCTTTTGTGTGGGTACATTTTTAGCCTTGTCCTTTGAGCTAGCTTCCTTGCTTGTACGTGATGACACTTGAACATCTCTAATATTCTCCAATGGCGAGGGCCCTTGGAGAGGATATTCTTCTTGAATGGGTGGTTCCCTAGTTTGTGTCACCACATTTCTCCCACTTCTAAGAGTAATAGCTTGGCAAGACTCCCTTGGATTGACATCTATATCACTAGGTATGAACTTTCCTTTTTGGAGTCACCGCATAGAAGTTGCTAGTTGACCCATTTGTGTCTCCAAATTCTTGATTGATGCTTGAGTGTTAGCTTGCATCGTCTTCATTTCATCCTTCAATGCACCAATCTTTTTGTTTTGTCCACTTTCCATCCCCCGCACTTCTTGCATGAACTCTCCCATCATACCCTTAATGAAATCTCTCAAAGATGCCTCCACTTCATTAGAGCTCTCACCTTGTGGTTGCATAGCACCTTTGGTATTTGAGTAATTGAATCCTTCATGTTAATGATTCCTTGGGAAGAAGTTCCCTCCTCCTTGCTTGGGTGGGTAGGGATTTCGGTAACCTACAAAGTTCACATCTTCTACTTCATCCACATCTTCACTAGCCATAGCTTGTTGTAATTTCACTTTATCTTGATTTTTTCACAACTTGGATACCATGCTAGTGAGTGCCGAAAGTTGTGCTTGGAGAGAGGAATCTTTGTTCACTTCATACAATCCACTTCCCTTCCTTGGGATTTGTTTTCCACTAAGCTCAAGACTTTTGGCCATGTTGTTCAATAACTCAAAGCACTCCTCCACATCTTTCAACAACAAGAAACCACCGGCGGCGGCATCAACTTACAAATGAGTATTCAAACTCAAAGCATTGTAGAAATGATGAAGTTGGTGAGCTTGATCAATATCTTGAGTTGGAACCCTCTTCACCATCCTCTTGAAACGCACCCATGCCTCCGCAAGTGACTCCCATTCATTTTGCCTAAATGCCAACAACTCATTCTTAAGCTCAAACACTTTTTGAGATGGAAAAAACCTCCGAATAAATGCATCATATAACTCTTGCCAAGTATGAACCGATGTATGCTCCAAATTCTCGAACCATTCTGATGCTTCATCCACAAGAGAAAAGGGGAAAAGTCTCACCTTTTTGCATCTTCACTTACACCATCTAAATCAAAAGTATCACATAGACGAACAAACCTTTTGATATGGTTGTTTGGATCTTCATCAAGGGTTCCTCCAAATGGGTATGCTTTAACCAATTGGAGAACATGGCTAGGAATCATAAAAGCTCATCCTCGAAGAGGTACTGGTCTTATCATGTTGTCTTGGTCCTCCACTCTTTAAGGGTGAAAGTAATCAAGCACCGGTCTTCCTTTTCTTCTAGCACCATTTCCATTGTCCATCACCTCCTCAACTCCATTGTGATCCATGGCATTGACATTCCTTTCTCTTCCACGGTTCCTTATGTTATCTTCTTGATTTCCTTCCTTATTGATGAAATCGGATGTTATAGTATCTCCTTCTTCAATCACCTTGCTTCTTAACCGAAGTTCCCTTAAACTTCTCTCAATCTCTAAATCAAGTGGTATCAAGTGAGAACAAGAGCTCCAGGTCATGCACTAGATGTACCTACAATTTGACAAAGAAGAACACACTAAATACAAGGACTAAAATCAAGTAAACACGAGTAACCAACTTTCATTAACCAAGGAAAAAATCAAATCAAACTCCCCGACAACGGCGCCAAAAAGTTTGTTGTAAAACTAAGAGTTTATCAATTTGTAACCCTTAACTACCCGCAAGCGCATGGAGTTGTGGTGTATTTTAAGATGAATAAGGGTATCATCCCAACGGAATTTGGTGTCTTTACCTTGATTCGAAATTCAAATTACTCAAGTTACTTAATTGAGAATGAGAAAGAAGTAAATCTATAGAAGGTAATTGATCCTAATGAGGTACTTGAAGGAGTTAAACTAAATGAATTCCCTAGATGCTAAATGAAACTTGTCAAATGAACTAGAAATAAGGAAACTATCTCCCTAGGACTCCACTTCTACCCCTTGCTACCCAAGTAACTTTGTCCTCAAGATTAGTTTTCCTTGTGTGGTAATGAGGATCTAACTTCAAAAACTCCTTTCTCAAGATGAGTCCTTGCTCACCCTTAATTAACTTAGGCCTTACTCAAGCTCCAATTTTAACCTATGGTGGGTTAAGGTTTAAATCTCTTTTTAATACCTAATGACTTCCTAGATTACCTCTAATCTAGATTGCCACTATGCCCCCTCCACTTTTCTTCACTCACCTATTAATCCTCTCTTAAGGATTAAGTGAACTAGCACATTGTGTATGGTGGCCTACCATCATTCAACATTAAGCATAAGAAGAAGGGCAACACAAGAAAAATCCCATCCATAATCACAAACACAAATTCATTGAGTAGCAAGATAGGAAATGTCATCCTAGAGAGATAAATCAAACTACTCACAATCCGTAAAATGTATCAACAACAAACCCATAACAAAATATATCCACGAAAATCCAACAAATAAAAAGAGGAAAAAGAAGAAACCCAAGAAAACCCTTAGAAAACTAAGCTCCCAGGAGTGATCACCCCCTTCTACAAGCTCCCAACTGCTTCCTTGATGGTGAATAGCCTCCAAAGGTGATGAGAGAAAAAATATGCCAAGGTAGATCATGTGGACTCTTCCTTCCTCATTTTATTTATACTCCTCCTGTTTTCTGCCATCCTACCTCTTCCTAAAACCCTAAAGGGATAAGAATCCCTCTACAAGGCCAGCTCACCAGGTGGGAAGAGTGGGGGACCATAAAAAATGTGAGATTTCGGTGAAATAGAGTGAGCGTTGGTGACTCGTCGCCAATTGGGTTCGAATTCTAGCGACGCGTCGCCAGATGAAAAATGTTCACAAAACATTGATATCGTTGGTGACGCGTCACCAACTAACGTGATTTCTAGCGATGCATCACCAGCCTTGATTTTTCCTCTTCGACCGTTTCTTCCATCCAAATGCCATCCTGCTTGAGTCTGCTCCAAATGTCATGTCCGCAACACAATCCCAACCTATAGTAAGCCAAAGAAAATAAAAAAAAACTATGAAAAAGGGAAGAGGTACAACAAATTGTCGGTCAAAGTTGTTAAAAAGTCAACAACTTTGACCATGGATTTATGAACTTAACACACAGCATGCTCGGAAGCTTTCCTTGACATTTTCCCTTTGCTTCTTTCAACCTCTTTTTCAGACCATCTTTTATTGTTCTATTGGACCTTCAACTTGGCCATTGCTCTAAAGATGGGCCACCAGGGCGAAGTGCAATTTAATTTCGAGGTCGGTTATGAATTCTTGGAACCCTTTATCAGTAAATTGGGAACCATTATCAGCCACTATCACCCTCGGAATGCCGAATCTACATATGATGTTTTTTCCAGACAAATCTTTGCATGTCTTTTGCCAATATCGCTGCTAAAGGCTCTGCCTCAATCCATTTGGTGAAGTAGTCTACCGCGACCACACAAAATTTCACTCCTCTAGGAGCAGTCGGGAGAGGCCCGATGAGGTCGATACTCCATATGGTGAAAGGGCAGGGGTAATTGGCCGAAGTTTTCATTTTCGAGGGTAGTCTCTGGACAGGAGCGTGTCTTTAGCAATTGTCGCACTTTTGGACAAACTACCTTGCATCCTTCCTCAAAGTAGGCCAAAAATATCCTCGCCAAATGAGGACCCCGACAAGGGCGTCAGTTCCTACGTGCGAACCACAGGCTCTCTCATGGACTTCTTTCAAGATTATTTCAACATCTTCTTCACTGATACACCTCTATAATGGATTTGCATACCTTTGCCGGTACAACTCCTCCCTAATTAGGAAGTATCTTCCTGAACGCTTTCACACTTTGGCTGCTTCGAGAGGGTCCTCGGGAAGTTATGAGGTTGAGAGGTATTTTTTGATATTGTCCTTCCACCCTTGTCCCGAGGTTGTTATGCAAATTACCTCTATACTCGGCTAATGCAATACCTCAGTAAACCCTTTTGATTTGCCCAGAGTGTCAGCCTCCATATTATCTTGTCGATGTACATTTTCTATATGCACAGTGTCAAACTCCTGGATGAGCTTATTGACAAGGACATGGTATTTTTCCAAGTTTGGGTCCCTTGTGCCACAGTCCCCCGCCATCTGCCAGACAACTAGCTGAGAATTGCTGTGGGCCTTCAGATTTCTCACACCAACTTTGTTTGCCAGCTGTAAGCCTGTTATGATGGCTTCATATTCGGCAGCGTTGTTGGTGACATTGAATCTGAATTTGATGGCCTTCCTTGCTTTCATGCCTTCGGGGCCACGGAGGATTATTCCAGCACATTGGTGTTCGAAGCCGGAGGCTCCATCAACAAAGAGTGTCCACTCAGGTTCATCTTTTCTAAGGTCTTACAGGGTATCCTCAATTTTTGGGACTTCGGCAATGAAGTCTGCCAATGCTTGGCCCTTTATTGCCCTTCTCGGCTCATAGGTAATGTCATATTCACCGGGCTCAATGCACCATTTTGACAATCTCCCCAAGTGGTCTACCTTCATCATGACATCCCGAAGAGGTAGCTTACTTCAGACAGTAATAGGGTACCCCTAGAAGTAAGGTCGCAACCTTCTACTTGCCAATACTAAGGCATAGAAGAGGGTACATAACTTCGACACCATGTACGGACTTACTCATGTAGTATACCGGCCACTACCTTCCTCCCTGTTGCTTTACAAGCACCGAACTCACCGCTTTTTCACTGACGGTGAGGTAAAGGATGAGAAGTTCTCTTCCCTCGGCTGTTGACGTGTTGGAAAATGGGTTAGGTAGCTTTTGTGCTCATCCTAGGCCTGTTGGCAGTCTTCGTTCCAACGATGTTTGTTACCACCTCACAAAATGGGAGAATAACAAGTGTGTCATAATGGCTAAAAACCATTATATTGTGTAATTCTCACCATAGTAATTGAAGTGTGGGCGTAAAAGGCATGATCAACACCTCCTTAAAAGTGTTCCAAGTTGGTAACTTGGCCCCCAAGAAAAGCCTAAAGGATTGCTTGTTTGTCAAGCAACCTATGGACTTTTTTGTAAGGTTTTGGAAATTCGGGTACTCAATTGCAAAACTCTCAAGAAAGAAACTTAGAGAGTTATGGGAAGGATATAAATGCTATGAAAGTGATATTGGAGGACCAAATTACTCATGGAAGACAAGTTTGGACAAAGGAAACACTAAAGGCAATAAGGACCTAAATGTCCTAGTGTAAACCTTAAGGTGTTCAAGCTTTTGACTTAAGTCTAAGGGTGGAATTGTGGGGTTATCCCACCATGAGGGAGGCAGCCAAGACTTGATAATTAGTAAAAAATGTTGGGCACATGTGTACCAATGAGTTTAAGACAAAGAAACCATAATTAGTGAGAAAGAAAATGACAAAAAGCAAGGTTAAGCTTGTTAAGTGTGTTTTGTGCCCTTAAGCTCATTTAAGGCCATTAAAGTGTCCAAATCACTTACCCCTCTCTCATTTTAGTCCTCCCCTAGCCCAATAACACAGCCATACTTCCTCCATAGCCACCACACCTTCAAACCTGCAATTGATTGAAATTGAAGGCAAAAGGAAGCAATTGGAAGCAAACTATAGCTATTTCTTGGATACTTCAAGGATCAAGCTTGATTTTCGGCCTACCCACTTTGGTAAGGGATCTCTTGCTCTCATGGACTGTTTTCTACAATTTTGAAACATCCATGGAGCTAGGGCTAAGCTTTGAAGAGAGCCATGAGCTTGATGAACCAAGCTTAGTGAGGGGAGTGCACTTATTGAAGGTTTTGTGACCTAGTGTGAAGTGCACAATGATGGCAGTAAAGTGAGGGTTTCTAGGGCCCAAATTTAGTACTAACTACTGTTAAAATCCTCCTAAGACCAAGCATTAGCTTGAGGAGGGCTACCATAGTGATTTATTTAAGTTTATTGCATGTTTTATAGACTAACCTATGGTACATGTTGCTGCCACAATTCATGTGTTTGTTGTTTGTGTTTGGCTGCTGATTTGGTTGCTATATCTTGTATATATGCATTGTGGTTTTTGTGTTTTAGTGTCTTTGGATGCAGTTTTTAATGATGGTTACATTGCCTATTGAATCAAAGTGCTACCCTTACTAAGTTTCTCAAGTGAAACTTACTCCCCTCAATTCTGTCATTTCAGGTCCAGCTGAAAGATTACCTTCAAACTAACCTTTTTGGTTTTATTTTTAATCTGAAATTTAAGGTACATTAACTTCCATATGTCTAGTTATGATCTGAAAATTTTGGTGATTTTAGGAGCACATTTGGTGTTTTTAATGGTGGTACTTATTGTGTTGTGCAGCAGCTATCCAGCATCCTGCTTTTGGAGTCCATTGTGTCTCAGGACCTCTTGTAACCTAGGGTGTGTATTTAGCTGAGTTAAGACCATTATGTACTGCATGTATGCATGTAAATGTATTGTATGTGAAAATGAGATAAGTATGTGAATATTTGAGTAATGTTTTGGCTATGTAAGTGATGTGGTGCAAAGCTGCCTAAGTGTGAATGATGGGCTGCATACTTGTAAATTCTGTTTTGGGCACATAAAGTTGTTAAAAGAAAAGGAATGTAATTCATATGTGTAATGGAAATATATGGGATAGCCTTGGAGTGCTTTCCCCTTGTGAATGAAGTGTTTGCATGGTTTGGAAAAATTGTATGGGCAAAATGGTCCAAAAGTTGCCAGAATTTTGACTCTGAACCTAAAGTTTAATATCTCCCTGTGTAGAATAAATATTCATATGAAATTTTGACCACTCCTAGAGCACATCTATAGGGTTAACTGGGATTTGGAATTTATGGATTTAGATCCCTGTAGCCAAAGATATGACATTGCAAAATTGGGAGTTACTGTTCATTTGGTCAGAATTTTGTAACCAACTTAAAAAATCCATAACTTGGTCCATAGGTGGGCTATTGATGTAAAAAAAAAATTCATTGGTTTGATCTAAGTTTCTACTTGATAATGGAGCAAATAAAATAGGGGGCTATGTGGCTATAATGATACAGTTTAGTAGTGGAAGTTACAGGTGCAGTAGCTGGTCACTAGAACTTAACAAGATTGCCTAATGTGTGGAAGCTAGGACTAAGGCTTGTGCTAGTGTTTTCCTTCTTAGCTGCCATAGTGTGGATAAATGTAAATATGTGTGTTATGGTTAGACTAATATGCATGTATTTATACAGTGCTCAAGAGGGTCACTTGAGTATGTACACTAGGGGTGTTGTTCTGATGACCTACAGGACACACCAAACCTGAGAGTTTAAATGCACGGTTTTGGCACCATAACTAGACTAACCTACAGTGGGTAACAATGTTCCTTAGATCTAAAGGTACCTTCATTTTTTTCCGCTTTGATGAGCACTTTGAAGAACGGTCGGCACCGATCCCTATATCTAGTGATGAATCTACTGTGGGAAGTGATTCTCCCAGTCAGCCTTTGCACCTCCTTGGTTGTTGTGGGAGTTCAGAATCCTAGCAGGGCCTTAAATTTTTTTGGGTTGGCATCGATACCTCTTTTCGATACCATGAATCCAAGGAACTATTAGTGTTGTGCCCAAAAAGCCAATCATGAGATGATTGTATTTTTGCACATTGAGTCAAGATATTTTATTAAGGCATTAATCCAGCAATTATGTTTGTTGTTTTGTTTTTGTGTAACGTAATAAACATAATTGTAACCCTAGAATAATGATATTCTCAAACATCCCTAGTCTAGTATTATTGTGGAGAAGGTTGCAATAATAAATAATGACTAGCATATGTGGAGACTAATATGAGATAAGTAGTCTACATATGGGTACAAGTTGGAGAACTTGTGTACTGGACCGACCCACCATGAGAACACTACATGGATCATTATATGAGTGTCATAAGTGATTCTCATAGTGATCATGGTATATGTAGTCCTTTGACCTAAGTTCATCAAGGTTCCCTACATGTGAGTCACATACTTTGATACTTTCCTTTGTTGCTCGTAACTGAGTGAACTTGAAGGAGGTCATTAGGTATGCCACAAATCATGCGGAGGGATTTGTATGATCAAGATGGGATTTGTCCCTCCTATGTAACGGGAGTGATATCTTCGGGCCCCTTGATAGAGTAAGACTTAGAAAAATGCATGGCCATGCTCGGATGAGTTGATATACGATATCAATGTCATCAATTTAAGTTGCTCTACTCGGTAATCAAGAAACCAAAGATTGGGCTATATGAGAGTGACACATTCTGTGTCTCATGCTTAGTCTTGATATCTTGGAGAAAGGGACAATGGCATATATCGGTAATGATCATAAAGGTTTAGCCAAATCATCGACAATCTTGTCACTTGGGTAGTAATGATGTGTTGCTAGACACCACTAATTGCTTATGATCATAAATGTGATTTATGATCATTGCCAACGTGGTAAGAGCCTATTGCATCGCACACATAGAGCTATTTGGATCATTAGAGTGCATGGGCTAATAATTTGGGTTTCGGTTTCACAATAATTTCGTATTAATAATGGGCCCAATAGTTGAGCCATTACTAAGACCGAAATTAAAGCCTAATTGGATTAGGGCTTTGAAATCCATTAGGCCTGGAAGTTGAGTCTCACTATAAATACAACTTTTAGTAAGAAATTCGCAGGTCTCCTTGCCCTAGCCTTCCAAAAGGACAACCGCACTCTTCTCTTGCAATTCCTTGAAGGATGTAAGCTAACACTGCGAGCGCAAGAGAAACACATCTACCGAGATGCGGTGGAAGCGTGGTGATCCCGAGAGGCTCATGTGGATACCATAAAGAGCTTCAACACGTCAACTGTTCAGGTTTTGTGGTTCGACTCTACAGTTGAGTGAGAGATCTCAACCGAAAATTAGGTATGAAAATTTTTGAACACCCGGTTTACCCCGTTTCACTTGAATCCTAGAGGGTTTTGGTTAAATTCCGCTGCACTGTTTGGCTCCCGAAACCCAACAGGAACTTGCCTGCATTTACCCCGAACACACACTTTTCCGGGTTGAGATGGATTCCGAATTCCCGATGTGGGTGGAATGTTTCCTTTAAGTCTAAGATATGACTACTAGGCAGTTTCCTATTAACTATCATTTCATCAACATACACTTCCATATTCCTCTCGATTTGGGTGTTAAACACCCTATTCATCAGCCTTAGGTACGTCACCCCTGCATTCTTCAGACTGAAGGGCATTCTGACATAGTAGTAGGTCCCAACTTCGGTGATGAAGGTGGTTTTCTCCTCGTCTTCGGGATCCATCTAAATTTGGTGGTATCCACTGAAGGCATTGAGGAAGCTGAGCAGACTATATTCAGCGGTGGAGTCCACCAATAGATCTATTGGTGGCAAAGGATATGAATCCTTAAGATAGGCATCGTTTACGTTTCAGAAGTCTATGCATATTCGGAGTTTATTACTCCCTTCTTTTGTAGCAATTACAACGTTGTAAGCCATTCAGGGTACTTGACCTCTCTTATTACACCTGCTTCCATTAATCGTTGTACTTCAGCTCTGACGAAGCTGTTACTATGTGCCGAGAGGCTTCACTTTTTTTGTCGAACAGGCTTCACCTCCGGTCATACTTTAAGGCTATGTTGGATTATGTGAGGGTCTACCCCAGGCATGTCCTTCGGAGAGTAGGCAAACAGATCTTTGTTCATTAACAGAAAAGATACAAGCTTTTCCTTGTCACCTTCGGCCAGTTGTTTCCCCACTCGGGTACTTCGGCCTGGGACAAGTTCTACATCCTCTGTTTCTATTTTTTTGAGGTCACCTGCTCCTTCCCCCATTGCCTCCTCTCCGAGCATGGTCTTTTCTTCCGAAGTCTATGCATGGATCTTCATTGGGCTTTGTCTTGCTTTCATGAAGACTTTCCTCACTTTGGCTTGGTCAATGAATATCTCCACATTGCCTTCCTTCGTGCCGAAGGTGACTGTCAAGTACTTCACATCCAGGCGAATGTGAAGATTCCCTTGTGTCTGCCTTCCAAGGATGACATTATATGAAGAAGGGACATCTATGACGATGAACCTTGTCATCATGGAACCGAAGAGCTCTTTCTTACTCTGAACTGAAGTTCCTTTTAACATCAGAGGTAGGTTGATCCACTCGAGGACAAAGAGATCAGATGGACCTACCATGAAGGTAGGGGAGGTGACAGGTTTGAGGTTGCCTTTTGAGATGCCCAAGTTCGGCAGTAGGTGGGAGAATAGAACATCGGCGTTGGAACCGTCATCGATGAGCACTCTTTTGACGTCCCAACTCCGTATCCTTGCCATAATTAGGAAGGGGTCATCATGAGGGAACTTCACGGTAAACCAATCTTTCCGAACAAGCTTGTTTGTTGGGTTTCCAAACTCCATCATCGAGATTTCCTGGACTTTCTTTTTCCTTTCAGCTGAGGGTATTCCAGTGGTGATTATCTGGATTACTCCCACTGGAGATGGTGGATGCTTCCTGGGACTTTGGTTCTAACGTCTATCAGAATCATAGCCCTCGTCTTCTCCTTTCCTCTCTTCTTCCTTTCTTCCTTTTGATGAGGGCATACGCAAGTAACACCGAAGTTGTCCCTGGTTATCAAAGATTCAATGTACTTTCTCAGCTGGAAGCAATCCTCGGTGTCGTGCCCATGATCCCTGTGGAACTGGCAAAACTTCTTCATGTTCTTTTTGTTATCCTAGGTCATGACCTTCGAACGCTGGATCAGGTTCACTTGCCTTTCCATTGCCATCAGTATGTTCATTCTTGAGGTGTTCAAGGGAGTGAACGACATTGGTTTCTTCCCCCTTTCCCCCTCTGTTTTCGAGGTCTTCCCCTGCCCTCAGTTAGGTACCAAGGTTGGTGACTTTGACCTTCGAAGTAATGGTGATCAGACTTCGGCCCTCTCATCCTCAGCTCTTTGACTGTCATGTGTTGTTTTGCCCTTCGGTAGAATTCCCCGAGGGTGTTAGGGGGATCTTTGGGGAACTCATAGAAGAGTTGTGAATCTCTCCGAACTCCCTTGACTATGGTGAAGATGCGAATTTCGGGTCGAAAGTCTGGCACTCTCAAGGCTTCTCGATTGAATCTCTAAACATAGTCCCGAATGGTTTCCCCATTCTTTTGGGCTATGTCAAACATCTACATGGGCATCTTCACTGTCGGTTTGCTTGTAATGAACTATTGAGTGAATGCAGTGGACAACTCCTGGAAACACATTATCGTTCTTAGGGCGAGGGAGTGATTCCATATATACCACACAGTCGCCGACCGCCCTCACTGACCGGGTTCGGAGAGAGTTAGCGGAGAAATAGCCAAGGTGCCGATCACCGACCCGAAGTATCTCACACGGGTTCGGATTCAAAATGCACCAACCTCGGAAGAGAAATCATCCTCACCACGGAAGGAAGGATGTTCGACCTCCCCGAAATCTAGCCTCGGCGTTTCTCCATTTAAGGAGCCTCTGACATATCCCCGATAATCCGCCCCTAGTCACGTCCTGACAGACCGCCTGCAGGGATACTTTAGCACGCCACTCTTGGGTTTTCCAGAGCCCTAGCCTGGCAGCCTATGCCGACTAGGGGTCCCCTATTTCCCAAAAGACATGGAACGCATCTCGCCGAACACGTGTCACGATCTGGGCCGGCCATCTGAGAAGAACTATTGCCATTCACCCCTCTACAAACACTTGGTAATTATTCCAGAAGGGGGGGAGGATATATGAGATAAGATTTTTCTTTACTCGGGATCATCTCATTACCTTCAAATAATATACTCACTTGGGCGTCGGAGGCTGCTCCCCAGAAAAACACTCCGGGGACCTCCTAACCCTTGCTTCCTGTGACTTTCAGGTGATCTTCTCAGAGCACGTTCACCCCGGACCTTTCTTCATTTCCATAAGCCCCTGCTGCCTCCACCATGACACACGAAGGAGATGCTGAAGGACATCATTTGGCGCCGTTTGTGGGAACCCACCCCCATGTCGCCGTCGTTGAAACTCGGCGTTCTAAGGACAAAGGACTCCCGAGGTCCCCGTCCGTGCCAGAAACTCAACCGGTAGCTGAACAAGCTGCAGCAGGGACTTCCTCGCCTGAGGACGAACGTCCACTGACTATTACCATGGCCTTCCTGCGCGAATTTCAGTGCTCTGTTGTGGCCGAAACGATGCAGCAGTTAGACCAAAGGTGGCGACAACCAACCCCAGGATGAAGGCCCTCGCCACCGGCACCTCGGCATGAGAATAGCCCCCGATCAACTCATCGGAGCTCGAGAATTGGGGATCAACGTGATGAGTCCTCAACGGAAAACATACCCCTCAGGGCGCGACTTGTGGGAGAAATGGGGACAAAGCAACCCAAGGCCCCTTGCCGAAGGAGCTTCACCCCTGAGGCAAAGTCACCGTCTCCGCGGCGCCACAGCCATTCCCCAAAGAGAAGACGTCAGTCTCCATTCCCAGAAGCCTACCGACAGTAGGAAAAAGAACCTAGAACTACACTCCTCATGGAGAAAATTCTAAAGAGGATAGAAAGAGTGGAGAGACAAGTAGCTCGGAAGCCCGTCTGGGCTAGATTGTCAGAAACCTTCAATGGAGATGAGTCACCATTCACCCGAACAGTGGTCGAAGCACCTATGCCAACGGATTTTCGGGTACCTCGGCTGGAAACCTACGACGGCCGAACTAACCCCCAAGCTTATCTGACCAAGTATAAGCGCAGTATGGTACTGCACGGGGCTGATGATGCTACCTTGTGCAAATGCTTTGAGGTCACCCTTGCCGGGCCGGCCACGGTGTGGTATAACTCGCTGGCTCCCGGAGGTATCATGGAGTTCCAAGAACTGTCTGCTGCCTTCACGCAGCAGTTCATCGGGAGTCGCCCAACAGCGAAATTTCCCATCCAAATGTTCGATTTAGCACAGAAAAATTGTGAAACCATACGTGACTATGTCAAAAGGTTCAACAGGGAAGCCTTGAGTGTCCCAGATTTCAGGCCGGAGATACTTACCTTGGCTATGACACGAGGACTTCGGAGAGACTCCCAGCTATTCTATGAGTTCTCCAAAGATCCCCCTGACATGCTCGGTGAATTCTACCGAAGGGTGGAGCAGCACATGACTACCGAAGAGCTGTGAATGGGAGGCCCGAGGTCCGATCATGTCCGCACCAAGGGACCAAGTTAGCAAACTCGCTACTCAACTGAAACAAGTGGACGCCCTCGGAAGTTTAAGGGAAGGAAGCCCATTGCCTTTACTCCCCTGAACACCACGAGGACGAACATCCTGATGGCGATGGAAAGGCAAGGGACTCAAATTCAACGTCCGATGGGCATGACCGCGGACAACAAAAAGAATATGAAAAAATTCTGCCAATTCCATCGAGACCACGGGCATGATACCGAAGATTGCTTCCAACTGAGGAAGTACATAAAGACACTGATAAAGCAAGGGCAACTTCGGCGTTACCTGCGCATACCCTCCCCCAAGGAAAGAAGTGAAGAAGAAGGAAAGGTAGAGGATGATGAGTACGACTCCGACAGGCGTCGAAATCGAAGTCCGAAAAGGCGTCCCCCACCCCCGGCAGGAGTAATACAAATGATCACCACAGGGCTTCCATCTGCTGAAAGAAAAAGAAAAGCCAAAGAGATTTCGGTAATGGAGTACGGGAATCCATCAAAGAAACTCACCCGAAAGGACGGATCCACTGTCATTTTTCCCCACGACGATCCTTTGCTGATTATGGCAAGGATAAGAAGCTGGGACGTCAAGAGAGTATTGCTTGATGATGGCTCAAACGCAGACATCCTATTCTCACACCTACTACCAAGCTTGGGGATATCAAGAAGCGACCTCAAATCCGTCACTTCCCCTACTTTTGGAGTAGGGTTGTCTGAAGTTCCCATCCTTGGATGGGTAGATCTTCCTCTGACGTTGAAGGGAACTTCAGCAAACAACAGAAAGGAGCTGTTCTCCTCCGTAATGACAAGGTTCATCGTCATCGACGTTCCTTCATCATATAACGCCATTCTTGGAAGGCAAACGCAAGGAAACCTCTACATTCGCCCGGATGTGAAATACCTAACAGTTACCTTCGCCACCAAGGATGAAGATGCTAAGATCTTCATCGACCAGGGGGAGGTGCGAAAGGTGTTTGTAAAGGCGAGAAAAGCCCCGGTGATGAACTATGCACAAACTACAGAAACAAAGGCTCTGTCCTTACAAAGGTCAGAAGAACAAGGAACAAAGGATCCCGAGAATGTAGAAACGGAAGAGATAGAGCTTGTCCCAGGCCGAAACACCCGAGTAGGGAAAAAATTGGCCGAAGGAGACAAGGAAAAGCTTGTATCTTTCCTACTAATGAATAAAGATCTGTTCGCCTACTCGCCGAAAGACATGCCTGGGGTAGACCCTAGCATAATACAGCATAGCCTCAAAGTAAACCCAGAGGCAAAGCCGCTCCGCCCAAAGAAGTGAAGCCTCTCTGCGCACAAGAACAACTTCGTCAAAACTGAAGCCCAACACCTGTTGGACGCAGGAGTAATCAGGGAAGTCAAGTACCCCGAATGGCTATGTAATCTAGTCATCGCCACGAAAGAAGAGAGCAACAAGCTCCGAATGTTCATCGACTTCCGAAATGTAAATGATGCTTGTCCTAAAGATTCATATCCTCTCCCGCCAATAGATCAACTGGTGGACTCGACCGCTGAATATGGGCTCGTGAGCTTCCTAGATGCTTTCAGTGGATACCATCAAGTCAAGATGAACCCCGAGGATGAGGAGAAAATTGCCTTCATCACCGAAGTCAGTACGTATTGTTACGTAAGAATGCCTTTCGGACTAAAAAATGCAGGAGCTACCTACCAGAGCTGATGAACAAAGTCTTCAGCAGCCGAATAGGGAGAAACATGGAAGTCTACGTGGATGACATGATAGTCAAAAGCAGATTACCTGGCAGCCACATTGCTAACCTGGAGGAAACTTTCCACCAGCTTAAAGCATTCGAAATTCATCTCAATCCCGATAAATGCGTCTTCGGCGTAAGTTTGGGCAAGTTCCTCGGATTTATGGTATCAGAAAGGGGTATCGATGCCAACCCAGAAAAAGTCAAAGCTCTACTTGATTTCTGAACTCCTGTCACGACAAAGGATGTGCAAAGGCTCACGGGCAGAATAACCTCCCTTAGCAGGTTCATCTCCAGGTATGGAGATCGCTGCCAAGCATTCTTTAAGGTACTCACTAAGGCAGCAAACAATAGTGGCAACCTCGTAAACAGCGATCATCCTTGGAATGAGGATTGCGAAAAGGCCCGGGAAGAACTCAAAGCTTATCTGGCCTGACTGCCCACTCTTCGGCAACCTCGAGAGGGAGAACCCCTTGTGCTATACCCTGTTGTTGCTGAAAAAGAACTAAGCTCGATTCTCGTAAAGGAAGAATGAGCGGTGCAATGGCCAGTCTATTACGTGAGCAAATCTCTGCATGGTGCCGAAATCAGGTACCCCTTACTACAAAAAGCTATCTATGCCTTAGTACTAGCAAGTAGGAGACTGCGTCCATATTTTCAGGCTCATCCAATCACTGTCCGAAGTAATCTACCCCTTCGTGATGTCATGAAGAGGGTAGACCATTCGGGAAGGCTTTCCAAATGGTGCGTAGAGCTAGGTGAGTATGATATCACTTATGAACCAAGGAAAGCAATAAAAGCCCAAGCCCTGGCAGACTTCATTGCCGAAGTACCTTTCGCCGAAAGTGATCAGTTTGACCTTGGCAAAATTGAGCCAGAATGGACCCTGTTCGTAGACGGGGCCTCCGGCTCTGAGCACCAGGGAGCTGGGGTAGTCATTCGCGGCCTCGAAGGCATGGAAGTAATGAAAGCCATCAAATTCGGGTTTAGTGTCACCAACAATGTGGCAGAGTATGAGGCTTTCATAGCAGGGTTGCGCCTGGCTAGAAAAATTGGTGTGAGAAACCTGAAAGCCCATAGTGATTCTCGGCTAGTGGTCTGACAGATGGCAGGGGACTACAGTGCAAAAGACCCAACTTTGGCAAAATACCGTGAGCTCACGTCAAAACTCATCCGGGAATTCGACGTGGTGCATATTGAAAATGTGCCTCGACGAAGCAACACCGAGGCAGATAGTCTGGCGAGGTCAAAAAACTTCACCGAAATATTGAGCCACCTTAGCATTACAGTAATGAGCACAAGAACCTCGGATGAAGGATGGGAAAATCCTACAAAGAGGTATCTTACAACCTCAGAGCTTCCCGAAGACCCTCGTAAAGCGGCAAAAGTGCGAAGACGTTTTGGACGATACTTCTTAGTAGGGCAAGAACTATACCGACAGGGATTTGCAAGTCCATTGCAAAGATGTATTGGCGAAAAGGACACTCGAGTAATTCTCGAGGAAGTCCACGAACGAATCTATGGTGCCCACATCGGGACTGACGCTTTGGCAGGAGTGATACTTCGACAAGGGTATTTTTGGCCCACATTAAGAAAGGATGCAAGACAGTTCGTCCAAAAATGTGACAGTTGCCAAAGACACCAAAAGTTCAAAGATTGCCCTCGGAACTAATAAACTCAACTGACTACCCCTGCC
This sequence comes from Aquilaria sinensis, assembly GCA_005392925.1. Classification (NCBI taxonomy): domain Eukaryota; kingdom Viridiplantae; phylum Streptophyta; class Magnoliopsida; order Malvales; family Thymelaeaceae; genus Aquilaria; species Aquilaria sinensis. Next base: position 48,173 of record SMDT01000966.1, read on the forward strand.
CCTTTACAGTATGGGGCATTGACCTTATCGGCCCACTCCCGACAGCACCTGGAGGAGTGAAATTCTGCATGGTCGCAGTTGACTACTTTATAAAATGGGTAGAGGCAGAACCCCTAGTAACTATCACAGTAAAGGATATACAAAAATTTTTCTGGAAAGGAATTATATGCAGATTTGGCATACCGAGGGTGATAGTCGCCGATAACAGTTCCCAGTTTGTAGACAAAGGGTTCTAGGAATTCATCACCAACCTCGGAATAAAGATACACTTCGCCCCTGTAGCTCATCCCCAAAGCAACGGACAAATAGAGGTGTCTAACAGGACCATAAAAGATGGTATGAAAAAGAGATTAGGGGAGGCAAAGGGAAAATGGCCAGGAGAACTTCCTAGTCTGCTGTGGAGCTATCGGACAATGCCCCGAAGGGCTACGGGTGAAACTGTTAGTGTTGTGCCCAAAAAGCCAATCATGAGATGATTGTATTTTTGCACATTGAGTCATGATATTTTATTGAGGCATTAATCCAACAATTATGTTTGTTGTTTTGTTTCTGCGTAAATTAACAAACATAATCGTAACCCTAAAATAATGATATTCTTAAACATCCTTAGTCTAGTATTATTGTGGAACGGGTTGCAATAATACATAATGACTAGCATATGTGGAGACTTATATGAGATATGTAGTCTACATATGGGTACAAGTTGGAGAACTTGTGTACTGGACCGAGCTACCATGAGAACACTACATCGATGGTTATATGAGTGTCATAAGTGATTCTCATAGTGATCATGGTATATGTAGTCCTTCGACCTAAGATCATCAAGGTTCCCTACATGTGAGTCACATACTTTGATACTTTCCTTTGTTGCTCGTAACTGAGTGAACTTGATGGAGGTCATTGGGTATGTCACATATCATGCGGCGGGATTTGTATGATCAAGATGGGATTTGTCCCTCCTATGTAACAGGAGTGATATCTTTGGGCCCTTTGATAGAGTGAGACTTAGAAAATGCATGGCCATGCTCGGATGAGTTGATATACAATATCAATGTCATCAGCTTAAGTTTGTTTACTCGGTAATCAAGAAACCAAAGATTGGGCTATACGAGAATGACACATTCCATGTCTCGTGCTTAGTCTTGATATCTTGGACAAAGGGACAATGGCATATATCAATGATGATCATAAAGGTTTAGTCGAATCATCGACAATCTTGTCACTTGGGTAGCAATGATGTGTTGCTAGACACCGCTCATTGCTTATGATCATAAATGTGATTTATGATCATTGCCAACATGGCAAGAGCCTATTGGGTTGCACACATACAGCTATTTGGATCATTAGAGTGCATAGGCTAATTATTTGGGTTATGGTTTCACTTTAATTTCATATTAATAATGGGCCAAAGAGTTGAGGCATTATTAAGCCCGAAATTAAATCCTAATTGGATTAGGGCTTTGAAACCCATTAGGCCTGGAAGTTGAGTCTCACTATAAATACAACTTTTAAGTGCGAAATTCGCAGGTCTCCTTGCCCTAGCCTCCAAAAAGGACAGCCACACTATTCTCTTGCATTTCCTTGGAGGACGCAAGCTAGCATTGCGAGTGCAAGAGAAACACATCTGCCAGGATGTGGTGGAAGCGTGGTGATCTCGAGAGGCTCATGTGGATACCATAGAGAGCTTGAACACGTCAACTGTTCAAGTTTTGTGATTCGACTCTACAGTTGAGTGAAAGATCTCAACCGAAAATTAGGTATGAAAATTTTTGAACACCCGGTTTACCCCGTTTCACTTGGATCCTTGAGGGTTTCGGTTAAATTCCGCTATGCTGTTTGGCTCCCGAAACCCATCAGAAACACCTTTTTCGCTCGTCTTCAGTGCGGAGGCTATTATCCCTATTAAGGTAGTACGGCCATCAATTAGAATTTAGGTGGTCGACGAATGAGGAAATGACCTCGGGTTGAGAACCAAGCTCGACCTACTGGATGAGCACAGAGAGATGGCCGAGCTCAGAAGAAAGGCCTTTCAGAAAAGAGTGGCCATAGCCGTAAATGTGCATGCCAGGCCGAAAGGAATAAAGAAAGGAGACCTCGTCCTCCGAAAAGCCGAGTTCGAACACCGAAAACCATCCCATAGGGTACTTCAGCCAAATTGGAAAGGACCTTATTGGTCCTGGACGAGGTCCGGAAGGGAGTAGACAAGCTCGGTGACACCGAATGGGGAGAACTGAAAAATACCTGGCATTCGGATGCCCTGAAGAAATTCTATACTTAGAACTTTTTTTCAGAAAGATTGTAGTTACTCTTCCCCGCAGTCGTCAATAAAGACACAAGGCGAAAGTTGTCGCAACACTAGAAAGTTAGTTCCTTGATGGTTTTCCTTTCGGAACTAACTCCTGGATGAAGTATAAACTCGACGGAGTTTGGAAAAAGCCTAAAATTACTCTTCCTGGAGAAGTAAGAACAGACAAATTTGCCGAAAGTACGTGCTTAGAATTACTTCTAAAGGATCCTATTCGGAAGAATGAATGGAGTTTGGAGAAAGAATCTTCATTAAAAAATTCTAAGGCAAAGATGTACAAGCAAGCAGAAGAACAAGAAAGTAAGAAGAAGCCTATGGCTGAGCAAGGACATCCGATGTCTCATCACCATTATCATCATTAGGCTCAATCAGAGGCACCGGTTTAGCTGGAGGAAGATTTAGAAAATCTGGCTTTGACCATACCTCCTGGGGCCCCTCGGGAAAATCCAGAGCAGACAGGTAGGAAAGGTCGAGCTCAGAGTGCCGAGCAAGAACTTGGTAGCGTGCCAAGCAGAAGCTATCCTGGAAAGCCACCTTCGCCATTCGCTCAGACTTGTCCTTTTCGGCACTAAGAGCATCTAGTTTGGTCGTAAGCTTGGCAATCTTCTCCTCCAGCTTCTTTAGAGATTTAACCTGGGCATCGAGATCGGTGTTCAAAGCAAGCGCCTCTGCTAGGCTCTTACCATCTTCAACATTCACCTTCCGAAGAGCCTCATTCTCTGAAGAGAGAAGGGCACATTTTGAGCCGAGGTCTTCAACCTTGGCAGCGAAATCTAGGAAAAGTTCCTACTTGCTCGCTGCGAGATCGACCTGAAGATTCACAATGTCGTCCTTCATAGTCTTGAGCTCGTCATATTTGAGGACGTGCTTGGCGCAAACCTCCTTCATTTTGCCCAAAGAATCTTCGGACCGAGAACGGGCCTCTGTCTGCTTCGACGCCCAAGTGTGGAAATACCCACTGTATGCTAAAAGCTACAAAAAAAGAGGCCCTGAGTGAGTATGAAAAGAATGATGAAAGCTTAGAAGAAAAATCTCTATGTAAACAAAGAGGAGAAAACTACCTGGGCGGCGTGCTCGGTCATCCTTGCCGTGAGGATCTCCTCGTTGGGACATTCGTTAATGAGCGACTGAAAGGTGGCACCTGTCATCACCCCCGTCGCCATTTGAGGAGCCATCGACTGGCTATCCTCAGAGAACAAATTCATGTCCTCTGTGAACGTCCAGAAGGGCTCCTTCGGCACCTTGCCATGAGGGATCCGCTTGTCCCGAAGAGCCCTTCACTGGGCATGAGCACCCATCCAGGGCACCACAAGGATATCCTATGCAAGTTTACACCGAAGTTCTGTCAGTACGTCATCCCTTAGCCATTCATCCAAAAAAACGTAGACACAAAATATACTAAGGTTTGCAGGGGAATGGCTAAGGAACCAACCTGGTTGAACTTCAGCGATGTCGTCTTCAGACTCACCCTCCGGGACTTCACCGGGAATGTTATTTCCCTTCCTTCTTTGGCTCTTTTCAAGTTCCTGAGCAGATCTTTGCTCGGAAGAAGGCTCGGCGGATAGAATGAGGCTTAGTGCCGCCCCGAAAAGGGAAGGGTTTGAAGGAAGGTCCGTAGGTGTCGAAGGAAGAGCAGGAGATTGATCCTGCCCCTCTATAACGACTTCGGGAGAGGGAGGAGTAACAACCCTAATCTTCTTGGCCCTAGAAGGCCCGCTGTTGTTCGTCTTCTTCCTCTTAGCAGGGGCCTTCTTACGCGTCTGCTCCCCCCTTTCGGCCTGCCCGAGGAAGAGCTACTTATAAAAATCAGTAGATTGATCGCCCATCTCTGTAAAAGGAAAAAGTATCAGTGTAAGTCGAAAAGGAAAAAAGGTATCAAAGCCAGGAAAGAGACTTACTCTTGGCAAAATACTCATAAGTGATCTCCCCCCAAAAGGGCATGACTATCCAGGCCTTCTTCCCCGGAAGAACGGGCATGGGCAGACCGAAGTCACTCTTGTGCGCGTCCACCACTCCCATTTCCCAAAGAACCTCATCGGTCATAAGGTCCCACTTGATGGGAAAAGGGTAAAGTGAACGCGGAGGGACCTCAGGGTCCCAGTTTGCCACGGCCCGAAGGAGCCAATCAAATTGATCGAACTCGCCAACCAGCTCCCGAGTCAGGAGTCTCCGGGGGTCAACGACGTCCATCTTCAGGGTTCCCGAAGCCCATTTACTGGGCACATGGTGCCATAGCTCGGGGACCGGCAAAAAGAAAAACTTCTTCTACCACCCCCGCCAGCTGTCCTTGTTGTCGAAGGTGAAGGTAAAATTTTTGCTCCCGGACCCTCGGGGAAGCAGGAAATAAAAGCCGCCCTTCGGGACCTGGTGGAGTTTGTACTACTGCAGGAAGAAAAGAAAGTGGGGCTTTATCTTAAACACCCCACACATGCAAAGAAAAGAGTTGAAGTAGGAGTAAGAATTTGGAGGAAGTTGGTTCACGGCGATCCCGTGGAAATTGAAAAATTCACAGATTACGCGGTGAGGAGGGTACCGATGGTCGGCTTCAACTGAGCTCGGTAAACGGTAACCCCATGCGAACCTAACATAAAGCCGTAGGTGCCCGGGATGGGCAACCTTGGGATGAGATAAGAAGGAAGGTAATACTTGGCCATCCACTCCCTCACCTTCTCCGGGGTGGTAGTACAAGGATGAGATTCGAGAGGAAGAAAGCTCTCAGGGAGAGGTCGGACAGTTAGCAATGGGGTCGGATATGACATTTTTTACAAAAGAAAAAGGGCGACTCCGGAAAGGGTAAAGAAACAAAAGGACCTCGGGAAAATGACCTCAAAAAAGAGAAGAGAAAAAGAATTACAGAAGGGAGCACCCACAAAAGATTTTGCCGAAAAATTGAAACGCCGCCGTAAAAATTGCCGGAAATCGCTCCGCGGCTGAAACCGCCGCTGGAAAGAAGGAAAAAGGCAAGAAAAGGCTCTAGAGCAGATGAGAGCAAAAGCAAAGAATGAGGCAAAAAATAAGGTAAAAAGCGCTTATATAGACCGAAGAGGGTAAGCGAAATGTCGTCATTATTATCCCTCGGTAGACTCATTATTACTCCTCAAAGGTGAAGAGACGAAATTAGTGTGACTGGCATAACTATCCCGCCATCCACTAGCAGCCACATGTCATCCAACGTGAGAACTAGGGCACGCCCCTCTGACATCACGAAAATCTAGGCCCGCTTATCCATAACTGACATGTTTGACGAAAGGATATGACGGTTCACAAACTTGCAGCAGAAGCAAGCAAAAGCAAAAGCTACACGCACCTTGAGGTCGTAGAAAGAATTATGGAAGGGTACCTGGGCTATGAAGGAATGCCTTCTGAAAAAGAGCAACTTCTTAAGTAGAGCTCCAACCACGAGTTCGGTAAAGAAGCCTTCCCAAAAGAATAAAGCCAAAGTCTCCACTTCGATTTCCCGAGAGGGGGCATGTGATAGCCAAGGTGCCAATCACCCCCCGAAGACACGGGTTCGGACAAAGCACCAACCTCGGAATAAAAATCACCCACCACGGAAGGAAGGATGTTCGACCTCCCTGAAATTCATCCTCGACGTTTCTCCATTCCAGGAAATGACAATGCCAACCCCAGGGGGCCGAGTAAGCCATCCTTGGAAGGTCACCTTCGGGAAATATACTCCTGCGATACGAAAAATGACCTCGGAGGACAAGTTCTCCGAAGAGGTCTCCTCTACCAAAAAGTGGCCTCGGGAGTACGTCATAAGCATTTAAGGACCTCTGACATATCCCCGATAATCCGCCCCCAGTCACGTCCTAACACACCGCCTGCAGGGATACTCTAGCACGCAACTCTTGGGTTTTCCAGAGCCCTAGCCTGGCAGCCCATACCGTCTAGTGGTCCTCTATTGCCCAAAAGATGTGGAACGCATCTCGCCGAACACGTGTCATGATCTGTGCCGACCATCTGAGAAAGACTATTGCTATTCACCCCTCTACAAATACTTGGTACTCCAGAAGAGGGGGAGACAAGATATGAGATAAGATATTTCTTTACTCTTGATCATCTCATTACCTCCAAAAAATACTCACTTGGGCGTCGGAGGCTCCTCCCCGGGAAAACATCCGGGGACCTCCTAACCCTTGCTTCCTGTGACTTTCAGGTGATCTTCTCAGAGCATGTTCATCCCGGACCTTTCTCCATTTCCATAAGCCCCTGCCGCCTCCACCATGACACACGAAGGAGATGCCAAATGGCATCAAGAGCAACTTCAAAGCACTTGCAGAGGGTGGCATCATCAGCACTATGTAACACCATGCTGCATCTATACTTCATTAGGTGGGCTTGGGGGTCGCTACACCCATCATATGTTTCCAAGCGTGGTACTCAGAAGTCATTTGGCATAGGTGCCTCTACTACTGCATGGATGGCGGGTGACCCTTCTCCGGTGAAGGTCTTCGACAACCTTGACCAGACGGGCTTCCAGGAAATCTATCTTTCTACTTTTTCCAGCTTCTCCAGGATCTTTTTCATGAGGGTGGTAGTGCTGGTCTCTTCTCGTTGCCTAGTGACCTCCAGCAACAGGGAGCGATGTTTCCTTTTTAGGGAGTAAATTCATCGGCGTGAGGATTATGACTTCTCATCCGGTGATGAACTCTCCCGGTGGGAAGTTTTGGGCCCTTTTGACCCCGTTTCTCCGGCACAATGACCTCTGGGGGGTACATCCTCTGCGGAGGACTCATGGCAGAAGTCCCACTTCCTGAACTGTGGTGAGTAGACTTAGGACTTCTCTCCCGGCGGGCCGCTGTTGAGAAGCCCTTCAGCCCGAAAGTGGTTGAGACCACCTTTCGTTAAGCTGTTGTGTCATTTTAGCCACAACAGAGCACTGAAAATTGCACAGGAAGCCCATCGTGACCTTCAGAGGATGTTCGTCATCAAGTACAGAAGTCCCTACGGCGGGTTGTTTAGTCGCCGGTTGAGTTTTTGGCGCGGACAGGGACATCGGGAGTCTTTTGTCCTTAGAACATCGGGTCTCAATGATGGCGACCTAGGAGTGAGTTCCCATAGACAGCGCCAAATGATGGCCATCGGCATCCTCATTGTGCGACATAGTGGCCTGGAGTATGGACTTTTGGTATGAAGGCATCTAAATGAGAGACTTCCGATATGAGGGTGGCTGCAAGACTTAGAAAAACAAGGGCTAGAGACTCCCCATAATGTGTTTCCAGGGGAAGAGCCTCCGATGCCCAAGTTAGTCCTTGGGAATAAGGAGCAAGGTGTGGAGAGTAGAGAGTAGAGAGAGTCTCATATGTTCCTTACCAAGGTCACTCCCAGGTATTTATAAGAGGGCGTAGGGAGGAGTCCGTTTGACACAACCCACTTAGATCATGACACGTTTTCGGTCGTTTACGATCCGTACCTCTGTAGACAGGTATCTCCTGCTGGCCCTAGCTTGTTCTGGCCAGAGGTCAGGGCCGTGTGGTAGGTCTTTGTGTCAGGGGCGTGTGTGAGGTCTCTGTGTCAGAGGCTCCTTAACCATTTTTGTCGTATCTTCATAAGACCCCTTCAGCGTATAAGACTTCTTCAGAATAAGAGGTCTCCTTCGGCCTAATATTACGACCGAGGGCTGTTGGGGGAAGCCATTTGGCAAAGTGGGGCACCTTTAGTAGACGCTATTCCTTACGGAGGATGGCGATATCCTTTTCCGAACTTGGTGGGTTCTCCATTCTGAGGGTGGTAGTGCACAACCTTTTCGAGGTCAATCCCGTTATTCCCCGAGGGCGGCAGTGGGTCACCGAAGTCAGGGGATCAAGGATAAAGCAGGCCCTCTCTTTCCCAAGGTTGGTTACTCGTCCTTTTCGAGGTGGTGCTGGCCTTCGCTGAGGGTGGTGCTCGTCAGACTAAACTTGGGATTTCTAAGGGTAATAACCCTTTGGCTATCAGTAGGCCCCTCTGAACTCCCTGTGCTCAGGTGGATCTATCTGCCCTTGATGCTAAGGGGAACTTCGGTTCAAAACAAGAAAGAGCTATTTGGCTCCACAATGACAAGGTTCATTGTCATAGATGTCCCTTCTTCATATAACACCATCCTTGGAAGGCAGACACAAGGAAATCTTCACATTCGCCCAGGTGTGAAGTACCCAAAGGTCACGTTCGGCGTAAAGGAATGAGACATGAAAATATTCATTGATCAGGCCACAGTAAGGAAATTCTTCGTAAAGGCAAGACAAAGCCCAATGAAAGTTCACGCATATACTTCTAGAGAAAAGAGCATGGTCAATGAAGAGGTAATAGGAGGAGAAAGTGACTCTATGAAAATAAAAACAGAGGATGTAGAGCTTGCCCCGGGCTGAAATACCCGAGTGGGGAAAAAACTAGCTAAATGTGACAAGTAAAAGCTTGTATCCCTTCTATTAATGAACAAAGATTTGTTTGCTTACTCTCCGAGTGATATGCCTGGGGTAGACCCAGGTATAATCCAGCATTGTCTTAAAATGTGTCCGGAGGTTAAGCCTATTTGCCAGAAAAAACGTAGCCTCTCCACGCATAAGAACAACTTCATTCAAATCGAAGTCCAATGTCTAATGAAGGCAAGAATAATAAGGAAGGTCAAGTACCCCGAATGGCTAAGCAATGTGGCTTTTGTGACAAAGGAGGGGAGCGATAAACTCCGAATGCGTATCAACTTCCAAAACATAAACAATGCCTACTCGAAGGACTCTTACCTTCAGCCACTAATAGACCAAGTGGTAGACTCCACTGTCGAGTACGGTCTGCTTAGCTTCCTCAACGCCTTCAGTGGATATCACCAAATTTTGATGAATCCCGAAGATGAGGAAAAAACCGCCTTCATAGCCAAAGTCAATACCTACTGCTATGTAAGAATGCCCTCCGAGTTTAAAAATGTAGGAGGAACGTACCCAAGGCTAATGAACAAGGTATTCATCTCCCAAATTGGGAGAAATATGAAAGTATATGTCGATGATATGATAGTCAAAAGCAAATAGCCTGGCAGTCATATCATAGACTTGGAAGAAACATTCCACCAACTTAAAAAATTCGAGATCCGTCTTAACCCTGAGAAATGTGTGTTCAGGGTAACAGTTGGCAAATTCCTCGGGTTTATGGTATCCCAAAGAGGTTTCGATGCCAACCCAGAAAAGGTTAAGGCCCTGCTAGGATTATGAACTCCCACAATGACCAAGGATGTGCAAAGGCTTATTGGGAGAATCATGGCCCGTAGCAAATTCATCTCCAGATATAGGGACTGATGCTGACAATTCTTTAAAGTGCTTACCAAAGTAGCAAAAAATGAAGGTACCTTCGATCTCGAGGAACACCCTTGGAACGAAGATTTCTGAAAGGCTTGGCAGAAGCTCAAAAGCTACCTAACCCGTCTGCCAACACTCCGACAGCCGCAAGAAAGACAACCCCTCATCCTCTACCTCGCCGTCACCGAAAAGGCAGTAAGTTTGGTGCTTGTAAAGGTAGAGGGAGGAAAGCAATAGCCAGTATACTATGTGAGTAGGTCCCTGGATGGTGCCGAAGTTTGGTACACTCTTCTATAGAAGGCCATCTATGCCTTAGTATTGGCAAGTAAAAGGCTGCGACCTTACTTCCAAGGGCACCCTATCATTGTTCAAAGTAACCTACCTCTACGAGATATCATGAATAAGGTAGACCATTCGGGAAGGTTATCAAAGTGGTGCATTGAACTCAGTGAATCCGACATCACCTATGAGTCAAGAAAGGCAATAAAAGCCCAAGTGATGGTAGACTTTATTGCCGAGGTACCTAAAACCGAAGGTAGTTCAGAAGACCTCAGAAATAATGAGCCCGAATGGACATTATTCATTGATGGTGCCTCAGGATCTGAACACCAAGGAGCCAGAGTAATCCTCCGCGGACTTGAAGGTATGAAAGCTATGAAGGCCATCAAATTCGAATTCAACGTCACCAACAATGTCACCGAATATAAAGCCCTTATAGCAGGCTTGCGGCTAGCAAAAAGAGTACGTGTGAGGAATCTAAAGGCCCACAGTGATTCTCAACTAGTGGTTTGACAGATGGCAGGGGACTACGGGGCGAAGGACCCAAACTTGGCAAAGTACCATAATCTTGTGGAAAAGCTCATCCAGGAGTTTGACGCAGTACATATAGAAAATGTACCGTGATGACATAATATGGAAGCAGCTACTCTAGCCAAATTAAAGGAGTCCACTGAAGTACTGTATCAGCCAAGCAAAGTGATGATTTGAATAACAACCTCGGGTATAGGGTGGAAAGATCCTATCAAGAAATACCTTACAACTTCAGAACTTCCCAAAGATCCTCTTGAAGCTGTGAAAGTGCAAAAACGCTCAGGAAGATACTTCCTGATTGGAGAATAGTTGTAATGACAAGGGTACGCAAGTCCGTTACAGAGGTTTGTCAACGAAGAAGACGAGGAGACGGTCCTCAAAGAAGTCCATGAGGTGGCCTGTTGTTCTCACATAGGAATTGATGTCCTTGTTGGGGTACTACTCCGCCAAAGATATTTCTGGCCTACCTTGAGGAAGGATGTGAGGTAGTTCATCCAGAAATGTGACAAATGCTAGAGACACACTCCCATCCAGAGACTGCCCTCAGAAGTGATAACTTTGGCAAACTATCCTTGCCTCTTTACGGTCTGGGGCATTGACCTCATTGGGCCTCCCCCAACAGCTGTAGAAGGAGTAAAGTTCTGCGTAGTTGTAGTAGACTATTTTACCAAATGGATCGAGGCAGAGCCTTTAGTAGCAATAACGGTAAAGGACACACAAAGAGTTGTCTAAGAGAACGTCATATGCAGATTCAGCGTACCGAGGGTGATAGTAGCTGATAATGGTTCCTAGTTCACTGATAAAGGTTTCTAGGAATTTTCAGCCAACCTCAAGATAAAATTGTACTTCGCCTCAGTTGCCCATCCTCAGAGCAATGGACAAGTTGAAGTGTCTACCAGAACGATAAAAGATGTTCTTAAAAAAAGGTTGAAGGAAGCAAAGGGAAAATGGCCAGGAGAACTTTCGAGTGTGCTATGGAGCTATCAAACAATTCCCAGAACGGCCACGGGTGAGACACCCTTCTCATTCATCTTCGGAACAAAGGCCATTTTCCCTATCGAGGTTTTACAGCCATCGGTGAGGATATAGGTGTTCAACAAAGAAGGGAACAACCTTGGTTTAAGAACCAAGTTGGATCTGATTGATGAGCATAGAGAGATGGCTGAGCTCAGCAGAAAAGCTTTTCAGCAAAGAACAGCCATTGCTTCAAACTTGCATGTAAAGCTTAAAGGAATCAAGAAAGGGGAACTCATTTTCTGAAAGGCTAAATTCGAAGCCCGAAGACCATAAAACGGAGTACTTCGGGCAAACTGGGATGGACCTTATTTGGTCCTCGAGGAAGTTCGGCCAAGGGTCTGCAAGCTCAGTTATACCGAAGGTAGAGAATTGAAAAATACATGGCATTCAGACTCTTTGAAAAAATTTTACACTTAGAAAAATTTTCTGGCTGGAAAAATTGTGCAAAAGAGCCGAGGAAAGCAAACCGAATGTGGTTATTGACAAAGGTGCATGTGTGAAATTGTACACTTTTTTGCCAAGGGTGATCGACTGAACATGGTTGCTTCCGATGGAGGCAAACCGAATGTGGTTGTTGCCAATGGTGCATGTGTGAAATTGTACACTGTTTGCCGAGGGTGATCGACCAAACATGGTTGGTGCCAAAGGAACTTAACTATTTTTTACACAAGTTAAGTTTATCTGAAGATAGCCGACCGAATATGGTTGGTCCTAAAGATGCCTAACTATTTTTGAAAGGCAAATTTTCTAAAGGAGGTTGACCGAAGATGGTCGTGAAACCCTTCATCGTCGATGATAGTTAAGCACCAAAGGATGAAGATAATATTCAAATACCAATCAGGGACTTAGTCAAAATTTTGAAGCAAGAAAGTTCCATTAACATTTCATTGCAAAAATACAAGGTGTAGAACACCCAAAAAAAGAAAAAAAAAAGGCACCTATTGCTTCTCTTGCCCACCTTCGGGGTCCTTAGCACACACGATTGGTTATCTTCAGGTTCGGCCTCTTCATCCGTGCCAACTTCAATTGCCAAATGAGGGAGAATGGAAAGGTTAAGAAATTCTACCCTTGACCATTCCGAGGATGGTCCTACGGGAATGTCCAGCACCCGAAGGAAGGAAATATCAAGGTCAGGATACTTGGACAAGACTTGGTGCTGAGCAAGGCAAAAACCATCTGGATAAAAGGACTTAGTCACCTCATCGTACTTAGCCTTCTCTGCCTTCAAGTCCTCCATCTCTTTCTTAACAACCTCGACCTCCTTCTCCACCTTCTTATTCTTCTTCTTCTTCTTTTTCTTCTTCTTCTTCTTCAGCCGATCGATCTTGGCTAAGAATTTGGCATTGAGCCCCAGCATCTTCGTAAGGTTGACATTGGTTTTCTCTTTCTTCTTTTGGAAGGCTTCATTCTCCGAAGTAAGGGCCACTACCCTCAAGCTGAGGTCCGACTGTTATAGCCCTTCTAGTGGGAGGTGTAATTGAGGAAGGTAAAGTGTTTTAAATTAAGTTTAGAAACTTAATTCTAGTTTACATAGAAAAAATAGAGAAGTTTAGCAAAATTCACTAAGTTCCAAGAAGAATAAAGCACTGAACGATGATCAGGGGCAAAATGATAATTTTGCATCTTGAATAGCCGGGACGAGTCCCAAGTGTTTTAAAATGAATTTTTAGAACTTAACTTTCAACCTTAACTCAAACTTGAAAAATAGACAAGAATTTAATCAAGAATTACTAAGTTACAAAGATGGGGGGCTTAATTGTAACAAGCTTAATACTTTGAGGTTTTTTTTGGGTTAAGTGAGGGTTTATGAAGGGGAAAGTGGACTATGGCTGCCATAATCCCGTTTCCAGCCTTCTCACCCCCATTTAGCTCTCAAATTAAGCTTGGAATCAAGAGTTTTTGGTGCCAAGAGAAGCAATTCAAAGTATATAAGCTAGGAGGAAGCATTTTCAAGCTTGAAACAATGTTTTTGAGGCTTGCAGGGCGTTTTCCTACTTCCCCTATTTTTGAATGAGGTAAGGAATGTGTTCTTGATTGAATTTGTGTTTGTTAGTTAGTTTGAAGCTTGGGTTTTGGTCAGAGAGTGAAGTTTTGATGTTTGGTGCCATTGTTTTTTATTGGAACTTGTGTAGAACTTTGGTGAGCTTGGTTGAATGAAAAAGGGATTGATTCTTGCTTGTTACTTGGATTTGAGCTAAGGGGAGTATGTTTTTAAGTTCATTGAATGCCATTGGCTTGAGTTTCATTGAAGAATTCGAGTGGTTCTAGCTACGACATTAGTTGGTTGAATTATGGTGGACTAGAGGATTTGGGAGGATTGGATTGATTTTAGAAGACATCATAGATTGGCTTGCGATAGTTGGTTGTGATCTATGCAACTTGTTCTATGTGTATATGAAATTTGGAGGCATTCCAAGCATGTTTAATATGTGTAGGAAGTGTCCAAAGTTCATAGTAGCAAAACCGGAATTTTTCTGGGCACTTTGCAAGTTTGGCGATGCGTCGCCAATCCCCACGAGTTCCCACGATGTGTCCCCAATCCAGAAAACTGTCTCAGAACGTCAACAACTATGGCGACGCGTCGCCAAGACAGCATTTGACACCCGGTTTTGTTTTTGGCATAACTTTTCGCTCGGGTGTCCGATTGAGGTGATTCAAGATTCCACACGAAGCTAAGAGGGAGTACTATCACCTCCATGTTTTAGAAACACCTAAAATGCCCCAATTTTAGATTTATATTAACCCAAAGTGAAGGCAAGTTTTAAAGGGAACTATGTTGCAATGATCACAACAAGGTATTGCTAGCTCAGGTGAGAGGTTTAAAACCCTTGTCGACCTAGTTGTGCTGTAGCCAAGAGGTGACAAGGTGAAACCTTGTTCATCTAGTCTACAACAACGAGGCCCTGCGGCCTAGTCTACAAAGTCCCACCGTAATTCCCCCACATAACGGCTATGTGAAGGCTACATGATTGTATCCAGTAAGCTTTAGCTTGCTAGGAGCGGGTCAGTGATCAGGACTCGCTAGGCACGGAGTGATGCACCGTGAGGAGGACTACTTGAGGAGAGGTCTTATGGCCCAGTTATATATGCATATATAATAGAATCCTCGTGCTGTGTGAGCTCGCAGCAATAGTCCTAGTATTTTCCTGCAGGTACATTAAAGATCCCTTACTGAAAATTGTCGAATTCTCACTCCCTGGTTTTGTTATGCAGAGACTGAAGTTGCTAGACCAGGTAATCATTGAGGATTATCGCGGTAGTACTCTTTTGTGTGTACAGGTATGACAGTTGCGAATCCTTGTGATTCTAGTCTACATAAGTGCTTAGCTGGCTTGTTGGTCAACTAACAGTACTAACTAGTATCTTCCTTTGGCTGCAGAGCCTAGTAGCACTTGGCAAAGGACTTTTGAGACTCACCACTGGGACGTGTATCCAAGGTGGGAGTTAGGCTAAAGAGATCTCAGTAAATGCTTCTATTTTTACAGTATTTTAGTTGCCTCCATAGTCTATGTTATGAGGAGTCCTCGACTCTAGGATTGCACTTGGGTGAGGGAATTAGTCTACTTTATGTATGAATTTTCTCATGAGTTGTTATGTGTAGTAAACTCACACAAATGTTGATTTTATATGCTTTGGCTATTTGTATTTATTTTCCGTAGAAATTACTCGGCCGAGTTAATGTTTTATGGTTTTAATAAACCAAGTCAAAGCATGAAGAACATGCAAATTGCATATTCTAGGATAATCAACTAGTATCATGGGATTTAATCTGCACACATACACGACTAGCCAATTGCAATTCACCATGAGACCAGCTCTCACAGGGCTTCCTGGGCAGGGTCACAGGTGGTCGTGCCAGTTTTTGGTATTAAAGCTTAGGACTTATTTCATAGATATTGGAGGCTAAGACTGAGATCTAGATTGAAAAGTCCAAGTGCTAGGAAGTTAGTACTGACCAACATCTGGGGAATGTTATCTGGCTGTGGTTGTAGGTTGCTATGGTTGACACTAGGTCAGTAGTTTCAAGGGGAACTAGGGAACCTGATGAAGGTTTTAGTGACACAGTTGTGGCAAGGCTAGATGAGATATCCAGGGTATTACAGGGGTTGACAGAGACTATGGCCCAAGTGGCACAGGGTATGAACACCCTTATGCCTAAGATGTTCAGGGATTATGAGGATATAGGTGTTGTCCAGGAGGAGAATTACCCACAATAGGATCAAGAAAAGCATGCTGAGCAACAACAAGTGCCTAGAGCGCATGGACATGGAAATCAGGTTCATGAGGAGGAAGAGGAACCAAAGGTGATTGAGGCTCCAAGGAGGGGAGATACTCCACATCAGATGAGTTTGTTGGAGAAGTTTAAGAATGTTGATCCACCAAGCTTTGATGGGACAAGTGATCCTGACAGAGCAGAGGATTGGTTGTCCAGGATGAATAGACTTTTCACTTATGGTGGTTATGAATCAGAGCAGGAGATGACTTTGGTGCCTTTCTTTTTCAGAGGAAGAGCCAGTTTATGGTGGGATGATGTGATGGAGTTGTTGAGGGAAAGTAATGGTACTCACCCCGAGCACAAGAAAAAGGTGCTCAAGTGGTCAAACTTTGAAAAGAAGTTCAGACAGGAATACATCAGTGAAGCTGAACAGGATCAGAGGAGGATTCAGTTTAAGAATCTGACACCGGGAGAGATGTCTGTGCAGGAGTATGAGCAGCGCTACAATTCACTTATCCAGTATGCTCCGTATATGATGGGCAATGATGAGTTGAAAGCTAAGAAGTTCTTCCAAGGTTTGAAGCCTATACTCAGGAGGTATATGGCGACAGTGGATATCAGGAGCTATCGCCAGGTGGTTCAGAAGGCGTTGGCATTAAAAAGGGAATTTGAGGATTCTAGGACATCTAGCAAAAAGGTGGAGGTTGGACCAGCCAACTTAGGAAAAAGTGCAGGAAGTGGCCAATGGTAGAGAACCAAGGTCCATCCAAGAGAAGGAAGACGGGTTTATGTCCTAGATGCAGACGGTTTCATGGTGGAAGACCATGTACTCTGGGGACAGATGCTTGTAATATCTGTGGTCAAAAAGGACTTTGGGCAAGGGAATGCCCAAGGGCTCGACCGATGATAGGTCCACCCCAGAATTTACCCCCTATACCCCTTGCCATAGGGAATCGGCCTGGTGTAGCTGCAGCAGCAGTTGAGCCGAGGGTTTTTTCCCTGACAAGTCAGGTGACCAGAGAACAAGCTGCTGTTCGAGGTAATTTTACTTTTCAGAACGGTAGTGTTAGAGTGCTTTTTGATACAGGAGCTACTCTATCAGTGATATCTTCTGCCTTGGTAGATAAGTTTAAATTACAACGAGAAATCTCGGGTGAGTTAAGACTCATCAGGACTACAATGAGGGGTTTTATTGTAACCAATGAAGTGGTTACTAGGTATCCCTTGCAGTTAGCTGATCATGATTTCTGTTGTGAGTTATGGGTGATAGAATTGAGGTCTTATGACCTAGTGTTGGGAATGGATTGGTTGAGTAAGCATAAGGCACAAATCGATTATGCGAATCGCTCAGTTGACATTACTGATGACCAAGGAGCTAGAGTGACTTGCATCGAAGGGTTGGCATCTAGTGCTACAGTTTACACCTTAGACTTATAGATACCATCCCCATAATTGGTGAAGATGAGTATTATTCATTGAATGGAGTGGCTACAGAGGAGGAACTGGAGAGAATTCCCGTAGCTAATCAGTTTCCTGAGGTGTTTCCAGTAGAGTTACCTAGGTTACCACCTAAGAGGGGTACTGAGTTTGGAATCCACTTGCAACCAGGGGTTGAACCTATTTCAATACCACCGTATAGGATGTCAGCTCCTGAGATGGATGAATTAAAGAAACAGTTGGAAGAACTGTTGAGGAAAGACTTTATAAGGCCAAGTGTGTCACCGTGGGGAGCTCCGACGTTATTTGTGAAGAAGAAAGATGGAACTTTCAGGTTGTGCATCGATTATAGGAAGTTGAATCCAGTGACAATCAAGAATAAATATCCGCTTTCTAGAATTGATGATCTATTTGATAGACTCAGGGGAGTGAAGGTGTTCTCCAGAATTGATATTCGGTCTGGGTATTTTCAGGTCAGAGTTAAGGAGGAAGCTATTCTGAAGACTGCTTTCAAGACGAGGTATGGACATTATGAATATACGGTTATGCCGTTTGGTGTGACGAATGCTCCAGCAATATTTATGGAAGCCATGAATCGGATCTTTAAGCCATTTTTGGATCAGTTTGTTGAAGTCTTCATCGATGATATTCTGGTATATTCACAGTCTACATCAGAGCATGAGAAGCACCTTAGAACAGTTTTGCAAGTGCTGAAGGATAATCAGTACTATGCAAAGTTGTCTAAGTGTGAGTTTTGGTCCGAGAGGATTCAAGTTTTTGGGCATATCATCAGTGCTCAAGGGTTGTCAGTTGATCCTGAAAAAGTTCAAGCGGTAGTTGAGTGGAAGAGACCAACTACAATTACAGAGGTCAGGAGTTTCTTCGGTTTGCCAGGTTACTACAGACATTTTATAGAGAAATTCACTGTGATAGCTACACCGCTGATAGCATTAACTAAAAAGACTCAGAAGTTTGAGTGGACATCGAAGTGTGAAGAAGCTTACATGAAGTTGAAGGAAAGATTGACTAGTGCACCTATACTTGTCTTACCAGATCCGAACAGAGCCTTTACAGTTTATATCGATGCAGCTGGTTCAGGATTAGGATGTGTGTTGATGCAGGATAGTCAAGTGATTGCTTATGGTTCGAGACAGCTGAGGCCTAATGAGTTGAACTATCCTGTTCATGATCTTGAGCTAGCAGCAGTGATTTTTGCACTGAAGTTGTGGAGGCATTATTTGATGGGAAGGTCGTTCAGAATCTTCACGGATCACAAGAGTTTGAAATATTTATTTACCTAGAAGGATTTGAACATGAGGCAGCGGCGATGGATTGAATACATCAAAGATTATGACTGCTCGATTGAGTACTGTGCTGGCAAGGGAAATGTGGTAGCAGATGCGTTGAGCCAGAAGTACACGGGAGTGATCTTATCTAAGGATCAGGCTACAGACTCCTCTGAAAGACTATTGAGGGACTGTTTCTTAGCTTCGCATGAATTATGGCAAAGTCGAGGAAAATCCCTAGCCTATGTTCTGGAAGTCCAGTTAGCTTTGGTTAGTCAGAGTTAAAGAAGCTCAGATGAAAGATCCATTGTTGAAGAAAATTTTAGGAGAAGCGAAACTTGGCACTATGAGGAAGGAATTCAGATACAAAGATGGAATATTAAATTATGGAGATCGTCTCTATGTATCGAATGTAGATGGACTTAGGCAACAAGTCCTACAGGAGGCACATAGTAGTACTTTGAATATCCACCCTGGTGTTAGTAAGATGTATCAAGATCTAAAGACACATTTCTGGTGGCCAGGATTGAAAAGGGATGTAAGAGAACATGTTGCAAAGTGTTTGACATGCCAAATGGTTAAAGCTAAACATCAAAAACCAGCAGGCACACTTCAGAGTTTACCTCTGCCAGTGAGGAAGTGGGGATCCGTTACTATGGATTTCCTAGTGGGGTTACCGAATGCTCGGAGTCAACATGATGCTATATGGGTAGTGGATGACAGACTACGAAGTCGGCACACTTCATATCTATCAGAATCACTTATACATTGGAAAAGTTGGCTCAATTGTATCTCAAGGAGATTGTGAGACTCCATGGGATACCGGATCAGATTATATCTAACAGAGATCCTCGGTTTACATCACGATTTTGGAATGCTTTTCAAGAAGCATTGGGAAGTAAAGTTACTCTTAGTACTGCTTTTCATCCTCAGACTGATGGGCAATCCGAAAGAGTGATTCAGACTTTGGAGGATATGTTACGGATGTGTGCTATTGATTTTAGAGGTGATTGGGATCAGCATTTACCACTGATCGAATTTGCTTATAATAACAGTCATCAAACTGTTATTGGAATGGCGCCCTATGAAGCTTTGTATGGGAGGCGATGTATGACACCTCACTGTTGGGCAGATCTAGCAGATAAGGTAGTTATTGGACCTGAAATCATAGTTGACACTACAGCTAAGATTAAGTTGATCCAGCAGCGGATCAAGACAGCCAATGACAGGCAAACCAAGTATGCAAATTTGAGGAGAAGAGACTTCAGTTTTGAAGTTAGGGATAGAGTACTTTTGAAAGTGTCACCCATGAGAGGAGTTAGCCATTTTGGGAAGAGGGGCAAGTTAGCTCCTCGGTATATTGGACCTTATGAAGTGTTGGAAAAGGTAGGGAAAGTTGCTTATCGGTTAGCATTACCACCTAACCTAACTCAAGTGCATAACGTGTTTCACGTTAGTCTACTCAAAAAATGCACAGTGGAACCGGGACAGGTAGTAAATCCTTCAGTAATACCCATTCAGGAAGACTTGACTTATGAGGAGAAACCAGTTTGAATACTTGATAGGCAAGTCAAGAAATTGCGGACTAAGTGGATTCCGATGGTTAAGATCCTTTGGTCTAACCATAGTAAGGAGGAAGCTACCTGGGAAACAGAGCAGGATATGTTGAAAAGATATCCCAGTATTTTTTCGGAGTTGCAACGGAATTTGGGGGACCAAATTCAAGAAGGAGGGGAGAATGTTATAGCCCTTTTAGTGGGAGGCGCAATTGAGGAAGGTAAAGTGTTTTAAATTAAGTTTAGAAACTTAATTCTAGTTTACATAGCAAGAATAGAAAAGTTTAGCAAAGTTCACTAAGTTCCGAGAAGAATAAAGCACTAAACGAGGTTCAGGGGCAAAATGGTAATTTTGAATCCTGAATAGCCTGGATGATTCCTGAGTGTTTTAAAATGAATTTTTAGAACTTAACTTTTAACCTTAACTCAAACTTGGAAAATAGACAATAATTTAATCAAGAATTACTAAGGTACAAAAATGGGGGGCTTAATTGTAACAAGCTTAATACTTTGAGGTTTTTTTTGGGTTAAGTGAGGGTTTAAGAAGGGGAAAATGGACTATGGCTGCCATAATCCCGTTTCCAACCTTCTCACCCCCATTTAGCTCTCAAATTAAGCTTGGAATCAAGAGTTTTTGGTGCCAAGAGAAGCAATTCAAAGTATATAAGCTAGGAGGAAGCATTTTCAAGCTTGAAACCATGTTTTTTGAGGCTTGGAAGGGCGTTCTCCTACATCCCCTATTTTTGAACGAGGTAAAGAATGTGTTCTTGATTGAATTTGTGTTTGTTAGTTAGTTTGAAGCTTGGTTTTGGTTAGAGAGTGAAGTTTTGATGTTTGGTGCCATTGTTTTTTATTGGAACTTGTGTAGAACTTTGGTGAGCTTGGTTGAATGAAAAGGGGATTGATTCTTGCTTGTTACTTGGAGCTGAGGTAAGGGGAGTATGTTTTTAAGTTCATTGAACGCCATTAGCTTGACTTTGCTTGAAGAATTCGAGTGGTTTTAGCTATGGAATTAGTTAAAGGTTTTGGTTGAATTATGGTGGACTAGAGGAATTGGGAGGATTGGATTGATGTTAAAAGACATCATAGATTGGCTTGTGATAGTTGGTTGTGATCTATGCAACATGTTCTATGTGTATATGAAATTTGGAGGCATTCCAAGCATGTTCGATATGTGTAGGAAGTGTCCAAAGTTCATAGCAGCAAAACCGGAGTTTTTTTGGGCATTTTGCAGGTTCGACGATGCGTCGCCAATCACCATGAGTTCCCACGACGCATCACCAATCCAAAAAACTGTCTCAGAACGTCGACAACTGTGGCAACGCGTCGCCAAGATAGTATTTGACACCCGGTTTTGTTTTTGGCATAACTTTTCGCTCGGGTGTCCGATTGAGGTGATTCAAGATTCCACACGAAGCTAAGAGGAAGTACTATCACCCCCATGTTTTAGAAACACCTAAAATGCCCCAATTTTAGATTTATATTAACTCAAAGTGAAGGCAAGTTTTAAAGGGAACTATGTTGCAATGATCACAACAAGGTATTAGTAGCTCAGGTGAGAGGTTTAGAACCCTTGTTGGCCTAGCTGTGCCATAGCCATGACGTCAAAAGGTGAAACCTTGTTCATCTAGTCTACAACAACGAGGCCCTGCGGCCTAGTCTACAAAGTCCCACCATAATTCCCCCACATAACGGCTATGGGAAGGCTACATGATTGCATCCAGTAAGCTTCGGCTTACTAGGAGCGGGTCAGTGATCAGGACTCGCTAGGCACGGAGTGATGCACCGTGAGGAGGACTACTTGAGGAGAGGTCTTATGGCCTAGTTATATATGCATATATAATAGAACCCTGGTGCTGTGTGGGCTCGCAGTAAGAGTCCTAGTATTTTCCTGCAGGTACATTGAAGATCCCTTACTGAAAATTGTCAAATTCTCACTCCCTGGTTTTGTTATGTAGAGACTGAAGTTGCTAGACCAGGTAATCGTTGAGGATTACCGCGGTAGTACTCTTTTGTGTGTACAGGTATGACAGTTGCGAATCCTTGTGATTCTAGTCTACATAAGTGCTTAGTTGGCTTGTTGGTCAAGTAACATTATTAACTAGTATCTTCCTTTGGCTGCAGAGCCTAGTAGCACTTGGCAAAGGACTTTTGAGACTCACCACTGGGATGTGTATCCAAGGTGGGAGTTAGGCTAAAGAGATCTCTGTAAATGCTTGTATTTATACAGTATTTTGGTTGCCTCCATTGTCTATGTTATGAGGAGTCCTCGACTCTAAGATTGCTCTTGGGTAAGGGTATTAGTCTACTTTATGTATGAATGTTCTCACGAGTTGTTATGTGTAGTAAACTCACACAAATGTTGATTTTATATGCTTTGGCTATTTGTATTTATTTTCCGTAGAAATTACTCGGCCGAGTTAATGTTTTATGGTTTTAATAAACCAAGTCAAAGCATGAAGAACATGCATATTGCATATTCTAGGAAAATCAACTAGTATCATGGGATTTAATTTGCACACATATACAACTAGCCAATTGCAATCCACCATGAGACCAGCTCTCGCAGGGCTTCCTGGGCAGGGGCACGGGTGGTCGTGTCACCCACACCTTGGAACAAAAGTCTTCCCAGAGCTCATTTCGGCTCTTCAGCACGTCTTGCTGAAGACTAGCTAGGTCCTCATTTGCAATTTTATTAAACTTGACATACTTGACTGAGCTAGAAAAAAAGTTCTTTGGCTTTGGCCAAGCTCTCCTCCAACTGACTTCAAACCGAGGATTGCTTAGTTGCCCAAGCCCAAAGATATCCATTATATGCCAACAACTGCAAAATGGGAGGATTCCGAATAAGGGTCAAAAAGCAACAAAAGCTCAGAATTTTTCCAAGTCCTAAAGGGTTAGGGTTTACCTACGCTACGTGTTCACTCATCCTCACAATGAGGACTTCCTCATTGGGGCACTCCTCTGTTAGGGACTGAAAGGTGGCAATAGTCATAATGTCCCTCGCCATCTGAGGGTCCATCTTCTGGCTATCCTTGGAGAACAATTCCAAGTCCTCCGTAAAAGTCTAGAAGCGCTCATTCAGAACTTTGTCTCTTAGGATTTCTGAGCCCCAAACGGCCCTCTTTCGAGAATGGTCCTCCATCCACAGAGCCTGTTCTCTTTTGCCTACAAAGCCACGCCAAAGTTGTTGGGTTTCGGGAGCCAAACAGCACAGCGAAATTTAACCAAAACCCTCCAGGATCCAAGTGAAACTGGGTAAACCGGGTGTTCAAAAATTTTCATACCTAATTTTTGGTTGAGATTTCTCACTCAACTATAGAGTCGAATCACAAAACCTGAACAGTTGACGTGTTCAAGCTCTCTATGGTATCCACACGAGCCTCTCGGGATCACCACGCTTCCACCACGTCCTGGCAGATGCGTTTCTCTTGCGCTCGCAGTGCTAGCTTGCGTCCTCTAAGGAATTGCAAGAGAAGAGTACGACTGTCCTTTTGGGAGGCTAGGGCAAGGAGACCTGCGAATTTCTCACTTAAAAGTTGTATTTATAGTGAGACTCAACTTCCAGGCCTAATAGGTTTCAAAGCCCTAATCCAATTAGGATTTAATTTCGGGCTTAATAATGGCTCAACTTTTGGGCCCATTATTAATACGAAATTAAAGTGAAACCATAACCCAAATAATTAGCCCATGCACTCTAATGATCCAAATAGCTCTATGTGTGCGACCCAATAGGCTCTTACCACGTTGGCAATGATCATAAATCACATTTATGATCATAAGCAATGAGCGGTGTCTAGCAACACATCATTGCTACCCAAGTGACAAGATTGTCGATGATTCGACTAAACCTTTATGATCATCACCGATATATGCCATTGTCCCTTTGTCCAAGATATCAAGACTAAGCACGAGACATGGAATGTGTCACTCTCGTATAGCCCAATCTTTGGTTTCTTGATTACCGAGTAGACCAACTTAAACTGATGACATTGATATCGTATATCAACTCATCCGAGCATGGCCATGCATTTTCTAAGTCTCACTCTATCAAGGGGCCCGAAGATATCACTCCCGTTACATAGGAGGGACAAATCCCATCTTGATCATACAAATCCCTCCGCATGATATGTGACATACCCAATGACCTCCTTCAAGTTCACTCAGTTACGAGCAACAAAGGAAAGTATCAAAGTATGTGACTCACATGTAGGGAACCTTGATGATCTTAGGTCGAAGGACTACATATACCATGATCACTATGAGAATCACTTATGACACTCATATAACGATCCATGTAGTGTTCTCATGGTGGGTTGGTCCAGTACACAAGTTCTCCAACTTGTACCCATATGTAGACTACATATCTCATATTAGTCTCCACATATGCTAGTTGTTATGTATTATTGCAACCCGCTCCACAATAATACTAGACTAGGGACGTTTAAGAATATCATTATTCTAGGGTTACAATTATGTTTGTTAAGTTACGCAGAAACAAAACAACAAACATAATTGCTGGATTAATGCCTTAATAAAATATCATGACTCAATGTGCAAAAATACAATCATCTCATGATTGGCTTTTGGGCACAACACTAACAATCTCCCACTTGCACTAAAAGCCAATCATCCATGTATCTAATACCGATGGACCTAGAATGGCTATCATGCTTCTGCTGCGTAAGGGGCTTTGTCAGTGGATCAGCAATGTTGCTGTCTGTCGAAGTCCTGCATATCCTTACATCACTCCTCTCGATGATCTCCCTGATGAGATGATAGCGTCGGAGTATGTGTTTGGATCGCTGGTGAGATCGAGGTTCCTTAGCCTGTGCGATTGCTCCATTATTGTCACAATAGAGCTCTATCGAGTCGACAATGCTTGGAACCACTCCAAGTTCAGTGATGAACTTCTTGATCCAAACTGCCTCCTTCGCAACATCAGAGGCGGCAATGTACTCAGATTCTGTTGTAGAGTCAGCTACTGTCTCTTGCTTTGAACTCTTCCAGCTCACAGCACCACCACCAATACAAAACACATAACCAGATTGCGATCTAAAATCATCCTTATCGGATTGGAAGCTTGCATCGGTGTAACCCCTTACAACGAGCTCATCTTCACCTCCAAAGACCAAGAATGCATCCTTAGTCCTTCGTAAGTACTTAAGGATGTTCTTAACAGCTGTCCAGTGACTTTCACCGGGGTTTGATTGGTACCTACTCGTCATGCTCAAAGCATATGAGACATCGGGACGAGTACATATCATGGCATACATGATAGATCCAATTGCTGAGGCATATGGAATCTTACTCATGCGCTCTCTCTCCTCGGTTGTACTCGGACACTGAGATCTAGAAAGAGTGATACCATGTGACATGGGCAAGAATCCTTTCTTGGAATCTTGCATGCTAAACCTCTTTAGCACCTTGTCAATATATGTACTTTGACTTAGGCCAAGAAGCTTTCTAGATCTATCTCTATAGATCCTGATGCCTAACACATAGGCTGCTTCACCCAAGTCCTTCATAGAGAAACATTTCCCTAGCCAAGTCTTCACAGACTGTAGCTCAGGAATGTCATTCCCGATGAGTAGTATGTCATCTACATACAACACCAAGAAGACAATAGCGCTCCCACTAACCTTCTTGTAGACACAAGGTTCATCTTCATTTTTGATAAAACCAAACTCTTTGATTACTTCATCAAAATGAAGATTCCAACTTCGAGAAGCTTGCTTCAGTCCATAAATGGACCTTTGCAACTTGCACACTTTATTGGCATTCTCAGGAGTGACAAAACCCTCAGGTTGTGTCATGTACACATCCTCAAGTAGCTTTCCATTTAGGAATGCAGTTTTGACATCCATTTGCCATATCTCATAATCATAGTGTGCAGCAATAGCAAACAAAATTCGGATGGATTTAAGCATAGCAACTGGTGAAAAAGTTTCATCATAGTCAATACCATGAATTTGCTTGAAACCTTTTGCAACCAATCGTCCCTTAAAGGTAATCACATTACCATCCATGTCAGTTTTCTTCTTGAAAACCCATTTGCACCCTATGGGTTTTACCCCTTCAGGTGGGTCAACCAAAGTCCATACTTGGTTTTCATACATGGATTCCATCTCGGATTTCATGGCCACTAGCCACTTCTCAGAGTCAGGCCCCGACATAGCTTGTTGGTAGGTTGTGGGCTCATCCTGATCCATGAGCATCACATCACCAGTGTGAGTCATGAGAAATCCATATCTCTCAGGCTCACGCCGAATCCTACCAGACCTACGTGGGCTCTGTGCTACAGGAACAGACTCTTGAACCACAACATCTTGTGGTGTCTGTTCAGGTTCCATTTCAGGTTCGATGTCTCCTTGTTGTTCTTGAATTTCTTCAAGTTCTACTTTCCTCCCACTAGTTTCTTTAGAGATAAACTCTTTCTCTAAAAAGACACCAGTTCGAGCAACAAACACTTTTTGCTCAGAAGGATTGTAGAAATAGTAACCCTTTGTTTCTTTGGGATACCCAACAAAAAGGCATTTTTGAGATTTGGGCCCTAGTTTGTCAGAGGATTGACGTTTCACATAAGCGTCACAGCCCCAAATCTTCATAAAAGACAAATTGGGACGCCTCCCACTCCATATCTCATATGGTGTCTTTTGAACCGATTTAGATGGAACTCGGTTTAGTGTAAAAGCGGCTGTCTCTAGAGCATGTCCCCAAAAGGAGTTTGGAAGGTCAGCTTGACTCATCATAGAGCGAACCATGTCTAACAGAGTTCGATTTCTCCTTTCAGATACACCATTCCATTGAGGTGTACCTGGTGGAGTGAGTTGTGATACTATACCACACTCCTTCAGATAGTCAAGGAATTCTCGATCCAAGTACTCTCCACCTCGATCTGATCGAAGCACTTTAATACTTTTCCCGAGTTGATTCTCTACTTCATTCTTGAATTCTTTGAACTTTTCAAAGGATTCTGACTTGTGTCTCATGAGATACACATAGCCATATCTGCTGAAGTCATCAGTGAAAGTAATGAAGTATTGGAAACCTCCTCTAGCTTGTGTAGACATAGGGCCACATACATCACTATGTATGAGTCCTAGTAAGTCATTAGCCCTTTCACTTTGCCCTGTGAATGGGGCTTTGGTCATCTTGCCCAACAAACATGACTCACATGTCTCATATGATTCAAAATCAAATGAGTCCAAGAGTCCATCCTTATGGAGCTTGGATATGCGGGTCTCATTTATATGGCCCAAGCGACAGTGCCAGAGATAGGTCGGGTTTGAATCATTTAATCTGACCTTCTTGGTATTCACATTATAGATTGGATCTTCGAGGTCTAGAACATACAACCCATTGCTAAGTTGAGCACTACCATAAAAGATTTCATTCAAATAAATAGAACAACATTTGTCCTTTATTATAAATGAAAAACCTTTCTTGTCCAAACAAGAAACAGAAATCAAATTTCTAGTAATAGTAGGCACAAAATAGCAGTTGTCTAATTCTAAAACTAATCCACTAGGTAAAGTGAGAACATAAGTCCCTACGGCTAAGGCAGCAACCCTTGCTCCATTTCCAACACGTAGGTCCACTTCACCTCGGGCCAATCTTCTACTTCTACTTAGATCCTGCACATTTGCACAAATGTGAGATCCACATCCAGTATCCAATACCCAAGATGAGGAAGTAGAAAAGTTAGCCTCTATAACAAAAATACCTGAAGTGGAAGTCTTACTTCCCTTTTCCTTAGCAAGTTCTTCAAGATAGAGCTTGCAGTTGCGCTTCCAGTGTCCAGGTTGCTTACAATGGAAGCACTCCCCTTCCTTTGCCACACCACCCTTTGGTTTCAGTGCAGCTGAAGAAGAACTAGCATTGGACTTTCCATTAGCTTTATCCTTCTTCTTGTTGGCTTTTCCCTTTCCCTTGCCCTTTTGAACCATCAAAATGGGCTTAGCCTTCTTAAGGTTTTGCTCAGCAGTTCTCAACATGTTGAGCAATTCAGGGAGGGACTTGTCAAGGTCGTTCATGTTATAGTTCATGACGAACTGACTGTAGCTTTCAGGCAATGATTGCAAGACTACATCAATAGCCAACTCTTTCTGAAGAGCAAATCCCAAATTCTCAAGATTCTCAATGTACCCAATCATCTTGAGCACATGAGGACCCACGGGACTTCCCTCAGACATCTTGCACTGAAACAATGCCTTAGAGGTCTCAAACCTCTCATGCCTAGCTTGCTCTTGGAAAAGCATTTTGAGATGTTCAATCATATCGAACGCTCCCATGTTCTCATGTTGCTTCTGAAGCTCAGATTCCATGGTAATAAGCATGAGGCATGCAACATCCAAAGCATCATCAGAATGCCTCTTGTGAGCATCCCTTTCAGCTCTTGGAGCAGTGGCAGCAGGCTCATTCGGCCAAGTAGGCACCCGAGACTCCTCCATTCGAGCCACCAAAAATACCTTACTTTCGGTGCCCGAACAGGCCGAATCCGAAAAAACCTACGGTTTTTGCAACTATTCCAAGAATCCTAATCCATATAGGTATCTCATACCTATCAATTTTGGGTTAATCTCATTAACCAATTTGTGTCGTTTCTTCATATATCTCATATGTTCATTACGAATTTCGGTTTCATGCATCATGAATCAATCTAATTAATCATGGCCGAAAACCAATCGAACACATAGCATCATGCGATTTAACACGCAATCCCGATTTAGGGTTTCACCAGTAGCTCTGATACCACTGTTGGGTTTCGGGAGCCAAATAGCGCAGCGGAATTTAACCGAAACCCTCCAGGATCCAAGTAAAACTGGGTAAACCGGGTGTTCAAAAATTTTCATACCTAATTTTCGGTTGAGATCTCTCACTCAACTATAGAGTCAAATCACAAAACCTGAACAGTTGACGTGTTCAAGCTCTCTATGGTATCCACACGAGCCTCTCGGGATCACCATGCTTCCACCACGTCCCGGCAGATGCGTTTCTCTTGCGCTCGCAGTGCTAGCTTGCGTCCTCCAAGGAATTGCAAGAGAAGAGTGCGACTGTCCTTTTGGGAGGCTAGGGCAAGGAGACCTGTGAAATTCTCACTTAAAAGTTGTATTTATAGTGAGACTCAACTTCCAGGCCTAATAGGTTTCAAAGCCCTAATCCAATTAGGATTTAATTTTGGGCTTAATAATGGCTCAACTTTTGGGCCCATTATTAATACGAAATTAAAGTGAAACCATAACCCAAATCATTAGCCCATGCACTCTAATGATCCAAATTGCTCTATGTGTGCGACTCAATAGGCTCTTATCACGTTGGCAATGATCATAAATCACATTTATGATCATAAGCAATGAGCGGTGTCTAGCAACACATCATTGCTACCCAAGTGACAAGATTGTCGATGATTCGACTATACCTTTATGATCATCACCGATATATGCCATTGTCCTTTTGTCCAAGATATCAAGACTAAGCACGAGACATGGAATGTGTCACTCTCGTATAGCCCAATCTTTGGTTTCTTGATTACCGAGTAGACTAACTTAAACTGATGACATTGATATCGCATGTCAACTCATCCGAGCATGGCCATGCATTTTCTAAGTCTCACTCTATCAAGGGGCCCGAAGATATCGCTCCCGTTACATAGGAGGGACAAATCCCATCTTGATCATACAAATCCCTCCGCATGATATGTGACATACCCAATGACCTCCTTCAAGTTCACTCAGTTACGAGCAACAAAGGAAAGTATCAAAGTATGTGACTCACATGTAGGGAACCTTGATGATCTTAGGTCGAAGGACTACATATACCCTGATCACTATGGGAATCACTTATGACACTCATATAACGATCCATGTAGTGTTCTCATGGCGGGTCGGTCCAGTACACAAGTTCTCCAACTTGTACCCATATGTAGACTACATATCTCATATTAGTCTCCACATATGCTAGTCGTTATGTATTATTGCAACCCGCTCCACAATAATACTATACCAGGGACTTTTAAGAATATCATTATTCTAGGGTTACAATTATGTTTGTTAAGTTACACAGGAAGAAAACAACAAACATAATTGCTGGATTAATGCCTTAATAAAATATCATGACTCAATGTGCAAAAATACAATCATCTCATGATTGGCTTTTGGGCACAACACTAACAAAAGTTCCATTAAAACATTATCCCTTAGCCATTTGTCTACAAGGTCTAAAATACTAAAAATTTCCAAACTCATAGATGAATGGCTAAGGGACAAACCTGAAGGGGAGTTCAGCGTCATCTCCCTCAGAGTCACTAACATCTAGGACCTCAGGGGTAACACCTTTGCCCCTTTTCTTCTGGCGTACCTCCAGTTCTTCGACCGAAAGCTCCCCGACCGAATCCCCAATGTCTTGACAACTGCATTGGGACTGAAAGGGGTTGAACAGATGGTCAATTCCAAAGATAGGTCGGCACGAATGGGATTTTGGTCAAGCACCTCCACTTCCCCTTCGGGTAGAGGCGGAAGAGAGTCCTCATTGGCCTTCTTTGACTTCAACGCCGAAGATGGTCCAGCCAGTGCCTTCTTCCTCTTCGGCGCTTCTTTTTTTGCTCCCCCTTCTCGGCCTGGCCGAGGAAGAGACTCTTGTACGAAGTAGCAAATTTATCACCCATCTCTACAAAAAGGAGAACATTAGTGTAAGTATAGAAAGGCATAAGTAACAAAATTGCAAAGGAGCTTACTCTCTTTGAGTGCTGAATACGTAAGTTCTCCCCGAATAAGCTTCACCAACCACGCGTTCTTCCCATCAACCAAGGGCTTTGTCACACCTTTGTTGGTAACATGTTCCTTAACTACCCAAGCTCCTGAAGGACATCTTTGGTCATGAAACTCCATCTAATAGGGAAGGGGTATAGAGAACACGGAGGGACCTCGGAATCCCAATCCACGATAGACCGAATACGGCTGTCCAACTCTTCAAACTAGGACTCTAGCTCTACGGTTAAGAGCTTCCTCGGGTTTACTACATCGATCTCAAGAGTCCCCGAAGCCCATTTGGTCGGCATGTCCTTCCATTGCTCATCCACCTTCAGAAAAAGGAGCTTCTTCTGCCACCCTCGACAACTATCCTTTGTTCCGAAGGTGAATGTATATTTCTTGCTCCTAGATCCCCAAAGGAGCAAGAAGTAGAACCCGCCCTTCGGAACGAGGTGAAGTTTGTAGTATTTCATGAAAAAGATAAAGTGGGGCTCTATGTTGAAGACCCAACACATATAAAGAAAATCGTTAAAGTAGGAGTAGAAGTTCGGGGGAAGTTGGTTGACGGCTACGCCATGAAATTGGCAAAAGTTAGAAACCATCTTTGGAGGGGGATACCGAAGTCCTGCCTTCAACTAAACCCTAAAGATGGTAACCTCATCTAAATGAGGAGCATAGCTAGGCATACCAGGACTAGGTAGCCTGGTGACAGCATAAGAAGTGAGAAAAAATTTAGCCGACCACTTCTTCATTTTCTCAGAAGTGGCGTAGCTCGGATGAG
Source organism: Aquilaria sinensis (assembly GCA_005392925.1). Lineage (NCBI taxonomy): Eukaryota > Viridiplantae > Streptophyta > Magnoliopsida > Malvales > Thymelaeaceae > Aquilaria > Aquilaria sinensis. The sequence continues at coordinate 79,600 of SMDT01000966.1, forward strand.
AGTTAGAAGGGAGCCAACTCTTAGGAATGGGATCAGCTTCTATTCAGTAAGAAGACATGTTCAGAAATAGAGGAATCTATCCTCGAAAAAGTAAAGGGAAAGGAATTGAAACAAAACAAAAAAATGATAAAGCACTTTGGGAGGAAACCTACCTAGTTTAGAACGAAGACAAGGACTTCAGAAATCACCACAAACTCTCCAGAAATCACTCCACTGCTAGCACGACTACCAAAGAAAGATAAAAGATGAGAGGAAATCAGAGAGCAAAAGGAATGGAAATTGAGAAGTGTAGAAAACTTTGAAGGAGGAAGGGTTTATATAGACTGAAGGAGGCAAGCGAAGCCTCTTATGTAACGGACACGTTCGTTCACCAGTCACCTAGTGACACGTGTCACTCGACGTGAAAAATGAGGGCACGCCTTTTGACATTAGCAGGCCTATGCAGGATTCGCCTGAATTGACACGACTACCTAGTCAAAAGACATCATGATTCATTGACAAGGAAGAAAGAACAACGAAAGATCAGAAGGGAAAATATTCTTCCTCATCCAAACATACAACTTCAGAAACATCAAGAGCTCGGTAAAAAATGAGGAATGCCATTTGATGCCGAATATACTACTTCGGCCGAAGGAGGCATTGTAAACCAAAAAGATGCCAACCCCGAAGAAGGCACCCAAGCTCAAGGTTCAACACTATTAAACAGTAACTTCTGTCACTTTCATGACATGCTCACAAAAGCTTAACGCTGAAGATACTACTTCAGCTTCCCGGGGGGGGCATATAATAGCCAAAGGGCTATGGCCTTTAAGATCTCCTGATTAGCTATCACGAAACCACCTTAGTGCTAGCTTAGCCCCGACCTGAGGGCACCCTCAACACCACCCTCGAAAAGGTAACATGACCAACTTTTTGAAAAGGTGTCTTTCACCACCCTTTGATTTACGAACCTACTGACCTTGGAAAAGTAGATCCACCATCCTCGACAGAGGAAAACATCTTCTGAGTGTGACCCACTCTGCCGGAGGGCCTTCCCCACTAGCCCTCAAAGAAAGTCTATGCCTGAAAGGGTCTCACACCTTGAAGGCGTCTTACGGAGATACGATAAAAAAGGTTAAGAAGCCTCTAACAGAAAGACCTCACACATGCTCCTGCCCTCTAGCCGGAACGGCCTATGATCGGCTGGAGACGCCTACCTCTAATGGTATAGATTGGATATGACTAAACATGTGTCATGATTTCAATTAGCTGTGTCAAACGTCCTACTCCCTCCACCCTCCTATAAATACCTGGGAGGGACCTTGTTAAGAATGAGAGACTTTTTCTTTATTCTCCACTCTCTGCTTTCTACTACTACTCAAACAAATACTTACTTGGGTGTCGGAGGCTCCACCCCCGGAAACACATTCCGGGGAGTCTCTAACCCTTGTTCTTCAAAATCTTGCAGACACCTTTACACCGGAAGTCTCTCATTCAGGCTAGCATGTCATTCAACAAGGATGCTGATGGGCATCAGTTCCAAACTTGATTTAAAGAACTTTACCGACCTCAAACAAGCCTTCAACTAGGAAAGCAATAGAAAAGGTAAGGGAGTTATGGTTTCAAGCTTCATTCATGCTATTGGAGTGTTGTTGCGTGATGAATTCAAGTAGTTTTGGCAATAGCATTAGTTAGTAAGCAAGTTGGATCATGGTGGACTTTGTGTTTGATGGAGATTGAAATGATGTTTTAATGCATAATAGTTATGCTTGTGATAATTGGTTATGGCCTTTGAAACATGTTTTACAGGTATGTGAAATTGGAAGGCCATCCAATCATGTTTGATGTGCTTGGTAAGTCTTCCAATGTGTGTACAGGAAAACTAGGGATTTTTTGGGATCACAAGTATTGGCTACATGTTGCCAGCACCACGTAAAATTTTTAGCAAATTGATAACTATGGCAACGCGTCACCATAGTTATGTTCACCAAAAATTTCCAAATTTGCACAAAGGTTTGAGGGGAGGCCTGAGGAGGTTTTTAGGGTACCTAAGGGTTAAAGTATCCCAGGGGTACTTCGAGACTTCCAAAACTCTTCCGACACCTAGGATTTTTCTTGAGTTTCCTTTGTTACTTTTACCATAATCAAGAGAACTAGTTTATAAAGGGTCACAATGAGATATCACTAGCTTGGGTTAAAGGTTTAGTACCATCAGTGACCTAGCCATGCCATTGGGCATGAGGTTTCAATATGGAACCTTAGTGCACCTAATGGGCCTTCAAGGCTTAGTTGAAATTAGTCTTACCATAGTGTTATGACTCTCTTAGCTAGAGAATTGTTTGAGGAAGGCTTAGGTATTTGAAACCTAGTTGTAAACTTTATCTCAAGTTCACATAGCCAGAATAGGTAAGTTAGACAAAGTTCATTAAGATCTGAGGAAGTTAAGGCACCAAATAGAATTTGGGGGCAAAATGGTAATTTTGCATCTCAAAGCCTCAAGCTAGGTCTAAAAGGTTAAAAATGAGTTTTAAAAACCTAAATTTTGCCTTAGACCCAAACTTAACACAAATAACAAGATTTGACCAAGGTTTTACTAGTCACTAAATAAGGAAAGGGGCTTTTCATAACTTTGCAAAAAGTTTGGTGGCTTTTGTTTTAAGAGGGTATAAATGTTGGTAAAGTGTAGGGAAGGTTGACATTTTTCACTGCAAACCTGAGCTCAACCTTACCTCCACCAATTCGTCAAGAATTCTAGCTCAAAACCAAAGGATTTTGGTGAAAAATGAAGCTACCAAGGGAGTACATGCAGTAGGAAGCTTCTTCCAAGTGGAATTTCATGTTTATAAAGCTTACAATAACATTTCCATCCATCCCCTATTTTTTATGCATGGTAACTCATATTTTCATAGTTAATTCTTATTTATTAGATGATTGGGAACTTGGGTTTTGGTTAAAGGTTAGTAATTTGGTGTTTTGTGCCTTTGTTTGCTTGGAACTTAGGTGTAACATTGTCGAACTTGGTTTTTGTAGATGAGTTGCTTGATTCTTGCTTGTGAGTTGAAGTTAAGATAAGGGAGTTATGTTTTCAAGCTTGATTAATGCTAATGGAGTGTTGTTGCTTGATGAATTTAAGTAGTTTTGGCAATAGCATTAGTTAGTGGGCAAAGTTGATCATGGTGGACTTTTGGTTTTGTGGAGCTTGAAATGAAGTTTCAATGCATCATAGGTAGGCTTGTTATAGTTGGTTGTGGTCTTTGCAACATGTTTTATAGGTATGTGAACTTAGAAGGCCATCCAAGCATTTTTAACATGTTTGGTAAGTCTTCCAAGGTTATAGTAGCAAAACTAGAAATTTTCAACATCATAGGTATTGGCGACGCATCGCCAATACCCGTGACGTGTCGCTATCGCCATGAAAAATCCACAACAAGTTGATAATTGCGGGATGGGTTGCTATAGTTATGTTGGCTAAAAATTTCCAATATTGCTCACGGGTGCGAGGGGAGGCCTGAGTAGGTGCTTAGGGTGCCTAGGGGTTTTCGCATTTTGGGGGTACTCTAAGGCTTCCAAAACTTCTCCGAAAGCAGGGAGTTTTGTTGAGTTTTTGTGGTTACTTCTACCTTCAACAAGAAAACTAGTTATCAAAGGCCACAATGAGGTATCACTTGCTTAGGTGAAAGGTTTAGTACTATCAGTGACCTAGCCATGCAATCTGGCACGAGGTTATAATGTGGAACCTTAGTGCACCTTGTGGGTCTTTATGGGCTAATTGAAAATTGTCCCTCCAAAGTGCTCTTATACAACATAAAGAAGTTTTAACTAGTGAATTATCACTAGTTAGGCTAGTAAGCTATGCTTGTTAGTAGGGAAGGTTTTACCTTACAATTTAGGGACTAAGAAGAATAGAGGTCCCAAAGGACTGAAACCTATGAGCATAAGTTTAGCCTCAAGCTAAAAAAGCTCTTAGTAGATTACATATGTTCACATATATGTTGTCCTTAGTATTTTTCTTGTAGGTGAAGACCCTTACTCAGAATTCTCAAATTCCCACTCCCTACTTATGTTGCGTAGATTCTAACGTTGTAAGGACAGATAACCGTTGAGGGTTGTCACCGTAGTTTGTTGTTGCAGGTACCTCACTTAAGAATCCTTGTGATCCTAGTCTACTTTGGTTACTTGTTGGTTAAGTAACAATGCTAACTATAGTGATTTCTTGGCCACATACCCTGGTAGCATGTGGACAGGACTTTTTGTGACTCGCCAGTAAGACTTACCTCCAAGCTGGGAGTTAGTTTAAGGGGATCTCAGTCGAGATTTCTATATGCTGTACACCTAGTTGCCTCTCATGTCTATATTTTGAGTCTTAGACTCTAGGGTTGCTCTTGGGTGAGGAGAATTAGTCTACTTCTTGTTGATTGCCCTCACACAGTTGTTATGTGTAGTATTAACAATACAAATGTTGATTTTGTATGCTTTGGCTATTTGAAGTTGTTTTCTATGAAAAGTACCTTGACCAAGTGAATGTTTTTATAATTTCCATTTACTCTAGTCAAAGCATAAGATCATACATCTTGCATACTCTAGGTTAATCAACTAGTATCACGAAGTTTTAGTTCATGCACATATACAGCTAGCCAATTGCAACCACTGTGAGACCAGTTCTCATAGGCTTCCTGGACAGGGCTAAGGTTGGCCATGTTAGTGTTTGGTATCAGAGCTAAGTTTAATTTATACATTTTGGAGGCCAAGACAGAGATCTAGTTTAAAGTCCATGTGGTAAGATAGTTAGCACTGACTAACATTTGGGGGATGTCGTCTGGCTTTGGTTGCAAGTTGCTATGGTTGACACTAGGTTAGGAGCTTCGAGAGGAGCTACGGAGCTTGGTTGAGGGTGTTATTGACCTTATTGTGGAAATGCTAGATGAGATATCCAGGGTGCTTTAAGGTATGACACAGACTTTGATGCAAATGGCACAGGGGATGACTACTATCATGAATAAGTTGTTTCAAGAAAAAAAGGATAGAAGAGTGGTCCAAGATGAAAATGACCAGGGGAATGAACCATCCCAAGGTCGGGAAAGGCATGTTGAGCATTAGTAAGTGCCTAGGGTGCATGATGGAAGAGAATGTCCATATGAGCATGAAAAGAAGCCATAGCATATGGAGACTTCGAGGAAGGGAGAAACCCCACACCAAATGAGATTACTTGAGAAGTTCAAGAAAGTTGACCCACCAAATTTTGATGGGTTAGGTGACCCGATCGAGTGGAGGACTAGTTGTCCAGAATGAATTGATATTTCACTTATGGAGGCTACGAATCAAAGTAGGTGATGGCCTTAGTACCTTTCTTTTTTAGAGGGAGGGCTACTCTTTGGTAGGATGACGTGATTGAGATGTTAAGGGAAAGTAATGACACTAGACCAAAGCACAAGAAAAGTTGCTCGAGTGGTTGGACTTCAAGAGGAAGTTTGGACAAGAATATATCAGTAAAGATGCACAAGATCAGAGGAGAATGTAGTTTGAGAACCTTATTCAAGGAGAAATGTCTATCAAGGTGATAGCCAAATGACTATCACACTTGGATAGCTTCTAAGGATGACTAACAATTACCATCCTTAGATGTACATCTGACCAATCTCAGGAAAATAGATCCTCACCACCCTCAGAAGAGAACACTACCACCCTCGGAAGGACGTATGGTACCATCCTCGATCAAGTGATTTGCCGACCTCGGGAGGCCATCTCCCCATCCCAGGCAAAATATAGCATACACCAAAAGTCCTCCACCCTGTAGAGGAGCCTCCCTCTACGGCCCTCGAGAGCTGAAACCGGACCGAAGGAGACCCGCCTGCTAGAGGGGGTATCATCCCTCGAAGAGGGCCCATCACCGATGGAGTTCTCACCCAGATGAGACAAAGACAATTAGGAGCCTCTGACACGGAGACCTTGCACACGCCCCTGACACACAGGCCTCCCACGGCCCTAACTTCTAGCCAGAACAGCCTATGGCCAGCTAGAGATCCCCATCTCTGAAGGTACGGATCACATCTAGCCGAACACGTGTCTTAATCTAAGCATGCTGTGTCAAACGGACTTCTCCCAATGCCCTCCTATAAATACTTAGGGAAACGACCTTCGTAAAGACACAAAGGCATAACTCTCAAGAGAACTCTACTCTTTACTCTCCATTCACCACTCTTCATTTGCCAAATACTGACTTGGGCATCGGAGGCTCCTACCTGGAAACACACTCCAGGGACCTCCTAACCCCTATTCATTTGAGCATTTTAGGCAACCTTATTATGGAAGTCTCTCTTACCAGTCTCTTCATACCGAAAGTCCCTCTCAGCCTCACCATGTCATACAACAAAGATGTTAATGGGCATCATTTGGTGCCGTATATGGGAACTCACCCTTAGGTAGCCATTGTTGAGACTCGGCATTCTAAGGATAAGGGACTCTCGAAGTCCCCATCCGTGCCGGAGAATCAACCAGCCACCGAATAACCCACCATAGGGACTTCCTCGCTTAAGGACGAACGTCTTCTAACGATCATGATGAGCTACCTACATGATTTTTAGTGCTTTGTTGTGGCTGAAATGATGCAACAATTGAACCAAAGGTGGTCACAACCACCTTCAGGCCAAAGGGCCTCTTCACCAGCTCCTCATCGGGAGAGAAGCCTGAAGTCCATTCACCGGAGTTCAGGGAGTGTGGACTTCCATGACGAGTCCTCAACTGAGGACGTACCCCCCAAAGGCCAATGTACTGGAGAAACAGGGTCCAAAAGGGCTAGGGCTTCCTACTGGCGGAGTTCTTCACCGGATGAGAGATCACAATCCCCCCACCATCGAAGTTACTCCCCGAAAAGGAGGCATCGTTCTCAGTTGCCGGAGGCCTTCAGGAAGTGAGAAGAGCCTAGTGCCACCATCCTGATGGAAAAAATCCTAGAGAGGCTAGAAAAAGTGGAGAGGCAGATCAACCAAAAGCCTGTCTAGTCAAGGCTATCTGAGACCTTCACTGGAGAGGAGTCACCCTTCGTCCGGACGATAGTGGAAGCACCAATACCAAGTGATTTTCGGGTACCTCACTTGGAAACCTATGATGGGCATAGTGACCCTCAAGCCCACCTAACCAAGTACAGGCATAGTATGGTGCTACACAACGCCGATGATGCTACCCTTTGCAAGTGCTTTGAAGTCACCTTCCCGGCAACCACTTGGTAAAACTCCCTCGCCCCTGGAACTATAATGATTTTCTAAGAGTTGTCCACAACGTTCACGTAGCAGTTCAGCGGCAGTAGGCCGACGGCGAAGATGCCCGTTCAGATCTTTGACTTAGTGCAAAGGAATGGGGAGACCATTTGTGACTATGTCGAAAGGTTCAATTGTGAAGCCCTAAGTGTGTCGGACTTCCGTCCTGAAATACACATCCTCGCCACGATATGGGGACTTTGGGAAGACTCACAACTCTTCTACGAGTTCTCTAAAGACTCGGCAGACACCCTCAGAAAGTTCTACTAAAGGGCGGAGCAACACATGATGGCTAATGAGCTTAGGATGGGGGCACCAATTTCTGAGCACATATGCCCCGAAGGAGAGAACAGCCAACTTTGGTATCCAACCAAAGGTGGAGGGAGACCTCGATAACAGAGAGGGAAGAAGCCAATGACGTTCACCCCCTTGAACACCATGAGAACGAACATAATACTAGTAATGGAAAGGCAAGGCACCCAGATCCAGCGACCGAAGGGCATGACCTCGAAAAACAAGAAAAATATGAAGAAATTCTGTCAATTCCATCAGGATCACGGGCATGACACTGAGGATTGTTTCCAACTCAGGAAGTACATCAAATCCCTAATCAAGCAGGGCCAACTTCGTTGGTACCTACGGATGCCCTCTCCTAGGGGAAGGAGGGAGGAGGAAAGAAAGGAAAATGAGGACTATGATTCTGACCGATGTCGCAACCAAAGTCCCAAGAAGAATCCTCCAGCACCGGAAGGAGTTATCTAGACGATCACCACAGGACTACCATCGACAGAGCGAAAGAGGAAAGCCAGGGAGATCTCAATGATGGAATTCGGTGACCCATCGAACAAGCTCATTAAGAAAGATAGGTCTACCGTAGTATTCCCTCATGATGACCCACTCCTTATTATGGCAAGGATTGGGAGTTGGGACGTAAAACGGGTGCTCCTGGATGATGGATCCAACGCCGATTTCCTATTCTACCACATGTTGCCAAGCTTAGGCATCGCGAAAAATGACCTCAAACCTGTCACGTCCCCTACCTTCGGGGTTGGTCCTTTTGAACTCCCTATCCTCTGGTGGATTGACCTACCTCTGAGATAAGCGGAACTGCAGTTCAGAACAATGGAGAGCTCTTCGCTTCACCCATGACCAGGTTCATAGTCATTGACATCCCCTTTTCATACAATGAAATCCTCGGAAGGCAAACTCAACAGAACTTTCACATCCGACCAGATGTGAAATACCTAACAGTAACCTTCGGGATAAAGGAGGGGGACGCAGAAATACTTACTGATCAAATGGAGGTCTGGAAGGTCTTCGTAAGGGCAAGGCAAAGCCCGATGAAAGTGCACATGTAGACCTCGGAAGAGAAGGGCATACCGACCGAATAGGTTATAGAGGGAGAGAGAAGCAACTCAGAGAAAATTGAAATTGAGAATGTTGAGCTTGTCTCGGGCTGAAGTACCCGTGTAGGGAAACGGCTGGCCGAAGGTGACAAGCAAAAGCTTGTATCTTTCCTTTTAATGAACAAAGATCTATTTGCCTACTCACCGAAGGACATGCCTAGGGTAGACCCTCGCATAATTCAACATAGTCTTAAGGTATGCCTTGACGCGAAGCCTGTTCACCAAAAAAAGAGAAGCCTTTCAGCACACAAGAACAACTTTGTTAAATCTGAAGTCTAATGCTTGATAGAGGTGGACGTAATAAGGGAAGTCAAATATCTTGAATGGCTTAGTAACATGGTTATCGCCACAAAAGAAGGGACTGACAAACTTCGAATGTGTATCAACTTCCAAAACGTGAACAATGCTTGCCCCAAAGATTCATATCCTCTGCCCCCAATAGACCAGTTGGTAGACTTAACCGCCGAGTATGGCCTCTTTAGCTTCCTCAACACCTTCAGCGGGTTTCATCAAATCAGGATGGACCCCGAAGACGAGGAAAAAAGTGCCTTCATGACCGAAGTTGGTACATACTGCTATATTAGAATGCTCTTCGGGCTAAAGAACGCAGGGGCCACATACCAGAGGTTGATGAATAGGGTCTTTGGCTCCCAAAACGGGAGAAAGATGGAAGTCTACGTCAATGATATGATAGTTAAGAGCAAACTGCTGAGTAGTCATATCATAAACTTCGAGGAAACATTTTGCCAACTGAGGACATTCGGAATTCATCGCAACCCCAAAAAATGCATGTTCGGGGTAAATGCGGGTAAGTTCCTCGGATTCATGGTGTCGAAAAGAGGTATTGATGCTAATCCGGAAAAGGTCAAAGCCTTGCTAGGGTTCCAAACTCCCACAATGACCAAGGATGTGCAAAGACTCACGGGAAGAATCACGTCACTCAGTAGATTCATCTTTAGATATGGGTATCGCTCTCGACAGTTTTTCGAGGTCCTCACTAAAGCAGCAAGAAATGAAGGTGACCTTGGAACCTAGGTGCGCCCTTGGAACGAAGACTGCCAAAAGGCCTAGGAAGAGCTTAAAGTCTACCTAACTTGTCTGCCAACACTCCGACAGCCATGGGAAGGTGAACCCCTCATGCTCTACCTCACCGTTACCGGAAAGGCGGTGAGCTCGGTCCTTGTAAAGGAAGATGAGGCAAAGCAGTGGCCAGTATATTATGTGAGCAAATCATTGCATGGCGCTAAAGTCAGGTACTCATTGTTACAAAAGGACATTTATGCCCTGGTACTTGCAAGCAGAAGGTTACGACCCTATTTCCAAGGACACCCCATTGTCGTGTGAAGTAACCTGTCTTGTCGGGATATCATGAAAAAGGTAGACCATTTAGGAAGGCTTTCGAAGTGGTGCATCGAGCTCGATAAGTATAATATCACCTATGAGCTGAGGAAGGCAATAAAAGCACAGGCGTTGGCAGATTTCATTGTCGAAGTACCCCTTGCCGAAGACAATCCACCTAACCTCGAAAAGGATGAACCTGAGTGGACTCTGTTTGTTGACGGGGCCTCCGGCTCCAAACATCAAGGAACTAGAGTAATTCTTCGTGGTCTCGAAGGTATGGAAGCCATGAAGGCCATCAAATTTGGGTTTAATGTCACCAACAATATGGTAGAATATGAAGCCCTCATAGCAAGCATGCGCCTCACCAGAAGAGTTGGTGTGAGAAACCTAAAGGCCCACAGCGATTCTCTGCTCGTGGTCCAACAGATGTTAGGGGACTACGGCGTGAAGGACCCAACTTTGGCAAAGTATCATGACCTCATATCAAAGCTCATCCAGTAGTTCGACGCGGTGCACATCAAGAACGTACCTCGTCAGGACAATGCTGAAGCAGATACTTTGGCTAAGTCAAAAAAGTCCACCGAAGTGCTAAGCCAATTGAGCATAGCAATAATGACCATAGCAACCTTGAAAAGAGGATGGAAAGATCCCATAAAAAAGTACCTCATGACTTTGGAGCTTCCCGAAGACCCTCACAAAGCAGCAAAAGTGCGAAGACGTTCTGGACAGTATTTCCTGGTCGAGGAGGAGTTATACCGACAACGGTACGTAAGTCCACTACAAAGGTATGTCGGCGAAGAGGATGTTAAGACAGTCCTCAGAGAAGTCCATGAGGGGGCCTGTGGTTCCGACATAGGAACTGACGCTCTGGCTGGAGTACTACTCCGCCAAGCATACTTCTGGCCCACCTTAAGGAAGGACGGGAGGCAATCGTCCAAAAATGTGACAATTGCCAAAAACACACTAACATCCAACGGCTACCCTTGGAAATGGTGACTCTAGCTAACTATCCTTGTCCCTTCACAGTATGGGGTGTTAACCTCATTGGGCCTTTCCCAACTGCACCCGGAGGAGTGAAGTTCTGGGTAGTTGCAGTGGATTACTTCACTAAGTGGATTGAGGCAGAGCCTTTGGCAACCATATCAGTGAAGTACGTACAGAAATTCATCTAGAAGAACATCGTATGCAGATTCGGCATACCGAGGGTGATAGTGGCCGATAATGGTTCCCAGTTTATTAACAAGGGGTTCCAAGAATTCACTACCAACCTCGGCATAAAAATGCACTTCACCCCGGTACCTCATCCTCAGAGCAACGGACAAGTAGAGGTGTCGAACAAAACCATAAAGGATGCCTTGGAAAAGAGGTTGAAGGAAGCAAAAGGAAAATGGCCAGGAGAACTTCCTAGTGTGCTATGGAGCTAATGGACAACCCCCCGAAGGGCCACAAGTGAAACACTTTTCTCTCTCATATTCGGCATGGAAGCCATTATTCCCATTGAAGTAGTTCAGCCATCAAGAAGGATACAAGTGTTCAACAAAAAGAGGAACAACCTCGGATTGATAACCAAGCTGGACCTAATTGATGAACATAGAGAAGTTGCTGAACTTAGAAGAAAAGCATTTTAGCAAAGGGTAGCTATCACTACAAACTCACATGTTAAACGACAAGAAATCAGGAAGGGGGACCTTGTCCTCCAAAAGGCTAAGTTTGAGCCCTGAAGACCATCTCACGGAGTACTTCGGGCAAATTGGGAAGGGCCTTATTTGGTCCTTGATGAAGTTCAGCCAGGAGTCTATAAGCTCGGTGATACCATAGGTGGAGAACTAAAAAACACATGGCATTCAGATACTTTGAAGAAATTCTACACTTAGAAAAATTTTCTAGGGAAAATAGTCCTATATGAGGAATCTAACTGAACAAGGTGCAAGTATCTACTTACAAAAATGACATATTTTTTCCGAATGTGCATCAACTGAACACGGCTGATAAAAACAGGCAAAGCTTTGCCAAAAGATATTAGCCAAAACTGGTGCTATGTCGAAGATGGTTGATAATAAGCGTGAAAGATATCTTCTCGAGGGTCCTAGACTGAAAATGGTCAAACTAACCCTTGGAACCGAAGATCATTTAAGGGGAAACTTGTCTTGAGACTTAGCCAAATTTTGGAGTAATATAAACAAATTTCATTCATGTCTTGGTACAAGAAGGAGAAATTAACAAAAGAAGAAGAAGAAAAAATAGCCTAATCGGGATCATGGACGCCTAAGGGACCTCGTCATTAGCAGCTACCTCACCTTCAACCTCCTCTGTCACATTCTTCGGCGCCGGAGGTAGAGCAAAAGGAAGGTTGAGGTGCTCTATTTTCGACCACGTCCAGCGAGGCCCTTCGGGGATGTCCAGACCCGCCAAGAAGGAGACGTCAAGGTCTAGGTACTTGGCCAGAACTTGGTGTCGAGCTAAACAGAAGCTGTCTTGAAATGCAACCTTGGTTGCCTGATCGGCTTTGTCCTTCTCGACAGCCAAGTCCTCTACCTCGTTCCTTAGCCCAGCAACCTCCTTCTCGAGCTTCTTGATCTTCTTCTTCTTCTTCTCTTTCCTCATCTCATCAACCGCGGCTTGAAGATCGGTGTTGTCAACGATGACCATCGTCAAGAGTGCAGAGTCCTCCTCCTTCTCCTTTCGGTAGGCCTCATTAAGCTCGATGACCTTCACGCTGAGGTTAGACACCTTCTTGTAAAAATCTTGAAAGGGCTCCTCCTGACTCTTCAAGAACTCCTCCCAGAGTTTAGCCACCTCGTCCTTGGCTATTTGGTTGAGTTCACCATACTTAAGGATCAAGGGGGAACAAAATTGCTTCGCTCTCGCCAAGGAGCCTTCGGTCCGAGATTGGACCAAAGATTGCTTCACTGCCCAGACTCTGAAGTAGCCACCATACGCCAAGAGCTGCAAAAATGAAGACTCCAAGTTAGGATCAAAAGGCTACGAAAGCTTGGAAATTTTTTTCTAAGTCCCAAAACTCACCTGGGAAGTATGTTCGGACATCCTCACGGTGAAGACCTCCTCATTTGGGCATTCCTCAGTCAGGGACTTGAAGGTGCCATTGGTAAGGATGCCCTTCGCCATCTGAAGGGCCATTCACTGGCTGTCCTCGAAGAACAAGTTCATGTCCTCCGTGAACGACCAGAAAGGCTCCCTCGGAACGTTGTCCCTCAAAATTTTGGAATCCCAAAGGGTTCGCTTCCGAGCGTGGTCCACCATCCATACTACGGGCGTCTGCTTCTCTGCAAAATCATGCCAAAGTTCCATCAGTACGTTATCCCTTAGCCACTCGTCTATGAAATCTAAAATACCAAAAATTCCCAAACTTACAAAAAAATGGCTAAGGGACAAACCTGATGGAACCTCGGCAAAATTCTCTTCGGAATTGCCAAACTCCAGTACTTCGGCGGGGACTTGTTTGCCTTTTCTTCTTTGGCGCTCTTTGAGCTCCACTGCTGAAGTTTCCAAAGCATCTGTCTCAGTAGTGGGGCTGAGTGGAGTCAGAGTGATAGCCGACTCCGAAGGTGGATCAGGCCAGACCAGGGCCTGGTCCTGTACCTCCAAGTCATCCTCCGGGGGGAGGAGGAAGGTCTTTCTTAGACTTCTTTGCTGAAGACAGCCCCGCCCCCGACATCTTCTTCCTCTTTGGAGCCGCCTTCTTCCTCTGCTGCTCCCCCTTCTCGGCTTGACCTAGAAAAAGGGACTTGTATAAGGCTACTATTGGTCACCCATCTCTGAAAAAGGAAGACATCAGTGTAAATCCAGAGAAGTATAAACAACAAAAATCTGGAAGATTACTTACTCTCCACAAGCCCTTCGTAGGTGAGCTCGTGCCGAAGGAGCATCACTAGCCATGCCTTTTTTCCACCAAAGGTAGGTTTCGGCTTGGGCAGGTCGGTTTTATGCTTCTTGACTACCACTAACTCCCGATGTTACGACCTCACAAAATGGGAGAATTACAAGTGTGTCATAATGGCTAAAATCCATTATATTGTATAATTCTCACCATAATGATTGAAGTGTAGGGGGCTAAAAGGCATGATCAACACTTCCTTAAAACTGTTCCAAGCTGGTAACTTGGTCCCCAAGAAAAGCCTTAAGGATTGCTTGCTTTCAAGCAACCTATGGACTTTTATGTAAGGTTTTGGAAATTCGGGTACTCAATTGCAAAACTCTCAAGAAAGAGACTTGGAGAGTTATGGGAAGGATATGAATGGTACAAAAGTGCTATTGGAGGACCAAATTGCTCATGGAAGACAAGTTTGGACAAAGGAAACACTAAAGGCAATGAGGACCAAAATGTCCTAGTGTAAACCTTAAGGTGTTCAAGCTTTTGACTTAAGTTTAAGGGTGGAATTCTGGGGTTATCGCACTATGGGGAGGCAGCCATGACTTGATAATTAGTTAAAAATGTTGGGCACATGTGTACTAATGACTTTAAGACAAAGAAACCATAATTAGTGAGAAGGAAAATGACATAAAGCAAGGTTAAACTTGTTAAGTGTGTTTTGGTGCCCTTAAACTCATTTAAGGCCATTTAAGTGGCCAAATCACTTATCCCTCTCTCATTTTCATCCTCCCCCAGCCCAAGAACACAGCCATACTTTCTCCAAAGCCACCACACCTTCAAACTTGCAATTGATTGAAATTTAAGGCAAAAGGAAGCAATTAGAAGCAAACTAGAGCTATTTCTTGCATACTTCAAGGATTAAGCTTCAAATTTGGCCCACTCACTTGTTAGTGTTGTGCCCAAAAGGCCAATCATGAGATGATTGTATTTTTGCACATTGAGTCATGATATTTTATTGAGGCATTAATCCAGCAATTATGTTTGTTGTTTTGTTTCTGCGTAATGTAATAAACATAATTGTAACCCTAGAATAATGATATTATTAAATGTCCCTAGTCTAGTATTATTGTGGAGCGGGTTGCAATAATACTTAAAGACTAGCATATGTGGAGACTAATATGAGATATGTAGTCTACATATGGGTACAAGTTGGAGAACTTGTGCACTAGACTGACCCACCATGAGAACACTACGTGGATCGTTATATGAGTGTCATAAGTGATTCTTATAGTGATCATGGTATACGTAGTCCTTCGACCTAAGATCATCAAGGTTCCCTACATGTGAGTCACATACTTTGATACTTTCCTTTGTTGCTCGTAACTGAGTGAACTTGAAGGAGGTCATTGGGTATGTCACATATCATGCGGAGGGATTTGTATGATCAAGATGGGATTTGTCCCTCCTATGTAACGGGAGTGATATCTTCGGGCCCCTTGATAGAGTGAGACTTAGAAAATGCATGGCCATGCTCGGATGAGTTGATATACGATATCAATGTCATCAGTTTAAGTTGGTCTACTCGGTAATCAAGAAACCAAAGATTGGGCTATACGAGAGTGACACATTCCATGTCTCGTGCTTAGTCTTGATATCTTGGACAAAGGGACAATGGCATATATCGGTGATGATCATAAAGGTTTAGTCGAATCATCGACAATCTTGTCACTTGGGTAGCAATGATGTGTTGCTAGACACCGCTCATTGCTTATGATCATAAATGTGATTTATGATCATTGCCAATGTGGTAAGAGCCTATTGGGTCGCACACATAGAGCTATTTGGATCATTAGAGTGCATGGGCTAATAATTTGGGTTTTGGTTTCACAATAATTTCATATTAATAATGGGCCCAATAGTTGAGCCATTATTAAGCCCGAAATTAAAGCCTAATTGGATTAGGGCTTTGAAACCCATTAGGCCTGGAAGTTGAGTCTCACTATAAATACAACTTCTAGTGAGAAATTCACAGGTCTCCTTGCCCTAGCCTCCCAAAAGGACAGCCGCACTCTTCTCTTGCAATTCCTTGGAGGACGCAAGCTAGCACTGCGAGCGCAAGAGAAACGCATCTACCGGGACGTGGTGGAAGCGTGGTGATCCCGAGAGGCTCGTGTGGATACCATAGAGAGCCTGAACATGTCAACTGTTCAGGTTTTGTGATTCGACTCTACAGTTGAGTGAGAGATCTCAACCGAAAATTAGGTATGAAAATTTTCGAACACCCGGTTTACCCCGTTTCACTTGGATCCTAGAGGGTTTCGGTTAAATTCCACTGCGCTGTTTGGCTCCCGAAACCCATCAGTGGTATCAGAGCTACTGGTGAAACCCTAAATCGGGATTGAGTGTTGAATCGCATGATGCTATGTGTTCGGTTGCTTTTCGGCCATGATTAATTAGATTGATTCATGATGCATGAAACTGGAACTCGTAATGAACATATGAGATATATGAAGAAATGACACAAATTGGTTAATGAGATTAACTCGAAATTGAATGGTATGAGATACCTATATGGATTAGGATTCTTGCAATAGTTGCAAAAACCCTAGCTTTGTTCGGATTCGGCCTGTTCGGGCACCGAAAGTAAGGTATTTTTGGTGGCTCGAATGGAGGAGTCTCGGGTGCCTACTTGCTCGAAATAGAAGATTTTGGGCTAAGCAATTGTAAGACAATTTTTTGCGCCGGGGGGCGCTGCCCCCCACGCCCCCCGCAAGGGCGGCTCCCCTTGACCCCGTCCGCTGACCGGTCAGCGGAACCACCGCCCGCTGACCGGCCAGCGGGACCGCCGTATGCGAAGCGCCACATAAATAAAAACTGGTTAATCAATGCATGAAAATTGGCATGCATCTTTGTTGAATGAGATTTGACATGATATGCTGATTGGTGTTTGAAGCATGGTGCATGGTTATAGCCCTTGATTGGTTGTACTTGTAAATACGGCCTGCGAGTCGTGCCTTTTCTTATCACTCTCATTGTACATTCTCTTCTCACCTTACTCCCCTCGAATGTAACTCGAGGTTTCTATTATTGATGTAATGGTGCATTATGGGATCATCCAAGTTGGTATGTCCAAGGATCATCCAAGGTGGTATGTCCAAGGAGGTGACAACAAAAGGGCAACCAAGAAAGGAAGAGAAGGAGCTTGTGAAGACTCTTTTCTTTTCTTAGGCTTTTATGATATTCTCATTGGCTTGAGAATATCGCATAGTTTGGGCTATAACCATGTCACGTTTACTTTCTTGTAAGCATGAGATGCATGTTTTATATTTGTATGTGATGCATGTATAAGACAACCGGAGATAACAAATTGGTGAGATCAAAAAAAAAAAATCCCTCAAACAAATATTAAGTCATTAAATGTGATGCCTTCCAAATGTTGGCACTCGTCAAGACTTTGATCAACATTAGGTGGGTTTGCCAAAGCAAAGCACCTATGTTCATCTTGGTAAGGCGCGATGGGATAATAGTGATATCCAAACTGCTAACTTTGGGTTCGACTTAACTAAGTCATCCTAATAGGATTAGGGACTTAGAGGCATAGAGTTGGGCTTAAGTTCATGAGATGAGCTTGGACAAGTGTTGTTCACCCAACTATCCAAGAGTTGCATGGGATGCAATTGGCAAGGAGTTGCCTACCTAAATAGCTGTAACTTGAGAGAAAAGCCAAAGCTGACTCAGGTTGTGGTCAAATATGGATCTTGGCCCACTAGAATACCTTAGCGCCGAGGTGTTCCGAAATAATATCGAGGGTTATTATTTTGAGGAAAATAGTGGGAGTATCGTTTAATAAAAGTCCTTATTAAATGAATTAAAATACATGACTCTTACACTGCATATTTACTGTTGTAGATAACTATGGCACAAAACACATCGACACTTTCGTTGCGATTGATCCTTGAGAAGGAAAAACTGAATGGGACCAACTTTCTCAAATGGTACCGAAACTTGAGGATAGTCCTCAAACAAGAGAGAAAGGCTTATGTCCTAGAGCAGCCCATTCCGAATGAGCCTGCTGCCACTGCTCCAAGAGCTGAAAGGGATACTCATAAGAGGCATTCTGATGATGCTTTGGATGTTGCATGCCTCATGCTTATTACCATGGAATCTGAGCTTCAGAAGCAACATGAGAACATGGGGGCGTTCGATATGATCGAACATCTCAAAATGCTTTTCCAAGAGCAAGCTAGGCATGAGAGGTTTGAGACCTCTAAGGCATTGTTTCAGTGCAAGATGTCTGAGGGAAGTCCCGTGGGTCCTCATGTGCTCAAGATGATTGGGTACATTGAGAATCTTGAGAATTTGGGATTTGCTCCTCAAAAAGAGTTGGCTATCGATGTAGTCTTGCAATCGTTGCCTGAAAGCTACAGTCAGTTCGTCATGAACTATAACATGAACGACCTTGACAAGTCCCTTCCTGAATTACTCAACATGTTGAGAACTGCTGAGCAAAACCTTAAGAAGGCTAAGCCCATTTTGATGGTTCAAAAGGGCAAGGGAAAGGGAAAAGCCAACAAGAAGAAGGATAAAGCTAATGGAAAGTCCAATGCTAATTCTTCTTCAGCTGCACTGAAACCAAAGGGTGGTGTGGCAAAGGAAGGGGAGTGCTTCCATTGTAAGCAACCTGGACACTGGAAGCGCAATTGCAAGCTCTATCTTGAAGAACTTGCTAAGGAAAAGGGAAGTAAGACTTCCACTTCAGGTATTTTTGTTATAGAGGCTAACTTTTCTACTTCCTCATCTTGGGTATTGGATACTGGATGTGGATCTCACATTTGTGCAAATGTGCAGGATCTAAGTAGAAGTAGAAGATTGGCCCGAGGTGAAGTGGACCTACGTGTTGGAAATGGAGCAAGGGTTGCTGCCTTAGCCGTAGGGACTTATGTTCTCACTTTACCTAGTGGATTAGTTTTAGAATTAGACAACTGCTACTTTGTGCCTACTATTAGTAGAAATTTGATTTCTGTTTCTTGTTTGGACAAGAAAGGTTTTTCATTTATAATAAAGGACAAATGTTGTTCTATTTATTTGAATGAAATCTTTTATGGTAGTGCTCAACTTAGCAATGGGTTGTATGTTCTAGACCTCGAAGATCCAATCTATAATGTGAATACCAAGAAGGTCAGATTAAATGATTCAAACCCGACCTATCTCTGGCACTGTCGCTTGGGCCATATAAATGAGACCCGCATATCCAAGCTCCATAAGGATGGACTCTTGGACTCATTTGATTTTGAATCATATGAGACATGTGAGTCATGTTTGTTGGGCAAGATGACCAAAGCCCCATTCACAGGGCAAAGTGAAAGGGCTAATGACTTACTAGGACTCATACATAGTGATGTATGTGGCCCTATGTCTACACAAGCTAGAGGAGGTTTCCAATACTTCATTACTTTCACTGATGACTTTAGCAGATATGGCTATGTGTATCTTATGAGACACAAGTCAGAATCCTTTGAAAAGTTCAAAGAATTCAAGAATGAAGTAGAGAATCAACTCGGGAAGAGTATCAAAGTGCTTCGATCAGATCGAGGTGGAGAGTACTTGGATCGAGAATTCCTTGACTATCTGAAGGAGTGTGGTATAGTATCACAACTCACTCCACCAGGTACACCTCAATGGAATGGTGTATCTGAAAGGAGAAATCGAACTCTGTTAGACATGGTTCGCTCTATGATGAGTCAAGCTGACCTTCCAAACTCCTTTTGGGGACATGCTCTAGAGACAGCCGCTTTTACACTAAACCGAGTTCCATCTAAATCGGTTCAAAAGACACCATATGAGATATGGAGTGGGAGGCATCCCAATTTGTCTTTTATGAAGATTTGGGGCTGTGACGCTTATGTGAAATGTCAATCCTCTGACAAACTAGGGCCCAAATCTCAAAAATGCCTTTTTGTTGGGTATCCCAAAGAAACAAAGGGTTACTATTTCTACAATCCTTCTGAGCAAAAAGTGTTTGTTGCTCGAACTGGTGTCTTTTTAGAGAAAGAGTTTATCTCTAAAGAAACTAGTGGGAGGAAAGTAGAACTTGAAGAAATTCAAGAACAACAAGGAGACATCGAACCTGAAATGGAACCTGAACAGACACCACAAGATGTTGTGGTTCAAGAGTCTGTTCCTGTAGCACAGAGCCCACGTAGGTCTGGTAGGATTCGGCGTGAGCCTGAGAGATATGGATTTCTCATGACTCACACTGGTGATGTGATGCTCATGGATCAGGATGAGCCCACAACCTACCAACAAGCTATGTCGGGGCCTGACTCTGAGAAGTGGCTAGTGGCCATGAAATCCGAGATGGAATCCATGTATGAAAACCAAGTATGGACTTTGGTTGACCCACCTGAAGGGGTAAAACCCATAGGGTGCAAATGGGTTTTCAAGAAGAAAACTGACATGGATGGTAATGTGATTACCTTTAAGGGACGATTGGTTGCAAAAGGTTTCAAGCAAATTCATGGTATTGACTATGATGAAACTTTTTCACCAGTTGCTATGCTTAAATCCATCCAAATTTTGTTTGCTATTGCTGCACACTATGATTATGAGATATGGCAAATGGATGTCAAAACTGCATTCCTAAATGGAAAGCTACTTGAGGATGTGTACGTGACACAACCTGAGGGTTTTGTCACTCCTGAGAATGCCAATAAAGTGTGCAAGTTGCAAAGGTCCATTTATGGACTGAAGCAAGCTTCTCGAAGTTGGAATCTTCATTTTGATGAAGCAATCAAAGAGTTTGGTTTTATCAAAAATGAAGATGAACCTTGTGTCTACAAGAAGGTTAGTGGGAGCGCTATTGTCTTCTTGGTGTTGTATGTAGATGACATACTACTCATCGGGAATGACATTCCTGAGCTACAGTCTGTGAAGACTTGGCTGGGGAAATGTTTCTCTATGAAGGACTTGGGTGAAGCAGCCTATGTGTTAGGCATCAGGATCTATAGAGATAGATCTAGAAAGCTTCTTGGCCTAAGTCAAAGTACATATATTGACAAGGTGCTAAAGAGGTTTAGCATGTAAGATTCCAAGAAAGGATTCTTGCCCATGTCACATGGTATCACTCTTTCTAGATCTCAGTGTCCGAGTACACCCGAGGAGAGAGAGTGCATGAGTAAGATTCCATATGCCTCAGCAATTGGATCTATCATGTATGCCATGATATGTACTCGTCCCGATGTCTCATATGCTTTGAGCATGACGAGTAGGTACCAATCGAACCCCGGTGAGAGTCATTGGACAACTGTTAAGAACATCCTTAAGTACTTACGAAGGACTAAGGATGCATTCTTGGTCTTTGGAGGTGAAGATGAGCTCATTGTAAGGGGTTACACCGATGCAAGCTTCCAATCCGATAAGGATGATTTTAGATCGCAATCTGGTTATGTGTTTTGTATTGGTGGTGGTGCTGTGAGCTGGAAGAGTTCAAAGCAAGAGACAGTAGCTGACTCTACAACAGAATCTGAGTACATTGCCGCCTCTGATGCTGCGAAGGAGGCAGTTTGGATCAAGAAGTTCATCACTGAACTTGGAGTGGTTCCAAGCATTGCCGACCCGATAGAGCTCTATTGTGACAACAATGGAGCAATCGCACAGGCTAAGGAACCTCGATCTCACCAGCGATCCAAACACATACTCCGACGCTATCATCTCATCAGGGAGATCATCGAGAGGGGTGATGTAAGGATATGCAGGACTTCGACAGATAGCAACATTGCTGATCCACTGACAAAGCCCCTTACGCAGCAAAAGCATGATAGCCATTCTAGGTCCATCGGTATTAGATACATGGATGATTGGCTTTTAGTGCAAGTGGGAGATTGTTAGTGTTGTGCCCAAAAAGCCAATCATGAGATGATTGTATTTTTGCACATTGAGTCATGATATTTTATTAAGGCATTAATCCAGCAATTATGTTTGTTGTTTTGTTTCTGCGTAACTTAACAAACATAATTGTAACCCTAGAATAATGATATTCTTAAATGTCCCTAGTCTAGTATTATTGTGGAGCGGGTTGCAATAATACATAACGACTAGCATATGTGGAGACTAATATGAGATATGTAGTCTACATATGGGTACAAGTTGGAGAACTTGTGTACTGGACCGACCCACCATGAGAACACTACATGGATCGTTATATGAGTGTCATAAGTGATTCTCATAGTGATCATGGTATATGTAGTCCTTCGACCTAAGATCATCAAGGTTCCCTACATGTGAGTCACATACTTTGATACTTTCCTTTGTTGCTCGTAACTGAGTGAACTTGAAGGAGGTCATTGGGTATGTCACATATCATGCGGAGGGATTTGTATGATCAAGATGGGATTTGTCCCTCCTATGTAACGGGAGTGATATCTTCGGGCCCCTTGATAGAGTAAGACTTAGAAAAATGCATGGCCATGCTCGGATGAGTTGATATACGATATCAATGTCATCAGTTTAAGTTGGTCTACTCGGTAATCAAGAAACCAAAGATTGGGCTATACGAGAGTGACACATTCCATGTCTCGTGCTTAGTCTTGATATCTTGGACAAAGGGACAATGGCATATATCGGTGATGATCATAAAGGTTTAGTCGAATCATCGACAATCTTGTCACTTGGGTAGCAATGATGTGTTGCTAGGCACCGCTCATTGCTTATGATCATAAATGTGATTTATGATCATTGCCAACGTGATAAGAGCCTATTGGGTCGCATAAATAGAGCTATTTGGATCATTAGAGTGCATGGGCTAATTATTTGGGTTATGGTTTCACTTTAATTTCGTATTAATAATGGGCCCAAGAGTTGAGCCATTGTTAAGCCCGAAATTTAATCCTAATTGGATTAGGGCTTTGAAACCCATTAGGCCTGGAAGTTGAGTCTCTCTACAAATACAACTTCTAGTGAGAAATTCACAAGTCTCCTTGCCCTAGCCTCACAAAAGGACAGCCGCACTCTTCTCTTGCAATTCCTTGGAGGACGCAAGCTAGCACTGCGAATGCAAGAGAAACACATCTGCCGGGACGTGGTGGAAGCGTGGTGATCCCAAGAGGCTCGTGTAGATACCATAGAGAGCCTGAACACGTTAGCTGTTTAGGTTTTGTGATTCGACTCTACAATTGAGAGAGAGATCTCAACCGAAAATTAGGTATGAAAATTTTTGAACACCCGGTTTACCCCGTTTCACTTGGATCTTGGAGGGTTTCGATTAAATTCCACTGTGCTGTTTGGCTCCCAAAACCCATCAGTTTTATGCCGACTTTTCTAGCTAGTTTTAGTCCTGCTATAAGGGCCTCATATTCGGCGATGTTATTGGTAACATCAAAACCGAATTTAATTGCCTTAGTGGCTTCCACGCCTTCAGGTCCCCGAAGGACTATTCCAGCGCCCTGGTGTTCTGCGCCTGATGCTCCATCGACAAAAAGCTTCCATTCTAGATTAACCCTTGTTCTGTCATCCTCAGTGGTTCCAGCATTCTCTATTTCTGGGATTTCGGCAATGAAGTCTGCCAGTGCCTGGGCTTTTATTGCCCTTCTTGGCTCGTAAGTAATGTTGTACTCTCCAAGTTCGATACACCATTTTGATAATCTTCCCGAATGCTCTATTCTTTTCATCACATCGAGTAGAGGCAAGTTACTTCAGACGGTGATAGCGTGTCCTTGGAAGTAAGGTCGTAACCTTCTGCCCACGAGTACTAAGGCATAGATGGCTTTTTGGAGCAATGGGTACCTGATCTCGGCGCCATGTAGGGATTTGCTTGCATAATATATTGGCCATTGCCTCCCACCTTTTTCTTTTACTAGGACCGAACTCACCGTTTTTTCAGTTACTGTGAGGTAAAGGATGAGGGGTTCTCCTTCCTGGGGTTGCCGAAGTGTTGGCAGTTTGGTCAGGTAGTTTTTAAGCTCGTCCCAAGCTTTCTGACATTCTGAGTTCCATGGATGCTCCTGGGTTCCAGAGGTATCCTCACCTTTGGGGGTTTTGGTGAGTACTTTGAAGAATGGCTGACATCGGTCGCTATACCTGGAGATGAATCTACTAAGGGAAGTGATTCTTCCAGTGAGCCTTTGTATGTCTTTGATGGATGTGGGTGTTCAGGAATTTAGCAGGGTTTTGACTTTCTCAGGGTTGGCATCTATTCCCCTTTCTGATACCACGAAACCAAGAAACTTTCCTGCACTTACCCCGAATACACATTTCTCAGGATTAAGACGTATGCCATACTCTCGAAGTCGTTGGAAGGTTTCGGCGAGGTCGGTGATATGATTACCAGGCATTTTGCTCTTGACTATCATATCATCAACGTATACTTCCATGTTTCTCCCAATCTGTGAATCGAATACCTTGTTCATCAGCCTTTGATAGGTGGCCCCTGCGTTTTTAAGCCCGAAGGGCATTCTAATGTAGCAGTAGGTGCCTATTTCTGTGATGAAGGCTATTTTTTCTTCATCCTCAGGGTTCATCTGAATCTGATGATATCCACTAAAGGTATCGAGGAAGCTGAGAAGCCCGTATTTGGCGGTTGCATCTACCAACTGGTCAATAGCTGGCAAAGGGTAAGAATCTTTTGGGCAGGCGTCGTTCAAATTTCAAAAGTCAATGCACATTTAAAGTTTTTCACTTCCCTCTTTCGTGGCAATAACCACGTTACTAAGCCATTCGGGGTATTTTACCTCTCTTATTACCTCGGCCTCAATGAGGCGATTAACTTTGACTTTAACAAAGGAATTCTTATGAGCTGATAGACTTCATTTTTTCTGCCGAACTGGCCTGGCATTTGGCTACACTCTAAGATTGTGGTGGATTATGCTGGGATCGACCCCAAGCATATCCTTCGAGGAGTGGGCAAATAGATCTTTGTTTATACATAAAAAGGATACAAGCCTCTTTTTGTCGTCCTCGACCAATTTTTTCCCAATTCGGGTGTTTCGGCCAGGGATCAACTCTATGTCCTCTGTTTCTATTTTTTCCAGGTTTTCGTCTTCCTCCTTTACTGTTTCTTCGCCCATCATGACTGTTTCTTCCTTTACCGAAGTCTATAATTGGATTTTTTTTGGGCTTTGTCTGGCTTTTGTGAAGACCTTTCTTACTTCAGTTTGGTTAATGAAGATTTCTGCGTCTCCGTCTTGGGTTGCGAAGGTGACTGTCAGGTATTTCACATCTGGGCGAATGTGAAGATTGCCTCGAGTCTGCCTCCCGTGGATAGCATTGTAAGCTGACGGCACATTAATGACTATAAATCTTGTCTTGACAGAGGCAATTAGCTCTTCCTTGCTATGGGGTGAGACCCCTTTCAGCATCAAAGGCAGGTCGACGTATCCGAGGACCGGAAGTTCAGAAGGTCCAAAGCCGAAGGTGGTGGAGCTGACTGAACTGAGATTGCCCCTCGGAATGCCTAACTTAGGCAGCAGATAGGAAAATATGACGTCGGTGTTTAAGCCATCATCGAGGAGTACCCTTTTGACGTCCCAGTTTCCTATCCTCGCCATGACAAGGAGTGGGTCGTCGTGGGGGAACTTTACTGTACACCCATCTCTACGAATGAGTCTATTCGGCGAGTTCTCGTACTCCATTACGGAGATTTCCCTTATTTTTCTCTTCCTCTCTACCGAGGGTATTCCAGTAGTGATGGTTTGGACAACCGCCATTGATGGTGGCAGATTCTTTCGAGGACTACGGTCCCGACATCTGTCCGAATCATACTCTTCATCATCCACCCTCCTTTGCTCTTCCTTCCTTCCTTTTGGCGAAGGCATTCATAAGTATCGGGAAAGTTGACCCTGCTTGATCAGGGACTCGATATATTTTTTAGCTGAAAACAATCCTCAGTGTCATGGCCATGATCTTGATGAAATTGACAAAATTTCTTCATGTTCCTCTTGTTTTTTGAGGTCATGGCCTTTGGTCTTGGGACTGTGGTCCCTTGCCTCTCCAGTGCCATGAGGATGCTAGCCCTTGGGGTGTTTAAGGGGGTGAATGTCATTGGCCTTTTCCCCCTCTGCTTTCAGGGCCTTTCTCCCTCGTTCTGATGTCGAGGCTGATGGCTGGGTCCTTCGGCGGGAGGGTGCCCTCCTTTAGGTCCTCCCATCCTGAGTTCTTCGGCCGTTATATGTTGTTCGGCCCTTCTATAGAACTCCCCCAGAGTCTCTGGGGGGTCTTTGGAAAACTCATAGAATAATTGGGAGTCCCTTCGAAGTCCTCTGACCATCGCGAGGATGTGAATTTCTGGCCGAAAGTCCGGTACGCTCAGTGCTTCTCGGTTAAACCTTTCAACATAGTCATGAATGGTCTACCCCCTTCGCGAAGCTATGTCGAACATTTGTACTGGCATTTTGGCCGTTGGCCTGCTGCCGATGAACTGCTGAGTGAAGGCATTGGATAGCTCTTGGAAGCTTAGCAAGCTTCCGTGGGCCAGAGAGTTATACCATGCCGTTGCTGGACCCAAAAGTGTTACCTCGAATCACTTACAGAGCGTAGCGTCATCTGTGCCATGGAGTACCATGCTTCGCTTGTACTTCGTCAGATGCGCCTGAGGGTCACTTCACCCATCATAAGTTTCTAGCTGTGGTACCCTGAAATCATTGGGCATAAGTGCCTTCACCACTTCGCGCATGGAAGGTGACTCTTCTCCGGTGTAAGAGTCAGACAGCCTGTATCGGACTGGTTTTCGGGAGATCTGTCTCTCGACCTTTTCCAGTCTTCCCAGGATTTTTTCCATAAGGACAGCCGTGTTGACTTCTCCTTGCTGTCGTGTATTCGCCGGTAATGGCGAATTCCTCCTTCTCCTTGGGGAGCGACTTCGGCGGGGAGCAGACGGGGACCTTCAGTAGAGGGACGCGCTCCGTTGGCAGGAGGCCCTAGTCTCTTTTGGGACTCCCCCCTGGTGGGCCGCGCCTCAATGAGTTCATTTTCTATTGAAGAGGCATAAAGGGAGTCCCCGCTCCCTGAACTTCGGTGGGTGGACCTTGAACTCCTTTCCTGGCGAGCAGTCGGAGGAGAGGCCCTTCGGACCAGAGGAGGTTGGGGCAACCTCTGATCAAGCTGTTGAGTCATTTCAGCGACGATAGAGCGTTGGAAATCTCACAAGAAGCCCATCATCACCGTTACAAGACGGTCATCTTCCAGCACAGAAGTCTCTGCCGCAGGTGCAGTGGTTGCCGGCTGAGCCTCGGGCGCAGGGGAAAACCTAGGAATCCCTTTGTCCTTTGAGCGCCGAGTCTCTACGACGGCGACATGGGAAGGATTTCCCACAAATGGCACCAAGTGATGCCCTTCAGCATCTTCACGGTGTGTCATGGTGAAAGCGGCAGGATCTTCTAGTGGTGAAGGAGAACCTGGAAAGGATGTGCTCTGAGCAAGTCACCTAGACGTCATAGAAAGTAAGGGTTAGGGGGTCCCCAGAATCTTTTTCCAGGGAGGACCCTCTGATGCCAAAGTCAGTGCCTAGGGATATGGAGGTGATAGAGAGTGGAGAAGTATGATCTCTGGTGCTCAACCCCCTTACCTGGGCTGCTTACCGAGTATTTATAAAGGAGCGAACAGTAGTAGTTCTCCTCATGTGGCCGGCCCAAATCGTGACACGTGTTCGGTGGGATGTGCTCCATGTCTTCGGGGAGCAGGGGGACACCCAGCCGATCATAGGCCGCCTGGCTAGGAGCCTAGGCAAACCGAGAGTGGCATACTAGAGTGTTTCTACAGGCGGCGTGTCAAAACGTGTCTGGGGGCGGCGTGTCGGGGATGTGTTAGAGGCTCCGTAATTGCTCCTGTCATACTCCCGAGGTTACTTTAGTATCGCAGGCGTATGTTTTCTGAGGGTGGTCTTTCTCAGGGATACCCCCACTTCTGAGGATGCTTTAATCGTCCCCCCGAGGTTGGCACTGTCATTTCCTGAAATGGAGAATTGCCGAGGCCGGATTAGGGAGGTCAAACATCCTTCTTTCCGTGGCAGGTAGTTTCTCTGCCGAGGTTGGTACTTTGTCCGAGCCTGTGGGTCCGGAAGATGATGGGCACTTCGGCTATCAGTAAGGGTTCTCTTGCTCTCATGGACTTTTTTCTACAATTTTCAAACATCCATGGAGCTAGGGCTAAGCTTGGAAGAGAGCCATGAGCTTGATGAACCAAGCTTAGTGAGGGGAGTGCACTTATTGAAGGTTTTGTGACCTAGTGTGAAGTGCACAATGATGGCTGTAAAGTGAGTGTTTCTAGGGCCCAAAGTTAGTACTAACTACTGTTAAAATCCTCCTAAGACCAAGCATTAGCTTGAGGAGGGTTGCCATAGTGATTTGTTTAAGTTTATTGCATGTTTTATGGACTAACCTATGGTATATGTTGCTGCCACATTTCATGTGTTTGTTGTTTCTGTTTGGCTGCTGCATTTGGTTGCTATATCTTGTATATATGCATTGTGTTTTTGTGTTTTAGTGTCTTTGGATGCAGGTTTTAATGAGGATCACATTACCTTAGGAAACCAAGTGTTACCCTTACTAAGTTTCTCAATGAAACTTACTCCCCTCAATTCTGTCATTTCAGGTCCAGCTGAAAGATCACCTTCAAAATAACCTTTTTTGTTTGATTTTTGATCTGAAATTTCTGGTACATGAACTTCCACATGTCTAGTTGTGATCTGGAAAGTTTGGTGATTTTAGGAGCACATTTGGTATTTTTAATGGTGGTACTTGTTGTGTTATGCAGCAGCTGTCTAGCATCCTGGCTTTGGAGTCCATTGTGTCTCAGGACCTCCTGTAACCTAGGGTGTGTATTTAGCTGAGTTAAGACCATTATGTAGTGCATGTATGCATGTAAATGTATTGTATGTAAGATGATACAAGTATGTGAACATTTGAGTAATGTTTTGGCTATGTAAGTGATGTGGTGCAAAGCTGCCTAAGTGTGAATGATGGGCTGCTTACTTGTAAATTATGTTTTGGCGACATAAAGTTTCTAGATGCAAGAGAATGTAATTAATATGTGTATTGGACATGTATGGGATAGCTGTGGAGGGCGTTCCCCTTGTGAATGAAGTGTTTGCATGGTTTGGAAAAATTGTATGGGCAAAATGGTCCAAAAGTTGCCAGAATTTAGACCATGTACCTAAAGTTTAATATCTTCCTGCGTAGAATGAATCTTGGTATGAACTTTTGACCACACCTAGAGAACATCAAGAGGTTGAATTGGAATTTTGAATTTCTGGATTTGAATCCTTGTAGACAAAGATATTACATTGTAAAATTGGCTGAGTTACTGTTCATTTGGTCAGAATTTTGTGACCAACTTAAAAAATCCATAACTTGGTCCATAGGTGGGCTATTGATGTAAAAAAAATTCCTTGGTTTTCTCTAAGTCTCTAGTTGATAATGGAGCAAATAAAACAGGGGACTATCTGGCTAGAATGATACAGTTTATTAGTGAAATTTATAGATGCAGTAGCTGGCCACTAGAACTTAACAAGATTGCCTAATGTGTGGAAGCCAAAACTAAGACTTGTGCTAGTATTTTCCTTCTTTGCTGCCATGGTGTGCGTGAAATCTGAATATGTTTGTGATGGTTGGACTAATATGCATGCATTTACATAGTGCCCAAGAGGGCCACTTGGGTATGCATGGCCTACAGAACATTACTAATCCTGGGAGTCTAAATGCACAGTTTTGGCACCATAACTGGACTACCCCGGAGTGGGTAACACCCGAAGAACCTCCTCGGTCAAGAAGTTCCACTTTATAGGAAAGGGGTACGGGGAACAAGGAGGGACCTCAGGGTCCCAGTTCGCGACTGCACGGATTCGGCTGTCGAAGTCGTCAAACTTCACCTCCAACTTCGGGGTTAGTAGCCGTTTGGGATCCACTACATCTATGGGCAGGGTCCCCCAAGCCCATTCCCTTGGAACATCCTTCCAAGCCTCAGCTACCTTCAGGAAGAAGAACTTCCTCTGCCAACCCCGCCGGCTATCCCTCGTGTCGAAGGTGAAGGTGTATTTTTTGGACCCAGAACCCCGAGGAAGCAAAAACTAAAAACCACCCTTCGAGACAGGATGGACTTGCAGTATTGCATAAACAAAATGAAGTAAGGCTCTACATTGAAGGCCCTACACATGCAAAGAAAAGCATTGAAATAAGAGTAAGAATTGGGCGGAAGTTGAGTTATGCCTATGCCATGAAAATGGCAGAAGTCGCAGACCACCTTTGGCGGAGGAAACCGAAGTCCGGCCTTCAGTTGGGCCCGTAAGACGGTAACCTCGTCCGAGTTATTCATATAGCTGAACAGGCCAGGTTTGGGTAGCCGAATAACCGAGTAAGAAGGAAGAAAAAATTTTCTTGTCGACTTCGCTAACTTCTCCGAAATGGTACAACTCGTATGAGAATTAAAAGAAAGCTAGCTCTCGGGGACAGTTTGGATGGTCATGAGCGGAACGGGGGAAGGCATTTGGAAAAGGGAAACCTAACTTCGGAATGGAAAAAGGAGAAGAAGTAAACAATTTCGAAGAATGACTTCGAAAAGGAGAACCCACCAAAGCTTTTGCCGAAGTCTAGATTTGTGAATGCCGTCACTAAGACTCGCTGGAAATTGCTTCGCTGCTTGCACTACCACAAAAAAGGGAGAAAAGCTTTTGAGCAAACGAAAGCAAAATAGAAGCAAAAGAAAGCAAGTGGGAACTCTGAGGAAGAGGAAGGTTTATATAGGCCGAAGGGGGTAGGCGAATCGTCGCCATAATTATCCCTCAAAGACGAAGAGATGCGGTTGATGTAACCGACGCAGCTGTCCCCAAATTACCACGTGACATGTGTCACCTACACAGAAAATGAGGACACGCCTCCTAATAGCACGAAGACCTAGGCAAGCCAATCCGAAGTGATGTGCCTATCCGATTACGAGACATTATGGTCCACTAACCTATAGCAAAAAAGTAAAAGAAGGATACACACTTTGAAAAGACCCAGGGACTAGCCAGGAGGTGAGAAGTGACACTCATAAGCTTCCTCGGCTGAAGAAGCATACCTTCGGAGAATGAAGTGTCTCCTACCTAGCTTCCACAACAAGTCCCACGAAGTGCCCTCAAAAACCTTACTCACCGAAGTTATTACTTTTGATAGCCAAACGCTATCACCTCGATCTGGCCGAACTTCCTGCCACAAGAATGGCCAGAAGAACTGGCGCTACCCGAGAAAAAGGTGTCATCATGCACCTCGGGAGATAGCCGAAGAGATCCGAGCCCGGCACGCCAGGAAAACCCGAGGACACTACTCGGCCCCCCAAGGTTGTGAACAGATCACCTTCGGAAAAGCGGCACCAGACATAGCGAGCCGAACATGATATCCCCAAAGGTGGAACTCCCTGAAACTGGGAACCCCCGAACTGAGGGCTTGTTTCCCGAAGAGGCTCTGTCCGTACCAAAGGACGACCTCACCCAGGGACCTCGGGAGTACGGCAGGAGCATTTATGGAAGCATTTAAGGAAGCCTCTGACACATCCATTCACAGACGCCACAATCCGCCTCAAAAGGCGCACTGCCACGCTGACGCCATCAGAATCACATCATGGCCCGTCTCAGCACATGGCTCAAGGCAACCTGCTACCAGCTATCTGTCTCCTATGCCCAGAAATTCAGGAACATCCGACCGAACACGTGTCGCGATCTGAACGGGCTAGGCGCTCCTATAAATACCAGGAATTAATACTTGGCAGGAGGCTGGTTGGAAAAAACACTGCTCCCACACTCTGAGAAAATTACCAGGCGAGACTCCTCAGCCCTTTGTGCTATTTTCTCTGCCTTTCTCTCAGCCACCACTGACTTGGGCGTCGGAGGCTCCCCCCCCGGAAAAACACTCCGGGGGCCTCCTAACCCTTTGTTTCTGAGCTTTCAGGCACTCTCCTTTGGGCGATCCAATCCACCAGGCGTTCTTCCTCCCAGAAGTCTCTCCTCCAGTCATCATGACTCTGAACGATGAGGCCCCTGGCCATCATTTGGCGCCGTCTGTGGGAACCCGCTCTGAGATCGCCGTCGTTGAGACTCGGCGTTCTAAGGACAAGGGACTCCCAAGGTCCCCGTCCGCGCCTGAGATACAACCGGCTGCTGAGCAAACACTCCCAGGGACTTCTGCGCCTGAGGAAGACCGCCCTCTGGTAGTCACCATGAGCTTCTTGAGGGACTTTCAGCGTTCGGTCGTTGCTGAAATGACCCAGCAGATCGACCGAAGGTGGCCACAGCAAGCACGGGCCCAGAGACCCCCCTCACCGACACGCCCTCGGGAGAGAAGCCCCAAGTCTACACATCGCAGTTCGGGGAGTGGAGACCCTCGCGAAGAATCATCCACAGAAGATATAGCCCTCGGGAAACGGCCTGTGGGACAAACCGGGTCCAAGCGACCGAGAGTCTCACAGCGAAGCAGTTCGTCGCCTGAGGCGAGGTCCTTGTCCCCTCAGCGCCGAACTCGCTCCCCGAAGAGGCGCCGGCGATCTCCATTCCCTGAAGAAGGCCCTAGCGCCACAGTGCTTATGGAGAGGATACTAGCACGGCTGGACAGAGTGGAGAAACAAGTGGCCAGAAAACCCGTTTGGGCCAGACTCTCTGGAACATGCTGCGAAGATGACTCCCCATTCATTCAGGCCGTCGTTGAGGCAGCTATGCCAGGTAACTTCAGAGTACCTCGTCTGGAAATTTATGATGGCCTTACAGATCCACAGGCCCACTTGACGAAGTACAGACGCAGCATGATAATGCACGGTGCTGATGACGCTACCATGTGCAAATGCTTTGAAGTCACCCTCACAGGGCCAGCAACTGCGTGGTACAATTCATTGCCTCCAGGGACCATCACTGAGTTCCAGGAGTTGTCCACGGCCTTCACGCAGCAATTCATTGGGAGCAGGCCGACTGCGAAGATGCCTGTGCAGATGTTCGACATAGAGCAGAGAAACGGAGAGACCATCCGAGACTATGTCGAAAGGTTCAACAGGGAAGCCCTGAGCGTCCCAGACTTTCGGCCCGAAATCCGCATTCTTGCCATGACACGGGGCCTTCGGCGGGACTCACAGCTGTTCTACGAGTTCTCAAAGGACCCCCCGGACACCCTCGGAGAATTTTACCGAAGGGCAGAACAGCACATGACAGCCGAGGAGCTAAGAATGGCAGGGCCGAAGTCCGATCACCACCGCGCCGAAGGGTCCATTCAACAAGCTCGGCATCCGACGGAACAGGCAGGACGACCTCGGAGGATGCGGGGAAGGAAACCTCAAAGTTTCACGCCCCTGAGCACCACACGGACCAGCATCCTCATGGCGCTGGAAAGGCAAGGGACGCAGATTCGGCGGCCAAGGGCCATGACCGCCGATAACAAAAAGAATGCCAAGAAGTTCTGCCAGTTTCATCGCGACCACGGTCATGACACCGAAGACTGCTTCCAGCTGAAGAAGTACATAGAGTCGCTGATAAAACAAGGCCAACTTCGGAAGTACCTGCGGATGCCTTCCCCAAAGAGAAGAAAAGAGGAGGAAGAAAGGGCCGAAGACGAGGATTACGACTCCGACAGGCGGAGAAATAGAAGTCCAAAAAGGCGCCCTCCACCTCCTTCAGGGGTTATCCAAACCATCACCACGGGGCTCCCATCCTCGGAAAGAAAGCGGAAAGCCAGAGAAATTGCAGTCATGGAGTATCAAAGTCCATCAAAGAAGCTGGCTCGCAAAGATGGCTCCACCGTCGTCTTCCCCCACGACGATCCGCTGCTGATTATGGCGAGAATAGGGAACTGGGACGTCAAAAGAGTGTTGCTTGATGATGGCTCAAATGCTGACGTCCTATTCTCGCACCTGCTGCCGAGCTTGGGCATCTCCAGCAGCGAACTGAAGCCTGTCACCTCGCCCACTTTTGGGGTTGGACCATCCGAACTCCCCGTCCTCGGATGGATCGATCTCCCGCTGATGATGAGAGGGACTTCGGTGAACGGAGCAGCTGAGTTGTACTCTTCCACAATGGCAAGGTTCATCATCATGGATGTTCCGTCCTCGTACAACGCCATCCTTGGAAGACTGACAATGGGGAACCTGCATATTCGCCCTGATGTGAAGTACTTGACTGTCACATTCGCCACCAAGGATGGAGATGCAGAGGTCTTCATAGACCAAGCCGAGGTAAGAAAGGTGTTTGTAAAAAAACGAAAAGCTCCGGCGAGCAACCTCGCGCAAACGATGGAGGCAAAGGCGCCAGAAAAAGGCAAAGAAGAAGATCTCGCCAAAGCAGAAACGGAAGCAATAGAGCTTGTCCCAGGTCAATCTACCCGAATAGGGAAGAGCTTGGCCGAAGGTGACAAGGAAAAACTTGTATCCTTTCTGCTGGAAAATAAAGATCTGTTTGCCTACTCGCCGAAAGATATGCCAGGAGTAAACCCTGGCATAATACAGCATAGCCTCAAAGTAAGCCCGGAAGCAAAACCTGTCCGGCAAAAGAAACGGAGCATCTCAGCCCACAAAAGCAACTTTGTCAAAACCGAAGTCCAGCGTCTCCTAGATGCTGAAGTTATCAGGGAGGTCAAGTACCCCGAATGGTTAAGCAACGTGGTCATTGCCACAAAAGAAGGTAGCAGCAAACTCCGGATGTGCATCGACTTCAGAAACTTGAACGATGCTTGCCCGAAAGACTCATACCCTCTGCCGCCAATAGATCAACTGGTAGATTCAACTGCTGAATATGGGCTCCTAAGTTTCCTAGACGCCTTCAGTGGCTACCATCAGATAAGGATGGACCCCGAAGATGAAGAGAAGACTGCCTTCATCACCGAGGGAGGAACATATTGCTATATCAGGATGCCCTTCGGGCTCCAAAATGCAGGAGCCATCTACCAGAGGCTGATGAACAAGGTCTTCAAAGACCAAATGGGGAGAAACATGGAGGTGTATGTTGATGATATGATAGTCAAGAGCAAGCTGCCTGGCTACCACGTTGCAGATTTAGAGGAAACCTTCCAAAAGCTTAGAGCCTTCGGGATCCGCCTTAATCCTAAGAAGTGCATCTTCGGGGTGACCTCGGGAAAATTCCTTGGGTACATGGTATCCAAAAGAGGCATCGATGCTAGCCCCGAGAAGATTAAGGCTCTGCTTGAGTTCCGAACTCCTGCCACAGTCAAAGACGTGCAGAGACTCACCGGAAGAATAACCTCTCTGAGCAGATTTATTTCCAGGTACGGAGATAGGTGTCGACCTTTCTTCAAAGTCCTCACAAAGGCAGCAAAAATGGAAGGCAACCTCGGAAGAAATGATCATCCTTGGGATGAAGATTGCCAAAAAGCCTGGGAAGAACTCAAAGTCTACTTGGCCAGCCTGCCGACTCTGCAACAACCTCGGGAGGGAGAGCCCCTCGCGCTGTACCTCACCGTCACAGAAAAGCTGTGAGCTCAGTCCTCATGAAAGAAGAAGGGCCAAAGCAATGGCCGGTCTACTATGTCAGCAAGTCCCTGCATGGCGCCGAAATCAGGTACCCTTTGCTTCAAAAAGCTATATATGCCTTGGTGCTTGCAGGGAGAAGGCTGCGACCATACTTTCAGGCTCACCCCATCATCGTCCGAAGTAGTCTGCCGCTACGGGATGTCATGAAGAGAGTTGATCATTCGGGAAGGCTCTCCAAGTGGTGCATAGAGCTGGGCGAACACGAAATCACGTATGAGCCTCGGAAGGCCATAAAAGCTCAAGCACTGGCAGATTTTATCGCCGAAATACCCACCACTGAGGAGAGCCATTCAGATCCAAAAGAGGGTGAGCCAGAATGGACCTTGCACGTAGACGGAGCCTCGGGGTCCGAACACCAGGGAGCTGGAGTAATTATCAGGGGCCCCGAAGGCCTGGAGGTAATGAAGGCTATCAAGTTCAGCTTCAACGTCACCAACAATGTAGCTGAGTATGAAGCCCTCATAGCGGGATTACGCTTGGCCAGAAAGATCGGCGTGAGAAACTTAAAGGCTCACAGCGATTCCCAGCTGGTAGTTCGGCAGACGGCAGGAGATTATGGGGCGAAGGACCCAATCTTGGCAAAATACCACGAGCTGGTAGCAAAGCTCATCCAAGAGTTTGACGCCGTACGGATCGAAAATGTACCCCGGCGGAATAACACTGAGGCAGATTGCTTGGCGAAGTCGAAAACATACACCGAGGTGCTAGACCATCCGAGCATCTCAGTGCTAAGCATAGCGACCTCGGGAACAGGGTGGAAAGACCCAATAAAAAGATACCTCGCAGAGAATTTGCTCCCCGAAGACCCCGGCGATGCTGCAAGACTGCGAAGACACTCCGGAAGATTCTTCCTGATTGGCGAAGAGTTATACCGGCAGGGATATGCGAACCCGCTGCAAAGATGTGTGAATGAAGAGGATACTGAAATGGTCCTTGAAGAAGTTCACGAAGGCATGTGTGGTTCACACATTGGAACTGATGCCCTTGCAGCAGTGATACTCCGCCAAGGATACTTCTGGCCTACCCTGAGAAAGGACGCAAGACAGTTCGTCCGGAAATGTGGTAGTTGCCAGAGACACGCGAAAATCCAGAGGACACCCTCGGAAATGGTAACTTCGGCAGACTATCCTTGGCCCTTCGCAGTCTGGGGTATAGACCTTATTGGGCCACTCCCCACAACACCCGGAGGCGTGAAATTCTGCGTGGTAGCAGTGGACTATTTCTCAAAGTGGGTGGAGGCAGAACCACTAGCAACTATCTCGGCAAAAGAAGTGCAGAAGTTCGTATGGAAGAACATCGTATGCAGATTTGGCATACCGAGGGTACTAGTAGCTGATAATGGATCCCAGTTCATAGACAAAGGATTCCAGGAATTTATCAGCGACCTCGGAATAAAGATGCACTTCGCCCCAGTAGCTCACCCCCAAAGTAACGGGCAGGTGGAAGTATCGAACAGGACCATAAAAGATGGCCTGAAAAAGAGACTGGGAGAAGCAAAAGGGAAATGGCCAGGAGAACTCCAAAGCGTATTGTGGAGCTACCGAACGACGCCCCGAAGGGCCACAGGGGAAACTCCCTTTTCACTAGTCTTCGGGACAGAGGCCATTATCCCAGTCGAGATAGTCAGACCATCAATACGGGTGCAAGTATTTGATGAAGGTGGAAACGACCTCGGCCTCAGAACCAAGCTCGACCTCGTCGGCGAACACAGAGAAATAGCCGAGCTGAGAAGAAAAGCTTTTCAGCAAAGAGTGGCCGCGGCTATAAACTTACGGGCCAGGCCAAAAGAAATCAAGAAGGGAGACCTCGTTCTCCGAAAGGCTGACTTTGCGCCCCGAAGGCCATCCCACGGAGTACTTCGCGCAAACTGGGAAGGACCTTATCTGGTTCTCGCCGAAGTACGAAAAGGCGTGTACAAACTTGGCGACGCCGAAGGCGTAGAATTGAAAAACACTTGGCACTCAGACGCCTTGAAAAAATTCTACGCCTAAGGTTGAGCGGAGGAGATATGTTGTACAAGAAATGCTTCTAAGTACAGAAGTGGAGAAGAATGGTCTTGAGAAAATTCCTTAAGTATACCAAATTGTCCAAGACAGAATTCCGCGAAGATGCTCGCCATGAATAAAGCGTAGATATGCCACTTTCCAAAGTCCCTTGCTCGGGAAAGATGGAAAACTCGGAGAAATCCGTAGCAGAGGCAGTTTCCCGAAGTCCCTTGAGCGAACATGCTCGGGAAAGATGGAAAACAAAAATATCGCAGAAGTACTCGCCGTAGCCAGCGCAGAGATAATTTCCTGAGCTCCCTTGAGCGAACGTGCTCGGGAAAATGGGAAGTGAAAAATCTCGCGGAAGGTTTTCCGAACTCCCTTGAGCAAATATGCTCGGGACACCTGGAAAAACAAAAATTTGACTGAAGGTTTTCCGAAGTCCCTTGAGCAATCATGTTCGGGAAAAATTGGAAATGCAAAAGCCTGCAAAAAGACTTAGTCAAATTTTTCAGACTTTCCAGAAAGTCTCTCGAGCAAACGCACTCGGGACAAAGGAAGGTAAAAAAGTTTCTTTGATCGCAGGTTTTCCGAAGTCTCTTGAGCGAACGTGTTCGGGACAATGGAAATGAAGAAACTTGCAAGAAAAGACTTAGCCAAAAAAGTCTTCATTAAGGAGTAAGCTGCTTTACAATAAAGAAGTGCCCGAAGAAGGAATACAAAATAGAAGGGAAGGAAAAGGGGCCCTAAAATAGCCTAAGGGTTCGCGGCGTCCCGAGAGCCACTCGCTGGCCCGCCCTTTTCCACCACCTTTGGCGCTGGAATTGAAGGAGGAAGGTTCAGATGCTCGACCTTGGACCATTCCCACCGAGGTCCCTCAGGAATATTTAGGGCCTCCAGAAAAGAGAGGTCTAAATCTGGGAACCTCTGGAGAACCTGGTGACGAGCAAGGCAGAAGCCGTCCTGAAAGGCAACCTTGGCCATTTGATCAGACTCGTTCTTATCAAGCTCGAGGTCGTCAAGCTCGTCCTTCAGTTCAGCGATCTCCTCCTTCAGCGCCTTTATCTCCAGCGTCCCCTTGGACCCCTTCTTCAAAGACTCGACCTCGGCTGCAAGGATGTTTTTCTCAGCTCGTCAGCGCCAGTATAAGCTTGTCAGAATCTGACTTATCCTTTAGAAGCTCCTCGTTGGCGGCCAGCATTCCATTTATCTGCTCACCGAGGTCAGCAATCTTCTGGGAGGAGTTCTTTTGCAGCACGCAGCCCCGCCAGTCATTCTTCTTCCGGGAGGAGTTCAAGACTTCCTTCCGGAACTCCTCCCGAAGGGCAGGCAACTTCTTCCTTCGCAGCATCTGACAGCTGCTGGTTCTTGGCGGTCAATGCCGAGCGAGTGCGCCTTCGCCTTTTCTAGGGTCTCTAAGGCCGAAGCTCGGAATGCCGTCTGCCTGGCCACCCGAACTCGGAGAAAGCCGGCGTACCCCAGCAGCTGCAAAGAAGATAAAACGCAAGGTCAGTAAGAGCCTAACACTTAGGAACAAAATTGAAGGGAAAGAGCTGTGAAGGATATACCTGAGCAGCATGCTCGGTGATCTTTGCGGCGAGAGTGTTATCCCCCGGATGGGCCGCCGCTATATCCTTGAAGGAGGCCTCAGTAAGCACCCCCTTCGAAATTTCCTTCGCCATTTAAGGACAGTCCTCGGAGTACAAATTCATGTCCTCCGTGAACGTCCAGAAAGGCTCCTTTGGTATCTTCCCTTGCAGGATTTTGGCGTCCCGAAGAGCTCGCTTCCGAGCATGTTCGGCCGCCCAGTCAGGGGTAGTCAACTCCCCTGCATGGCAAGAATGAGAAGGAGATTAAAGACAAAGAAGGCAATCCAGAAAAAACAAAGGAAGTACACTTTGTCTGGAAACAAACCTGGTGGAACCTTGACAACAACGTCCTCGGAGTCCTCGGCCTCCTCGGCCGAAATGCCCTTGCCCTTCCGCCTGCGCCGCTCCTCGGCAGAAGGTACTTCTACCACTACATCAAGGAGGGCCTGCGACGCAGTAGGACTTTGAGGAGGGACGTCGGTTGAAGGGACCTCGGAAACAGCAGTCTCAGGCGCCGGAATCTCGGCTGTCCCAGGCTCCTCAGCAGTCTCCTCGGGAATTTCTTCTAGAGGAACCTGGGTAGAGGGACCTCGGCCGAATCATCAGGCGGCGAAGTGACAGCAACCTCGGCGTCCTCGTTTCCCTCCCTAATACTTTCCAAATGGGAAGAAATAACAGTCTTCTTCGCCCGTTTAGACGAGGGACCAGCACCAACGGACTTTCGCCTTCGGGAAGCCGCCTTCTTCGTCTGATCGCCCTTCTCCACTTGGCCGGAGAAAAGGGACTTGTAATAGGCGGCAGTCCCGTCGCCCATCTCTGAAAAAGGAGAGAAACATCAGCGTAAGTCCGAGGAAAAAACAGCAAAGGAGTAGAAGATGACTCACTTTCGACAAGCGTTTCGAAAGAAATTTCCTCCTTAAGAAGCTTGACCAACCAGGAATCCTTCCCGGCGATGGCAGGAGCTGGCATCTTGAGGTCAGTCTTGTGCTCCTTTACCACCTTTAATTCCCGAAGGACCTCTTCGGTCATCAACTTCCAGTTGATTGGAAAAGGGTAAAGGGCGCGCGGAGCGACCTCGGGATCCCAGTCAGAGACAGCCCGAATGCGGGCGTCGAAATCCGCGAACACGGGA
Organism: Aquilaria sinensis; assembly: GCA_005392925.1. Classification (NCBI taxonomy): domain Eukaryota; kingdom Viridiplantae; phylum Streptophyta; class Magnoliopsida; order Malvales; family Thymelaeaceae; genus Aquilaria; species Aquilaria sinensis. The sequence continues at coordinate 119,600 of SMDT01000966.1, forward strand.
GCCAACTCTGGGGTCAGCAGCATCCTCGGATCAACAACGTCCACATCCAGTGTTCCCTGAGCCCATTTGGTCGGAACGTACGACCAGGCCTCGTCCATCTTCAGGAAGAAGAACTTCTGTTGTTGCCACCCCCGCCAGCTATCCTTAGTGGCGAAGGTGAACATGAATTTCTTGCTCCCGGATCCCCGAGGTAGCATGAAATAGAAGCCACCCTTCGGGACCACAGAGAGCTTGTAGTACTGCATAAAGATTATGAAATGGGGTTCTATCCCGAAGACGCCACACATGCAGAGGTAGGCGTTAAAATAGCAGAACGAGTTCGGGGGAAGCTGGTTCACAGCAATGCCATGAAATTTGCAGAACTCGCACACCATCTTCGGGGGAGGATACCGAAGACCGGCCTTCAGCTGGGCTCGGAAAACGGTAACCTCCTTACTATGGTTTGAAAAAGCATAATGGCTAGAACGAGGCAGCCTAGTAATGGCGTAAGAGGGAAGAAAGAATTTTTTCTTCCACCTCTCTAACTTTGCAGGGGTGGTGCAACAAGGATGGGCTAAAAGAGGCTGCCAGCTCTCAGGAATGGGCATTTTCGACATGAAAACGAGTTTGAAAACGGAAGAAAACAGTTTCCAGAGAAAAACTCAAAAGAACAGAGGGATCAAAACGCTCTGGAAAACAAAAACCCACCGAAAGATTTGCCAAAATCTGAGGACGCCGTCGTGAAAGTTGGCTGGAAAAAAGCTCTGATTAAGGTAGCTCCGCCACAGAAAGCAAGAAAGTGCAAGAACAGGGGCAAAGCAGAGAAAAGAGCAGAAGAAAAAGCAAAAGGAACTTATGATGGAATGGGCTATTTATAAGCCAGAGGTGGGTAACCGAAACATCGTCATAAGTACCCTTTGGAGGCGAACCGTCGCCGTAACTGCTCTCTGCACCTGAAAAGGCGCGCCCTCTGTAACCGACGCGACTCTCCTCCAATGGCAAAGCGCCACGTGTCAACCGCTGCGCAAAAATGGGGGACACGTCCTCCAAACGTCCCTTGAAAACTGGGACACGTCTTCTGACATCCCTGGAAAACTGGGACGCGCCGCTCAGACTGACACGCTTGGCCAAACAGACCTGCAGAAACAAAGAGCAGGCCAACTCGAGGACGCCAAGAGACAGGCTATGGCCGAACAGCCCATGACCTTCGGGCAAGAGGTGTATCTTCGGCACAGGCTCCGCCTCGAAGACACCAAAGAACAGGCCAAGGCCGAAGAGCCCATGATCTTCGGGCAAAAGGCGCATCCTCGGAACAGGTTAAGCTTCCAAAGAGACTCCCATAAACAACCTCGGAAAGAGATGCAAAACCGAAGTCTTCACTTCGGCTTTCCAAAGGGGGGCATGTGATAGCCAAACGCTATCGCCTCTATCTGGCCGAACTCCCTGCCACAAGAATGGCCAGAAGAAGCTGGCGCTACCCGAGAAAAGGTGTGATCATGCACCTCGGGAGATAGCCGAAGAGCTCCGAGCCCGGCACGCCAGGAAAACCTGAGGACACTACTTGCCCCCCCAAGGTTGTGAACAGATCGCCTTCGGAAAAACGGCACCTGACATAGCGAGCCGAACATGATATCCCCGAAGGCGGAACTCCCTGAAACTGGGAACCCCCGAACTGAGGGCTTGTTTCCCGAAGAGGCTCTGTCCGTACCAAAGGACGACCTCACCCAGGGACCTCGGGAGTACGGCAGGAGCAGTTATGGAAGCATTTAAGGAAGCCTCTGACACATCCATTCATAGACGCCACAATCCACCTCAAAAGGCGCACTGCCACACTGACGCCATCAAAATCACATCATGGCCCGTCTCAGCACATGGCTCAAGGCAACCTGCTACCAGCTATCTGTCTCCTACGCCCAGAAATTCAGGAACATCCGACCGAACACGTGTCGCGATCTGAACGGGCTAGGCGCTCCTATAAATACCAGGAATTAATATTGGGCAGGAGGTTGGTTGGCAAAACACTGCTCCTACACTCTGAGAAAATTACCAGG
>SMDT01000967.1:0-122893 GCA_005392925.1 Aquilaria sinensis
CTTATGTTTCTAAGTTACTTGTAACATAAGTTAGCGCTAACCAAAGTGTTTGTCTTTCAGTTTAAGGCTAAGTGAACACAAGAAAAGTATGGCTTATCACTTGAAGGTAGTTTGCTCATGTGAAGAGTTAAGGATGGATCTTAACAAACTTACATTTTTTGTATAAGTATGGTATATTACTAAGGGTTGCCTCTATTAATGTCCATTGGTGTGCATAACACTAAGGTTATATTTGAGTGAATATAAGGTTAAGATGTATACACATAGTTGTTACTTGAAGTCAAAGCAACTAAAGGTTTACGTCTTGGGTTAATTTGAATTCTGTTTTCATAAATTACCACGGTGCTATTTTCAATTTTACTTTTATTTAATTGTTATTATATAGGTAGGACAATGCACGCATATTTTCTGTGCAGGGTACGCTAAGTAACTAGTTGGATATAAGGATCTAAGATACTTTATGAATAATAACTAACCAATTGTAGCCTAAGTGAAATCATAGTTCCTTAAGAGCCTACCAGTAGTAGTAAATTCAGGGCCCTGGGACTCTGTTCCACCACAACAAGGGCTAACATTTTGTTATTGTGAAGATTACTATATTGCACTACTATAAGTTTGAGATTCCAACCTCTCTTTTCTTTTTTTTTTTTTTTTTACTTTTAAGCATGTCTTTGTGTTACTTTTTTTTTATTTGGATGGTTTACATAATAGTTTTCCATAGAGTCAATCAAATACTACCAAATCCGTTTTAGCTTAAGTCAACTTAATCTAAAATGGAATTTACATTTCTTTTCACAGAAACACCATGAGAGAAAGAGTGAGAGGGAATGTGAGCAAGTAAACAAGGGTTTTCATTCCAAAGAAAAGAGCTAGGACAAAGGAGAAAGTGTGAGAGGGGTTACGAAGTCAGGAAAGAATTCAAGGGAGGAAAATTCTGACCATGATCCAAGTAGGGTCATGAATCGATTCTCTTCATCCTTCCTTTTCATCAAGTTTCTAAATGAGCAAAACATCTTCAGTCTGTGTTTCAAAGACTAGGGATTGTTGTGACCCTTATGGATGTCTATGTTGAAAAGAAGAACACAAAATTGGGATGATGTTTTAGGTTTTTCAAATTCAAGGAAGTGCAGGATATTAATGCTTTGGTGAAGCAGTTTAATAATATATGGATTCAAACAATTAAGTTCAGAATGGATGTTGCACAGTTCAAAAAAAAGATCCCTAAATACTGAGAACATGATATAGCCAAGAATCTTGCAAGCTAAAGTAAAGTATAATGGAGCATCACAAGATGGACTAAAATTTATAGAGGTTGAAGCAAGAAGATGTTGGGAGCCAATGTATGATGTGAATGAAGTGGAAAACCAGAATAACTAGGCCAATATCAAAATGAAGTCAAGGGAAGAAGAACTAAGCTGGTTGTAACAATATGTTTTATGGAAATTAAACACATTGAATCAGTCAAAGATATACAAAACTTGTGTTGTAGAAGGCCTAAGTGGCAAGGTTAAATATGTAGGTGGCTTAAGGGGCAAAGTGATGACTAACATGAAAGGGTGTTGCCTTGCTAATGTGGTAAACACTAGAACTTCTTGTCACAAATGACAATGTTAGAATGGCCTTGGATGTGTGTTCTCGGGGAGGGCCCTCCGACTTTCAAGTGAGATGTGGCAAAGATAAATGATAGATAGTATGAATGTTCGCATGAAGAAATTGTGAATTATGAAAGTTCGAGATGGCTTACTAGACCTGGCAATTACTAATTTCTATAGGCCTTTATAACAAGGCAAGTGCATCAGTTATATAGAGTGGATCGTTGTGAATCCTTATTAATTAGGGGAGATTAAAGTGAATCCTTGAGATGATAGAGGTTGCCAAGAAGATCTTGGGCGATCATGTTCAACCATTACTAATGTGTTCCTCTTGCCATTATGAAACCCCAAATTTTAGAGGGAGTCAGGGAAGGGAGAGATGCTTGCATGCAATGAATCTTACTAGTGGGACCACTACCATAAGGTGCTCAGGACCATAACTTTGGTGATGTTGGCTGGGCCCAATACTTAGGCCTTTATGTCATTAACGAGCCATGCTAACATTGTTGATTGGGCTTTAACCCATTGTGTTATGACTCAGCAAATTACCTATAATACCCAAAACTCTAAAATAATATATTTATATATATGTCACATTGAAATCAAAATAAAGAAAGGTCAAATGTAGAAGACGACTATTGTGTTTGGTAGTGATTTTTAAAAATGAGTTATTAGTGATTATTTTGATATGTAATGATTATTTGTTCAACTTGTATATTAATTGAAAATTTTATACTTAAAATATTTTAAAATTTTAGAATTTTTTTGGAAAAATCAAGTATCTTTTATTGATTTTTCTTTTTATTAGTTGGGTACAAAAAATTCATAAAAATTAATTACTTACTATATAATTTTATTTAAGTGATTATTGACTAAATAAAATAATGCCTTCCAAATAACACTAGCCTTAGACCAACAAAACAATAAAAATAAAATTTCCCGAATTATGTTTAATGGAAAAATAATATAAAAGGAAAACAAAAACAAAAAAGTAGCCTTTTTTGGTACTGCCACTAGTAGGTGTGTCTTAACTAAATGGTTATTTTACATTTTATACTATAAAATAAACATGTTTTTTTTTCATCAGCATAAATTTATTTTACAATACCCAAACCCTCTAACTATTACAATATTACGAGGCGAGGATGATGAACGTTCTCTGGCTGATTTTGATGAGCCCATAAAATTCATGGGACTGATTTCTCTTTAAAGGTTGGAGTTACCGAAGAATCAAAAGTTTTGAATGATTCAGGGGTGGGCAAAATAATAAGAAGGATGATTCTAATTCTTATTTAATATTTCTAGGGTCCCACCAATATTGAAGTCTTTGAAACATATATATCCAGTAGAATGGTAGGAATTTTGAACCTGGGGTTAATGATCAAGAAAGCAATGTTAGCAATCACACCGAGGTGTAATTTGATGGTTGTAAGGAACTTGTATTGAGAATTTTAGAAAATCACCGCAAAGCTAAGAAACATGGGAAAAGGTGAAAGAAAAATGAATATCAATGTCAAAAGGATAAAATATGAATTAAAAAGATTGAAATGATAGGTTAAAGATTAGATTTCTATTTCTTTTTTTTGGTGTTGGGTACTGGAACTTTTATGACCGAAGTTTTGTATTTTATTGGTGTATGTAGGGGGTGTGTGGATCTTTAAGACTAGAGAGATTTATTTAGGATTTCAAGTCGAGAGCAGGATGTAGTGTCTAGGTTAGTTTCTCCATTATCTTTTTCAAATTGATAAATTTGTATTCTATTTATTTTAATAATATTTATTTTCACAGTTAAAAAAACCCAAACCGTCTATTAAATATGAGCAGATAAGGAAAAGACCGTTACCAACAATTAGATATGAACACAAACAAGTTCGTTAGAAAACTCGCTTAAGCCACATAGCTAACAGAATCTGATCAAACGACTAGTAGAGCATTTATGGCTCTGGTTGTGAGCCATTAATGAGACTGGAGACTGTCCTCCCTGGTGTAAATACACCAAGTAACACTGTTAGTGTTACTAACGGCTCCAAGCCTTTAACACGTATTCAAATTAGCAAGGTAAGCGTGAATATTAAGGGGTAAACACAGCAGTTACTCTTTTAGAATCCGTTTTCCATACAAAAACCTTCCAAAAAGGCACAAGCCAAAGTCAAGGTGAAATCGAGGGTTTCTGGGAACAACCCACATTCGTCGCTTGTTTATCGATTCGAAAACCCAAAAGTGGAGGATTCTTACTAGAAACACACAAAATCGACCCTGTTTGAAGGCATGAACAGTTGGGGGAGGCATCGATCAGGGTGAATAGGAACGCGAAGCAGGCAGACACGTTTATCAGCATTGCCGGAAGAGGAAAGAGAACGAGACGGTTCACCGGAGAAGAAGAAGGTGTGTTCGAGTTCTGGAAACATGTGGTTGTTGTTTTCAGCGAGGATTTGTGTTATTCTGTGGGTTGTATGGTTCGGATTCGCTGGGTGATGATTTATTTTTTAAGGGTCTGTGTGTTAGGAATTTTATTGTGTGAATCTGGAGTCTGGTTGTGTGTAACCGATGGTGTAGTGATGACTGGGTATGAAAGAAGAATGTATGTTTATGTTTGGGAATTGTATTAATCTGGTGTTGATGTGTTTTTGTTGTCGGTGTGGTATTGTTAATTACTAAGTTAGGTGGATGTGGAGTTTGGTTGTGTGTCCTTGACATAGTTATGTATGTTTGTAAAATGTGTATGTGAATGAATGGTTGTGTATGCCGATTGTATAATTCCAGTTTTATTGTAAGTGTTTTAGTTGTGGATTGGTAGTGGCAGGAACTGAGTTGTGTGAAAGTGGGTAGCGGGTGTGTGTGATTGAGGTAGAAATGTATGGTTGTGTCAATGTATGGTAGTAGTAACAGTTTGTATGGTTTGGATAGAAGGTTGTATTGTTCTAATGTAGTTTGATCCCGGAAGTCGTTTGTGTTCTACTGTAAATGTTTTGTATGTTTTGGGTTGCAAGGGTGAGTTTGTATTTGTCAGTCATGAGTTATTCTGTCAACGTTTTGTGTGGTTCGATACTTGGTATGTTTGTTGGGTAGTTGTGCTATTCTGTTAACATTTTATATGGTTTGGATGTATTTGGTATATTGGAGTAAGAAGTGTTAGTTACTCGGTTGGGTGAAAGTGGCATTCTGTTGTGTGTTTTTGAGATATTGATGTATTGTTTTGGTGACAAAATGATGTTTGTTGTGGCCAGTTGTGTATGTTTATGGTTGATGTTTGTATTATAATGATGTTGTGTGGTTTATTATGGGGGTATTTTAGTTGACAAAGATATTATTATAATGATTGTATTTTAGTTGTGGGCGACTTGTGTGATTCAATTAACGGTTTGTATGTTTCTACCTGAACGATTGAATGTGACGTTCTAATGTGTGTCCGTGAGACAGTAATGTATTGTTCTGAGTAAACGTTGTATAATTGTGTAAAGTGTTAGCAAGTTGAACACTGGAAACATCAAAAAAATACATTCATTCATCATAACCATACATGTACCAGACAAATACAATATCGGTTCCATAATAATACAAACAAATAACAGATTGATACGTAACATCATAAACAAAAAACACATAAAAACAAAATTGACAACTACCTCCATTGGCAAAAACATCAACCCGATCACCATCACCCAGATTTCCACCATTACTGTCACCATTCCCTTCCTCCATGCCATCATACCATTTTGATTATAACAATTGATATGAGTTCCAAAATAATACAATCATACAACAGTTTGATACATAACACAACAGTTCCAAAAAACCTTCCAACTCATTAGTCAGCACAACAGTCCCAGCACCAACACCAAAACCTTCACCACTACAATCGTCATCCCCTTCCTCTCTGTCAACGTATTGTTCTAATTCCTCGATGCTGCCTTCATCACATGGTGTTTCATTCAAATCAAACAACATGCTCTTCCGATTTTGTTGTCTCCCCAATTAAACCCGTAAGCAAGCACTTCTTCTGGAATATAAAAAATCTAAAAGAAGATGCAAATTGACAGTGGAGATAAAAAAACAACACACAAAAATTGAAGTCAATTAAGAAAGAACTGCAATTACATTACTCTGATTGCTTTTTACCATTATTATAGTAAGCTGATACATTTTGGTCAATTACGCAAGATCCCATAGCTGTCAACCCAAACTTACCTTATTTAAATTAAAAACAAATGGAGTCTAATGCCAGTTAATTGGGTGCAATTGCACCAAGGAGCACGTCAGACTTCCGCGCCATTAATATTGAGCTGGAGTCCGGCCTAATATAGGGTAAGAATTAATAACGTGATGGCGATAGTTTGTAACTAATTTGTTTGTGTTCAAATTGCTGTATCAAACAACAAACCAAATCCATCCAACAAAATTGCGCCAAATTTCAATTATGCTCGAAGCGGCTTTCTCATTAGAATTTCGTTCTTAATTTTTTTATTAAAATTCCAGAAGGAAATTACATTTCAAATATGGTTGACTCAGAAGAAACTTTGTGGTAGTGATGTATTGTATGTTGAATTATGATACATTTTTTGTTTTGGAAAGAAATGAGTTAGAAATTGCACTACCAACTGTTTTTTTGAAAAACTTGTGATATTGGCAAATTTTTTGTATATGTTTGAATAGCCAATTTCTTCTGCTCTAAAAACTTTGGTAGCATAATTTCTTAATTATCCAAATTCTGTCCTAAAAGATAGGAATCATAATTGAACATATACCCTACCAAAGACTTTCTTTTGACCAAAAATAATAATTACTCCACTTTTTTATCCCACGTTTTTTTTCAACATTTACTATTTTGGATTGTTCTGGATTTTTACAACATTCAAATTTTATTTTCTTGGGAAAAGGTACAAGTATACCACTAAACTATTGACCATAGAGTGATTTTACAATTGAACACTTTTTCGTATCAAATTTATCATTTATTCTTTCTGTTGGAGTAAATTTGTCAGTGTCCGTTAAAAAAAAAGCCGTGGTGGCTAATGGAACACTTGTTGTGGCAAAGACAATGTTGAGTTTAGAGGAGTAACATGGAAAAAAAATTAGAAAAAGTGCAAATTTACTATTGTCATTTTGGTTATAAAGCGATTTTATCATTAATTTTTTTTTACAAATTCATCATCAATGTTTTATGTTGAAAGTAAATTTAGAAATCAATAGTTTGAGAAGAATGAATTAGAAATTAGGGATTTAGATGTCCTACGAAATCTAAATTGGCACTGTATTTTATCGTGATAACGGCACGAGCTGGCGGCTGAAGGTCACAGTAAAAGCGCAAGAGGAAAGCATGACGCTACCTCAGTTGCAAGGGCTGGAGCTTCAGAAGTGGAACAGAAAGTTCCCAGTCGGGTCGCTGGTGAACGCGGTCTTCTTGCCGCTGACTCTAGCGGGTTCCCCAGATTGGACGGTGGGTGAGGAGTCCGATCACTATCCCCACCCCGAAAGCCTCCAAGTCAACCAGTCGCTGTTTTTCAAGAACGCGACGGACCCCTAACACATGGATTCGGAGAACGGTTTGGCCTACAGCACAAGCAAAGGCGGTAAGAAGTACAATTTCGTGGTCGCCTGGAGCAATGTCGGAAACCAACAGTCTGATCTGGTGAAACCCCAACTCTATTACTTTTCTTTTCACGTGTCAAGGTAGTGAAGTGGTAACTCATGTGTGGGTTAGTTTAGTCCCTTATCCACAGTACAGCCAAAGCCAGGTCAGCTATGATACAGTTTATAATGGCCTAATCTTAGAACTGATCCACGTAATATCCATTTCCATTATAAAAGTTGTGTCAGTTCGTTTTAATTTAAATTAATTGACTTATTTTTATTTTTATATATTTTTTTGCCAGAAACAATTTCATTTGAAAACCAATATTATATAGATACAATAATCCATTTAAAATTAAATTTTCAAGATATTATTAATTTTTTATGAATTTTTAAATTTTCATGATATTTTTAAATTTTTATTAATTTTTCTTTTTTAACATCTTAAATTAAGAAAATTCATAAAAATTTAATAAGATTACAAAAATTACATTTTCAATAGAATATTGCAGCTACATATTATTGACTTTTAATTAAAATTAGTTCCGAATAAAAATGATGTAAGAATAAAAATAAATCATTTTGAATCAATTGACTTAAGTTAGAATGAACTGTGAGAAAAATACAAGCACTAGCTGTTCAAGCTTTCAAAGTTAGAAACTTACAAGTACATAAGGCCTCACACATCTCTTTTGTGTGAGAATCTAACAGATTGTAATAAAAACCAAGAATAGTTGAAGCCTAATTATGATGATAAAAATATCTAATGGAAACAAGAAGAAATGCAGTGCAATTTATCCATCCTTGATGGTGATCAAGTTGATTGGGCGGACATAAAAACCAAACTGGAGTCAAGGAAGGACAATCCGGGTAAGTTGTACTACTTATGAACACATTTTTTAGATAAATAATCTATTTTAAAGCTACCATTCAGTTAGTTTTTTATTTCTAAAATGAATTTTTAATTTTTTATATTTTTAAAAGTAACTAAATTTTCATAATATTTTTTTAAGCTTCTTAAATTATAAGATTTTAGTAAAATATAATTTGAGTAATTAATCACTAGGTAACATCGATTAAGCCACTGTGAAGGCAAGGCACCCTTCATGCATTATTAATAACCTTAAACAAATCGGCCATTCAAGTCTAATGCATCTACACGCTCGCATCTGTAATCCTTTTCTGATCAAATTCCGTTATTTTTTCATTTTGCTGACTCGAAACTTATAATTAATACAGACAAACACAAGCACGAGATTGCCATTGAAGAGGCCAGGCTGAGGTCATCCATTACATGGTGGTCCCAAGCCAAAACTCCACAGCTCGAGATATTGTTCCAGTGGAAGACTTCTAAAACTAGGGTGTTTGGGAAAAATTAGGGTTTGGAGGTTGAGATCAGTTTCCAATGACTAACGGACTCTATCTGCAAAATTTTTTTCAATTTTGACCAGTGGAATTTCAAATGACCCTTTAAGTTGTGATCAAAAGCTACTTATGAAGAAGAATCCTACATAGACCTATGCTGCTTGTGTTTGACTTTATGCTTCAAATGTAATTCTATGTTAATAGTTTATACAAATGTTTATAAATGCATTTCAAATTTGATGATGTTTACAAATTGGATTAAGAGATCATGAAATGAAGTACTTGTTCCCATGATTAAGACAAAAAAATACATATTGCTAGATTTCAAGCAACTTACTATAATGTACCTTTTCACTTTAGAAATTAATTTCCACTGCTATGACCAATAGATTAATTAACTGAGTTAGAAACCGAAATTATTGAGGATAAGCCAAAGGTGACTTGGGAAATGAAGCTTTAAAATTGATTATGATAACACATGACACTGGGGTTGGGTCACAGTACCTACGCTTCACTACTACACGTGTAATTTTGTTGGAAAAATAAGCTAAAAAAAACATTCAGAGTTGTTGTTCAAAAGAAATGAGGAGTCATAATTTATTACGTGGTAGAAGTCTATCAAATTAGTTTTGTAATGCTAGGCTAATATTATGGTTGACTTTAGAAAGGAAATATACCCTTAGATTGATATTTTGTAGGTAAGCTCAAATTACAAATGTGCACTTGTTCATGACAGCAAAACAGCCAGGCAAGCAATGATAGCTTGTACTTGCTGTACTTATTCATTAAGGGGTGACTAGTTCAACAAAAATTTTCAAATGATGTCTTAAGATGACATGGCTAGTCAATAATCCAACTGATTTGTATGAGTAATTGCTACATTATAAGGAAAGGTAGAAGTGCTGCCAAAAGGGCAAATAACAAAAACAGCATGAGTTCATAACAATAATAAACGCAACATATAAGCTACCAAGTCCATAACCATACCCATAACACATATAAACGATGTCAACACCCACAATTCGCAAGTTGGAAGAACCTCTCAAATATGACGAACAAGCCAAACTTTTATTTCAAAACTCATACTGATTAAAACCTTTGTTCAAGCCAAACTTTTATTTTGCTTACACTTAGGTTTACACCATAAAAAATTCTGTACCAATATATATTTAGTCTACAACATCCCTAAACCCTAAGATCAGTTAAGGAGAACTATTACTTTTGTTAGAACAGCAGGAATCAACCATAACTGCGGAGCTAAACTAAAAAGCTTGACTAGCCATACAAAGCCACACATCACTTTGAAACCTGACACAGAGACGAACCAGACAGCAAAGCTTCACAAACCTATCACCTAATAGTGCCCTTTCGAAGTTTAAGGGCTTGCTTCCTCCACTTGCATAAACCCACTTTCGCCACCGACAGGATCTCCCCCCAATCAGGCGTATCGACCCACCAAAATTCACGCAACACGCCTGCACCCTGATCCATTCTTCTTCTTTGCTTCTGAAACAGGTTACTTTGGCCAGATTGATAAAACCCAATACCCCACATTGTTTTACCCAATTACTCCTTGTGACCGGTTAACTCGGTTAAGCATGTTTACATCACAGTACAAACCACAAAGGGACCAAATAACAACATGTAAAACTTTAGGGCCTCACCCAAAACAATTCCACAATGTTGTTTTCCTTAGGAATTACATCAATGTCTAGTCACTCTTGATTGATGGCTGTGGTTGGGGTATCCTTGCTAACAAGGTATTTTAGAACGATCCAATCAAGGATACATGTGGTTCTTTGGATAGGCCTTTTCCCCTTCCTAGGGGAAATTCTTACTACTATGTGAGAACATCCGTAAATGCTAAACCAATTAAATATTTTCTTTAACTATATAATATGATTGATAATGATTAAATATAGAACTGTCTTTAACTGAGTTAAATTTAAATTATTCGTTAATTACTCGGCATATCATTCATTTATTATTTGGCATTTATAAATATTAAAAAAGAATTGAGTTAAAAATAATACTTTTACTGTGAACAGCTTTTTGCCTGTCTCATATTTGCTGCTGTAAATTTCAGAGATGAACTACTATGGCAATATCTCAGTCAGGATTTTAAAAAATTCTTCATAAAATAAAAGGCACCGATAAATATATAAACGACTTTGATCTTTCCATCACAATGAGTCAATGACGAAAAGCGACATTCAATTTTCCAAATAAAAACATTATTGGACGATTGACTGACACTGCCAGTGATAAATGTCAGGTGGCTTTCGCCTTCTGTGATGTGACTTCCCTACCAGAGGTCACGGTTTCACTTTGGCCTTCATTTTCGCTTTTGAATTTCTATTTTAGTTTTTTTTAATAAAATTATATTTTCACAATAACAAAAATTATGCGAGCTTGGCTATTAAGTAGATAGGTTGCTAACTTTCAAATGATATTAAATTTAAATAAAAATTTACAAAATTAATATTATCAATTTTCTTAATGAATATTCAGATCAGGAACAAACAAAAAAATATAGCGCTCCCAAGTCTGGACAGACTCAAAAGATGAAAAAAAACTCTTATTTATCTTTAATTAGAAGAGAGGTCTTAGAAGCAGCTCTCACAGGAAGACTTACACAGGTCGTGCAAATAAAGATGACAAAATTTGACCTGACCTAATTATTTGATTTGATTCATCCGAATCCAAACTCGACTTAATTTGATTTAACCAGAAAAATCAACGACTCGAATCTGACTATACCCAACCTAACCTGAACCTGGACCCGATTGAAGTGAAACCCTAGAAACCCAAACTCAAGCCCGACTTAATCTGAACCCAAAATGATCTAATGACTAAACTTGAAAAGATCCAATTTTAACTTAAATCAATATAAAATATATGGTCGGAAAAGACTTTACAAAATTATGATTTAATATATGCGAATGAATTTATTCTATTGTGTTGATCTGTTTTGCGTTATAGAGCAAGCGAGTGAGAACTATTGGAAACAATTAGTAAAACAGTGATAGAGAGATAGAAATAATTAGATTTTAAATATTATAGTACTCCTTCCGTCTCATATTATTTAAAATATTTGGCTCTTTTGAATAGTTTTAATTAAATTTATTGATATCATTTCATCTATCTCAAATTTTTTACACCATTAATATTTTAACAAGTAATCTATAATTTTTTGCTACATTTTAATATATAAATAAAAAATATTATACCTGAATGATAAATCAAGACCTATAATTTTTAAATATATATTTTTTTAATATTTTAATAAACAATAATATAAATAAATTTAAGTCAAACTAGTCAAAAAAGTTAAATGGAGCAAAGAAAATGGTATGGAGGGAGATTATTAGTTAGAAAAAGATTTTAAAAGTATATATTTAGAAACTCTAGGTCTTTATTTATTATCTAATATAATCATTTTCCATTTATATGCTAAAATTTTGAAAATAAAAATTATAGATTAATTGCTGAACAGTGAATATTACAAAGAACTTGATATAGAAGGTGTATTTTATTAAAGAAATTATATATTAATATATCTTCGTAAATTTTATATTATTTTTTTATGTCTAGTTAAATTAAATTTTAATCAAAACTTTAAAAAAAAATTGAATCGATTTAGCTTTTTCAGCCTACACATAAGTGAATCAAGTAAACCCAACAATTAAATTGAATTTGCATTGAAACTTGATAATTTGATTTGATTGGATCTGAACCAAAATAAACTCGACCTGATCCAACCCGAACCCGAAATCTACTCAACATGAAATCAACCCAAACCCAAATAACCTGACCTCAACCTAACCTGCATCTGAATACATATTAACCTGATTAAACCTGAACCTAAATGGCCAGACCCTAACCTGACCTGACCCACCAATTTCCATCCTTATGTGTAAAATGTAAAAGTCGTCAATTTTTAGAAAAAAAAAACCATCCTTTTTTCTCTCAATTTTTTTTTCTGTCTTCCATGCATCTCTAACATTTTAAAAGAGTTCATTATTTTTGGTTTTTTAAAATTAACATTATTTGAAACCTCATGTTACACCTGCTTATTACATATTTTTATTTTAAATGAAATAGCTAGTTTTTCTGAATTGTTTTCAATATCTATCCTATTGTGAACACGGTTGAGGAGGAAGTCTCTTGGGGTTAAAAACGCCTATGGTCCCAAACATCATTTTTTGGACCCATTTTGAACCCTAATTAACCTTAGAAGCAATATTATCAAAGTAGAGTTTCTATCCAGAGTTGTGTTGATTTTTATATAGTTATAAAGTCGTAAAAAGTTGTAGAGTTGTAAGATTCTATAAAAACATATTTAGAAAAAGATGAAAAATAAAACCATTTAAAGTATCTTAGAAAGTTCATATTATATAATCTTTTCACTTATTGATACTTTAATACCATAAAAAATTGTCATAGAATATCATTTCAATTATCCAATGGAGCACATGGAACATTATGACCAATTATAATATCAATATTATCGTCTTCCAAATTCATATATTCATTAATTTTTTGTCATTTTATCATTTGATAGGTTAAACTCATTTATGCAAATATTTATACTATCATTGGCATTTTCTTCATCTATATCCACATCTACATAAATTTGATAACTAAGATTATCAAAGTCATAGTAAATGAAAGTAATCAAGAGACACTAGGAGCCTGAGAAAAAAAGCAAGAGATGATTTGTATATTTTTAGCTATCTTTAATTTTTTTTTTATTCTAACTCTAAACGGGTTAAGTTTGATTGTGTAAAGATTAAATTGGGTAATAAATTAATAGATTTTTTTCTTGCTATAGCCTAATTTCTACGAATATAACATAATAACATAAAAACATAAAATTGTAAAATTTCTAAATTTCTAAGATTAAAGTCAGGATTCTACCCATTTC
Source organism: Aquilaria sinensis (assembly GCA_005392925.1). NCBI lineage: Eukaryota > Viridiplantae > Streptophyta > Magnoliopsida > Malvales > Thymelaeaceae > Aquilaria > Aquilaria sinensis. The sequence continues at coordinate 13,456 of SMDT01000967.1, forward strand.
TACCTACATATAAGTTTCTACTAAGACTTGAAATATTTTTGTTTTTCAGAGTTGTAGAAATGCAAGTTTCTTTTCATTGGTCCAGGTTTTTAGAATCTTAGTAATTTTTCTTTTTCATTTCAGTGCTTTTTTAAATGAAGAGGTCGTGATCGCCGGTGAAAAAAGGCTATTTTTTATAACCAAAATGTGAGTTGGTCCTTAATTTTGTTGACTCAATCGAGTTATTACTTTAAGTATGAAGTAGTGTGAATTTATCTCTTAATTTTGACAAATGTTGCCAGTTAGTCCCTTAGTGGTTTGATACATTTTGTGGACAATAATTTAAAGGAATTTTCATTATTTAATAATTTATATTTTACTTATATTTTTTGAAGGAAAATATTTTCATTGATTTATTGGAAAGTAAAAAAATCCATTTTTATTCTCTCCATTTTTACTTTGACCGTTTTTTTTCCAAAGATTTGTTACTTTTTTTGGTTATATAAACGCCCATTATTAGGGGGTTTGTCCATACAAAGAAATCTTTCAATCTTTAAATTTGCAATAATTTTTCCCTTGTCTTCTTCCTCAATTAATTTATTTACTTCCTTCTTTATTTGATTTCGTTCATATTAATATCTTCTTTTTGTTTAATATAGATCCATTTTTCAAATCTAAAGAATAAATGGAATTTATCAAAAGAAAAGAATGTTGCCAATAAAATCAACCTTTTTTCCAAAATGCCTTGCTTTTATTTATATTTTAGTAGAGTAGATAGAGTCATAAATAAACAAACCAAGAGCAGTTGGACATATAATTGAAAAATAGAAATTGATATTTTATAAAATCTAATAAAGTATAAAAATTATTGGAGCTGAATGAATGAAGATAACAAAAACAGAGTTAATAAATTAGTATTGATCAATAATGATTTTTTCCATCGAGAAAACTAAAAGCAAGATATATATTCAATGCCAATTTATATTAGTAACCATTCGATTTCTTTCTTTATTTATACGTGCTATAAGTTTGCGATTTCAATCTTTTTGTTGCTTTTTTTTTTGGGACATGTTTTTACGTCACCTGTTTTTTTTTATTTGGATGGTTTACATAATAGCTTTTCATAGAATCAATCAAATACTATCCAATTTATTTTAACTTAAGTCAACTTATTCTTAATTTTTCATTTTTTTTCTGTTATGAACTAAGTTCATTTGAAAGATATTATTAGGTGGTTGACTTAACATGTTTTGAAGGACAATCGTCTGGAAGAAAACAAAGCATATAACAGATTTATTCGAAAGATGAAGGACACACAAACAGAGGAATATATGTACATATAGCAGTGCAAGTATAAGCAACTTGCACATTGATTTATACAAAGGATGGGCATCTTACAAGAGGAGGGATATAACATAAGATACTTACGTAGAACAGACGAGTAAGAAGAGGCCCTCTTTATTAGTAGCACTAGTAAAATAGTAACGATTTGGGTGCCTCATCGTGGAGTTGCGCATCAATCACTTGGTGAAAAGCACCTCAACGTGAGGATCGTCACCGTAGATCCACTTGATAGTGAATGTTAGCCCTCGACTCGTGGTTATGTAACTGTCACCTGAACAGCTAACTTTGATTCGATCTGATTCCAGTTGATATCTGGCGTAGGGTTATCGATCTCTGTGTAGACCTTCTGCACATATGAATATGGATTTTTATGTTACATATAAACAGTCACAACTTGTTGTCTCTGGATGAGATGGCAAGCCGTTTCGTTGAAAACACACACACAGAGTTACTACCTTCGCCCCTGAAGAATTTGTCCAAGCAAATATGACGTTTACGTCTTTTTTTTGCTCGTCTTTGGCTCTATACGACAAACCGCCGGATGAAGTGTTTGTGTCGTCTGCCAATTGCCTGAAATCTTTAGTTCCTCCGTTTTCGATATCAAGCGGGTAGGTTATATTTGAGTCCTGGTGGCCATAATAATCGTGATACTTGTTCAAACGCACTTTGGTGCCAAAGTTGTTGGTGATGATGCTGTTCGTGTCGTAGGCGGCTGAGACCTTCAACCGGCCGAAACCACCACGGTTGGGGCACCTTATCCCCACTCCCACACCCAGTGTCGATGGCCTTATGCTCACCGAGTACCGCGGGTTCAAGCTCTCCACACTCGTCAACATTGGAGCATTCAAGGCCAACATGCTGCAGGACATCTTTCGCTACATGATTCCAGAACAAAATCATACGATGAGTAGGCAATCCTTTCAGGAAAACAATGTTAGGAGTTATTTGAAGAAAACCGAAGGACAAAAGAAACAAATCAAATCATAGCGAATATATAGTAAGAGATATTACCGATGAGATTCGGATGCTTTTGTTAATGGAAAACTAGATGTTTGTTTGTGGGAAGTCCAGGGTATACGTGCTGGTTTATATAGCCTTTTTGCTCACGCAAACGACAAACAAAACCTTGGCTCATGGCCCTTGGAAGACAATAATTCCCGGTTGGCGGTCACCCAATTTGAGTAAGACTACTTTCGATCTTGATTAAAATCGGTTTCCACTTGCTCATGGCCCTTGGCTCATGGCCCTTGGAAGACAATAATTGCCGGTTAGCGGTCACCCAATTTGAGTAAGAAAACTTTCGATCTTGATTGAAATCGGTTTCCACTTGCTCTGTCAAGCAAAATTTCCAACCGCATCAACTCAAAAGCATCAAACTTTGACAGCAGTTAGCTTAAAGTAGCTGCATGATAAAAATTTATGGATTCCGATTTTAAATTAAAAAAGTTAGCCATGAATGCACAAGATCATATTCATTCAGGTTATAAGGGAAAAGATTAGAAAGATGCCAGCTTAACGGTTATGGCAAAAACAGTGACCAAAACAGTAGTAGAAAAGATGAAAGATCTTTATGGCAACTTTTTTGCCATCAAGACTATTGCCGAGTCTTGACGGCCAATGTTTTGGTGATTGAATGGTGGCCAAATTTCTCAGTTGCCAAAAGTTCAAATACTAATCAATTCATAACTGATTCTCTGGTCAGTTTTCCAGTTTTCTGTTGTAGTGATGCATTGTTTAAAATCCAATTCCACTGTCCCGCGCTTTACCATCCCATTCCTGTCCCCTACCCTATCGTCATGCCACGTGTCCTAGTTAACTCAAATTTAACTTTCCGCTAGAACAATACGGGTCCCCATTTTGCCCACCCTAAATCGTTGTTCAGCCAGAGTTTCCGTCGCTGGTTGATCGGAATCTCTACGGTGGAGTTCGCCTGCAAGCTTATTTGGTGATCTCGGTTTGGTTACAGCTCTGCAACCTAGTATCCTTCGTCCCTAGATGCGAAGTTGCGGCTTCCTCCCCTAATGTTTTGCCTTTCATCATCCACCGAGATTGCTCGGAGTCTCTTTGCCTGTTTCGTTCGCCTTTTCTTATGAATTGCTGCTTTCTTCCTCATTTGGTTGATTACTTGGTAATTTTGTTCTAATTCGTTTTGTTGAGAAGTATTTTACTTTAGGAGTGCTACTGTTACATATTGTTTGAAGATTGCTCTGATTGCTGCTGCTGCTGTCGATTGCGTCTAGAAAGTGTTGAAGCGATCTAGTTCTGGGCTGCTGCCCTGTTTTTTTAAGTTTTGCCTCCCGTAGCTGGTATCAAAAGAGCATCGGGAACTCCTCTTACTGTTCTTTTCTTGGCTTTTTAGTATCAAAATCGCTGGCATCTACAGGGTCGGATCCAAGTCCTTGGTTCAATTGGACAGAATTTCAATGGAAGATCAAAAAGATACCGCAGCCTAGAAAAAAGATCAAAAAAAATAATCAATGGAAGTTCTTTATTTGTTAGATACCGTAACCTAGAAAAAATACCAAAAAACAAATAATCATGATTAACTCACTTTTGTTTTCAGACTTCAATGGACGTTTTTGCATCCAGCATATAAGACAAAACTTCAAGGGCAGGTCAATGGAAGTTGTGCGGCAGGGTGGAGTTTTGATGGGAGAAAGATTTTAATTTTTTTTTTGTTAGGGTTGGGTTACACGGAGTTAAACGTCCATCTTCTCCGTTTACTTTTAATACCAATTTCATGATTTATGTTAAGTGGGGAATGGGGCAGATAGAGAGTAAAGGGGCCAGTAGGAGACCTGCAAAACCCGGGACAGAGGAATTGCTTCCCATTGTTTATCGTCGTTCACATAAGCACAATGCTTTTGACTAAGTCTAACTTATTGGTAACTTCTTGGTAAATTTATAAATCCACATAAAAGCCCTACAAGCAATTAAGTAAAGATCCATAAATGTATAAATGTATGTCACATTCAGTGAGTGAGTAATAACTAGTCCCTCCATCTCAATATATTTGCACCATTTGAGTTTACATGCAAACCAAGACATGTTATTGTTTTGCTTCTTTTTTCAAGTTTGCCATTTCTTCCTTCACTACTAAAAAAACTTGTTTTTCTAATCGCCAAATTACCAACGGCCAAACCATTGGTAAATTACCAACGTATTAGGCTATTGATAAAAAAAATTAAAATTTACTAATAGTCTAAACGTGTTGGTAATTTACCAATAGTTTAACGTATTGGTAATTTACGTATTTTCCAATAGCCAAATTATTAACGCAATAGACTGATGGTAAATTTAGCAACACATTTTGTTGTTGGTGAATTTTGTATTTTTTTTACCAACAGCCTAACGCATTAGTAATTTTTCTAATGCTCTGACCGTTGGTAATTTCCTTGTTGGAAAATACTATTATTAATATATTATTATTATAAATAATAATATTGTTATTACTAGATTATATATACATATATAATCTAATATAATATATCAATATGTCATAAATTAGTGTCATATTGTACCATAATATATCCTATATATATATATATATAATAATATATAAAATATATAATCTAATATAGTATATCATCTACTATATTATTATTATCCATATTATTATTATTATTATTATTATTATATATAGTAGGCCGATACTTACTATACTAGATGATATATATTAGAATATTATGATACATAATAATAAATGATATACTATATTATAATAACAATAATAATAATAATAATAGTAATTTATTTATATATATTTATATTTTTGTAATATTTCTTATATATCATATTTATCATATACAAATATATAAACATTTGTTGTGTGTGTGTGTGTGTATGCGCGCGCGTGCGTGCAAATATTTGTAATAATAATAAAAATAATTATAATATAGTGTTGTGTGTGTGTGTATTTATATATCATATATATATAACGCATAATAATATATTCAATATTTTTAATATAATGTATAATAATATATACAACAATATATCATATATCATAATGTATAATAATATATTTAATATTTATCAATTAATAATAATATATATGATATATAAAACCCATATAAAAGTGTCAAGTTAACCCAACCTATTAGGGCCAACTAATTGGCCAAAGCTAACCCAGACCTAATTTAACCCTAGCTATATATACTCACATATAGGGCTGATCATTCGGTTTATTTGGTTCAAACCGAACCGAATATTTTGGTTTATTCGGTTTTTCGGTTTATTATGATTAGAAACCGAATTAACAGAACGAAGACTCTAGACTGAAGTAAAACCGAACCGAAATATTCAGTTCGGTTCGGTTTAAAACCAAAGTAACAAAAAAAAGTCACATCCAAATACAGTGATGCACTTGTAACAAAGAGAAACGTAAGTGGCTTAACCAACTACATAGCAACAAGTCGTGGACCATTTTGGGGTTTGTATGTTCTCCACTAGTTGAGCAAAACACAATGATGGCTTAAACGTAGGCAGCAATCGGAGATGGTTAGGTCCGAAAGAGATGCTGGAGGGCTGGAGATGAGTGAAGGGCGATGTTAGAGGTGAGGGCAGAAGGCGGGGGCAAGGAGGTGAGTGGAGGGCCAACGACAGATATCGATGGCGAGGGTGAAGGCAAACAGAAGGGCCGAGAGTGGAGGAGAGTGGAGGGTTGAGGTGGGGGGGCGAGGGCAAAGGCGACTAGAGTGCGGGGGTGACAGTAAGTGTGGAGGGGGGTGAAGACGGCGAGGGTAAGGACAAGGGCAAGAGATGGGCTGAGGATGTTGGCCAAACCCCAAAAAAAGCCATCAATCTTCTATCTACCTTCCACTCAACCCCTGTACCTTTTAAACCTGTCAACTAGCCCACTAAAACCTCAAATATGAAGTGAAAATTTTTTTAGTTTTTTTGGTTACAGACATAACCGACACACCCATAATCGAAATCGAACCAAAATCGATATTCTTTCTATTCGGTTTCAACTGAAACCGAACAAAAAAAATGAATTAACCAAACTGAATTTTTGATTTTTTAGTTTTTTCGATTTAACCGAATAGTGATCACCCCTACTCACATATCACCCCTCCTAACCCTATCTTTCAACTCACCACCTCGCCCTTTCTCTCACCTCACAGCCTACCCCCTTTCCTTTCTTCGTTGTTTGCTCACTCCCCCTTTTCTGCCTCCCCTTTTGCTCTCTCCTATTCTCCGCCTTGTCCTCTACTCTCTCACCCGTATTGTGCCTCTCATCCGAATCTCACTAATCATCTTATTTGCCTCTGTCCGCCATTCTCCTCTCTCCGTCAACGTTGGCAACTATCTTCGTCACTGTTTGCAGATCTACGCCACCTTACTCTTCTCTCCGCCGTTGTTCCTACGCAGTCTGTCTCCCTCTCTCCTCCCTCCTCCCCGATTGCCCGTGCACCGTTCACCCCCCTTTTCCCTAGCCGCCTTTCATTCCCATGCTGCCATTGTTCGCTCCTTCGTTCTCTGTTCCTATTTTATTTCAATTTTTATTTCACATATGGTTTTGTAGATCTGGTTGTACAATTTCTCTTAATTTTTTTTTATTTTGTGTATGATTTCATCCTTGATTTCATCTTATTTACTGATTTTGTTTTTATTTTGTGTATGATTTCATCCTTGATTTCATATTATTTATTGATTTTGTTGCTTGATTTGTTGTTTTATTTGTAGATCCGGTTATGATTTTTTGGATTTGGTGTTTGGTTTTGTATATTCAGTACCCATTTGTGAAATTTTTTTAGATTATTTTATATTAATTGTGAATTTGCGCTTGTTCTTTTTTTTTTTTTTTTTTGAATTTTGGTAAATTTTGATTAAAATTTTAGTAAATTTTGGTAAATATAATCTTACCTATTTTTAAGTAAATTTCAGTGAAATATTGTGACCTATATATCTTTTATTAAATTTTTGTTAATTTAATTTTAGTCATTTAGAAAATATTATTTTTTACTAAATTTTAGTAACTTTTAAAATTTTTTTGAATATTTGAAGTATTATTGTAATTTTTTTTTTAATTTTTTATTTTTAAATTTTTGTGAATTTCTTGGCACTAATAAAATCTTTGTTATATAATTTTTCTATGTATAATTTTTACTCAATATAATAGATAATTTTACTAAATATAATTTTATCAATGTTGTTAATATTAATTTTTGGTTTTGTTAATATTAGTTTTAATATTAATTTAACATTAATTTACTAAAATTTAATGGAAAATCTAACCTTAATTATTTTAGTTTTTTTTTTTTTTGCATTTTTTAAAAAAATAAATAGCAGTTTTCAATGGCTTCGCGTTCAAGATATTTGACAACGGCCTTACGTACTGATCTCCCAGCCCCTGATCTCCTTGCTTCCTTGATTGCCAGCAATATCCTCACTGCCTCATCTCCCAGCCCTTGCAGCCCAATTGATGTTGAAAGGAATGAAAATCAATTTGAATTTTTTGTGAAAATTGAAAAGAGAGGTATATTTATCATTTAAGTTAGTAAAACTTACTAAAAGAGGAAATTTTACAAAGAATTTAAGACCACCGAAACAAGAAAGTGGTGTAAAGAATATAGGACAAGGAGAGTAATATATTAAAATTTAGAACTAATATCAAACATTTTAAAAAAGATTTAGTGCCAAAAGAGATTGTAATTAATACGCAAGTTGAAAACGAAAACTTAAATATAAGGACTCGTGAATTTACCTATACATTTGTGGTCTTGTTTCGTTTTTTCGTTTTCTTACAATTACCTAAGTAATATTGCAGTGGTCATGCTTTTTTTGTCAATTCGTGTTTAAAATTTTATTGATCGGCGTAGAGTAGTGGTCTTAGTTATCTTGGTAATTTGTTTGTCATTTTTTGTCTTAATTCAGAAGCGCTTACTTCATTTATTCAGAAGTATTTTGCAAGTAAAAAATTAGAAGTATTATAGAAAGTGAAGAAGGAAGGAAGTGGGGGATAGAGGTGTTTATTGGGCTGACCTAGACCAGGGTTGGCCCGGCTCAGCCATGCCTAACCCTAGGTTGGTGGGGACATGGCATGGCCCGGGGGTATATATAGGTGTGTTGGGACTTGGGGCCATTTTTTTTTTCAATTTATTAATTTATTAATTTTATTTTTTACAAAATATTTGCAAAACTAAGTTTTTTTTTTTGGAAATATCATTACTGGTGCAAATTTTATTAATTTATAAGCCAAATGGCACTTACATAAACTAGAATGGGCCTTGCAAGAGTCAATCGCAAAGGTTCCGAAAATAATTGGAAAGGAAACCTAGGACTTGTGTTCAACAGTATAATCAGATTAAATACAAACTAAGAACATAAAAGTGAAACCTAAGATTAATGAGTCCTGCTCGTCTGGGTTCTCATCATTTGAACTCTTTTGATTTTACTTTCGCAACACAGTAAAACCCCAATCAAGGTTGCAAATACAAACATCCATTGCCTCCAATGACAACCTTACTCGTTTATTTGAAATCACTTGTTTACTTGTGCTGAAAGCTGACTTGGATGCGATGGCAGAGACAGGAATGACTAGAACCTCTTTGGCAATGATGGATATTATTGGAAATTTTATCTTTTTTTTCATGAATTTTGGGAAGCAGCTATTGGGGAGCCACTACAGTTTACCTTTGGGACCGGACCAGCACGACACCGGTAGGCTTAGGCTGGGCCGTTCCTAATCCGTGCCCAATATCCTTTAAATTATTATTTTAATATTCAATTTTTTTAACTTTCTTAATTTATTCATAAAATAATTAAAAAATATATATAAAAGTGAACACACAAACTTGTTTTACTTTGTTAATCTTTGATCAAAGAGTGAACCAGTATAAGCTAACTGATCCAAGGAACCCTGATATGAACACAAACTAACCTTATACTGGTAGCAATAATGAAGCAGTCCCGGAAACTTGTGGACATGATAACTAGCAACAAGTCTTGTGGGGACACTATTGAGTAGCCAATTCGTCATCATATGCGTTGTGAAGATTATGTAACATGGATGATGTGTACACTTTTTGTTATTATTATTATTATTATTCTTATTCTTATTATTGTTATTATTATTATTATAACTATTGTTTATGAAAGTCCATTGTTTCATTAACTCTGGCTATGAGTCCCGCCACCTCAGTTGGGGGCAAAAGGACATTAGATCACTGCCAAAAGGTTAGATATTGAATCTCATCTCCCCGTCTTTGCCTTCCTAATATTTTAAAATGTCTTGATATTAGATTGAATTGCTTTTTTATATAAAAAAAGTTGACATTCTTTGGTACCCAATAAGTTGACATTCTTTAATTATAATTATAACTCCTTGAACCCTATACCTTATACTATCAATTTTGCATTAAAAAAAAAATCCTCCAGCTATGAGTCAATTATTAAAAATAGTATATCACAAAGGTTCATTAAATGATATTGATTCCAAATTAAAGAAAAGTTAAAAAATGAAATTAGTGCATTTTAAAAATGAGAGTAGAAAGCTAACTGAAGCATAGTTTTAAAATAAAAAATTATTTATTTATAAAACAAAGACGTCAAAGTTGGGTCCAGATTGGATAAACGTCAATGTGTTCTCAACTCATAAGTAGTACAAGTTATCCTAATGCTTGTTTGTTTTACATTAAATGGCACGCATTAACGTGTTATTTCAATTACTCAACTAGACCCACTTTTCAACTGAATGTGTTTGGGCCTTCAATAACATAAAATTATGACATTGCCATATTGCTACTCCCCCGCCGTATTGAACCATCTTTCCTCTCTTTATTTAGGAAGATCCCTTGGATTTGATTCTTAGAAGGCCATAGACAATTCTGTTCAGGAGGATCGTTCAAATTTGCTTGCAAGAGGGCCTGACAGTTTCATTTGAGAGGATCGCTCGGATTTGATTTCAAGAAGGCAGGCTAAAGTTCCGTTTGGAAGGATCTGTAAGGTTGGTTCAGAACAAGAATAGAAACTCAGAAAATTAGAAGGTGTAGCACTATTATTGAATGAAAACTGAGGCTTATATAAGCCTGTTACAAACTAAGAAGTAATCAAAACAAACTTCACCAGAGGTGGGAACTAGGTCAGCCCGACCCGGGACCAGCCCAAGCTCGGCCGGTCCCGATCCTGGGTCACGAGGACCGGGCTCAGCCCGGTCGCAGGTGGGGAAATCCCAAGCCAAGTCCGAGGGCAGGTTTGGAGTTTTTTTAAAAAAAAAATTAGAAACATAATTAATTATATATGTCATAAATATTTTTAAGAAAAAACACCACATCCAGTGTAAGTTTTATTAAGTTAAAAAACCAAACGGCACTTACAAATAATCGGAACAGACCTTACATTTTGAAATGGCAAAGACATTCCGAAAATAATGAATAATAGAAACCTATGATATGTACTGAACAGCATAATCAGATCAAATACAAACTACATGTATGATTGAAAAAAAAATTTTCAAGTCTTCATATCGGATATTACCTCCTCATCTGAACTCTTTTGGTCTTACTGACGAAGTGCTGCAGGGCCCCAATCTCGGGTGTCAATCTTCATCGTTTATCTGATATCACTCATTTTCTGGCACTAAACATTGCCTTGGATGAAACGGTCGACACTGGAACGATAAGAATCTTCTGTGCGATTATTGACAAGATCGGAAACCTTGATCTCTTTTATTTCCACCACTCTAAGATGTCAAGGTCGCTTGCCTCGACCAATATGTTGAGATAGTCATCGACCTCAGCTAATCTCGATGTCGTCGATCAGGGCCATTTGAGCATTTGGAGGGCCGGGTTGAATCTTGAGGAGATTGATCTCCTTGGAGGCTTAGTTTGAGAAGCTTTTGATATTACCTTATCTAAATGCCGCTCACAATATAACTTGTATAAAGAATGCAAGTACTTGGAAGCAATAGCAGACATAGCCAAAACATTTATATGAGACATTTCTAAATAAATATGAAAAATTCCTTGAAATAATGTTGTTGTGCCCGTTAATTTGATATATGGGTTAAATAAAGAAGCGACTAAAAAGATAGGTGAAATATTTTTGAAATACTGAAGCCACTTCGCCTGCATAGCTTCGACAATCGGTTTTAACAACTCATCATCTTTAAACTGATGTAAAGCATATGTAATGTTCACTAAATGAAACAAAACTTGATGAATGGTTGGGTAGTAAACACCAGAGAAAAATTTAGTTGCCTCGTAAAAAAACTTAAGCAATTCACCGGTTTTGGAACATTTTTTCCAAACTTCAATCGTAAGAAATTCATAACCCATTTTTGAATTCATGAAATGTGATAACAAATTTGCTTACGGGAATGCATCTTGCAACATTAAATATGTGGAGTTCCAACGGGTTGGGCAATCAAATTTAAACCATTTCCAAGAAAATCCTTTTTCATTTTCAAAACAAAAAATTTTAAATTCACGAAACACAGTAGGTCTGGACATCAAATATGTCAATGAGTTCCAAATAAGTAGAATCTCATTTTGAATAACTTATAAACTCTTTTGCACACAAAGGTTCAAAATATGACACATGCATCTAACATTAATGAATGCACCGCTGAGTGATAATTTCAATGTTTAACTCAAAAGACGGGAGGTAACATCATTGTTTGAAGCATTATCAAATGAAATGTACAAGACTTTATCAGTACAAAAATAATCACATAAACTTTCTAAGATGCAATTGAATATTTAATAACCAATATGATCTGTTTCAATAACCTTAAGTGACAAAATTCATTTTTGCATTATCCAATTACAATCAATCCAATAAGAAGTAACACAATAGAATGATTGACCTATAGGTGACGTCCACATATCAGAAGTAAATGTCACACAATGATCAAGAACAGAAAAATAGGCTTGCAAATCTGATTTTTCGGCTTCAAATAATCTAAAGCTTTCTTTCCTAGCGGTTTTCCTATATACTTTTCTAAATGTAGGATTTAATTGTGATTTTATCCAAGATTCTAGGTGGATATCTTCAAATTGTGAGAAAGGTTTTTCAGTAAGCATCATCTAATTTACCATACCTTCTCTACAAGATTGTTGGTTAAAACTAAATATACCTGGCCCGCCGGCGCTGGTTGTAGACCCAAGTTGTTTTTGTCCTCTAGAACTAGTCCCGCACTAGGGAGGACGTTAGGATGTTGATTTTCAATATGCTGTTTCAGCATTCTAGTACCGGAATTCTTTTTATGCACCAATTTTTTTCTGCAATGTTTGGATTTCCCGTACCTCAACTCTCCCTTATGTATGAGCTCATAATGCTCCCAAACCCAGCCAGTTAGTCTCAGAGATTTACCTTGTGCTTGGGTTTCCTCCACGGTGGGTCTATGACTTGTAGGCATCAGTTCTGTTAATGGATTCCCGGATGCCATCGCATTCAACTTTTTCACTTCATCATTGGATAATTAATCATCGAGACCCAAATCGTAATTCTTCATATTGATTCCGGCATCATTGTCGTGCAACTCTTGAATTTAGAAGTTTTTTATCGACAGGCCGAGAAAGGAGACGGAACAAAGCTCGGAGGCTGGTGGTGTAGGAAGATGAACTCTCTGTCAACTTGTCTTTTCATTTTGAAGCCATGACTCATGAACTAATAGTAGTGATTAATGCAAAATTAAGAGGAGATTATGAATATATTAAGGGGAGATTAGTAAGAAATTTGGAAGAGATTAAAAAATAAGGAGAACGCCTAAAAGAATATAATAGAGGAAGAAGAGAGATTGAGTGATTGTGTGAGGATAAAGTGAAAATGACATTGGTATTTATAAAGGAAGGCAAAAAATTATTTTGACCAAAAGGTCCTTAAAATTTAGTTGTTCGGAGGGGTGAAAATGGAATTTTGGGGGCTAAAATGAAGCAGAAAACCATTGGAAGGCCTGTTGTGTAATTAACCCATTTATTATTTTTTTTTTTAGGTATCCGTTGTGTGTAAAAGGCGTTGGGTGCCAGGCTCGGATTGGTCTGGTCCGGTTTGGTTTGTTTTGGCAGGCGCAGGGTAGTCTAGGACGGGTTGATTCATGGGTCGGGTCCTGGTTTGGGGCGGTCCGTTTTGCACCTCCTCCTCTCGGGCCAATATTCGGGCCATATCTTAGCGGGCTTTCACCGGGGTGAGGTGAGGTGGGTTTGACTGGGTCGGGGCAGGCTTGACTTTCGGTCTGGTCCTAATTTGGGCCAGGTCAACCCGGCCTAGGTCCCACCTCTAAACTCCACATTGACAACTTATCCTAAACGTGGTTAATGCCTAAGATAAAATCTTAACAGAACATAATCTCAGCCTAAAGACTAGGACTAACTTTATTAACAACAACAGTAAAAATAACCGCAAGACAAAATAACTAGTAAATGCTTCACATATCTGATGCCCAGCAGCATCTTCGTCAGGTGACATGGTGTGACTGAGAGGGACTTCTGATGTGGAGGAAAGCCCAAAGTGTAGGTTTCCCAGGGGGGTGCACCTGAAATGCCCAGAAAACAGGGGTTAGGAGGTCCCCGGAGTCTTTTTCAGGGAAGGAGCCTCCGACGCCCAAGTTAGTGTTTTGAAGGTGGAGAGGGAATGCAAAGGGCCAGAGATTCTTACCTGTGGCGTTTCCTTTTCAAGGAGGAGGAGAGAAATCCCTTGTTAAGACCATTTCCCTAGTATATATAGGGGAGAGGGCCCGTTCAGATCGTGACACGTACTCGGTTAGATGTAATCTATCCTTTCTGGGCGTGGGGGCCTCCAGTCGCTTATAGGCTCATCGGGCCATGGGCTAGGACTAGCCCTACATGATAAGATGTAGGCGGCGTTGGTGTGTTAGAGTGCATACGGGGGCGGCGTGTAACGTGTGTGGGCGACATGTCAGAGACTCCTTAAATGCTTTTGTCGTACCCCCGAGGTCCCTTTGGTTGAAGTCACCCTTCGGGGTGAGGGGCCTTTTCCCGGAGTCGTACTGGTAGTCCGAGGGATCCCCTAGCTCTGAAATTGCTCTTTCGGGGGGATTCTCTTCTGCCGAGGGTGGCTGGTCCTTCTCCCCCAAAGCCAGTTCGGTCACCTTCCCGAAGGAGGTAACACGCTAGTTCCTGAGATCGGTACTGTCATTCTCGGGGCTGCTATCGGACTTCCGAGATCATGTAGCCATGGAGTCGGACTCCCTCCTTTCCAAGGTTAGTATTGGTGTTCCTCGTCAGTGATGCCAGATTTTTCCGAGCATAGTGCTTGATCGAGGTCCTCAGGCGATGGGAGCGACAGCACTTAGGCTATCAATATCCTCCCTTAAACTGATTATGTACAGCAATCAGTTTACTTGATCTTTTGTGCACATGCCCAATCTTTCACGCAACTAAAAAATGACTCTAACTTGAGTGGTTTTCTCATGATATCTGAAACTTCATCTTGCGTTTTGCAATGCATCAGTTCAACCATTCCTTCTTTTGTTAAGTCACGGAAAAAATAGAACCTCACATTTGTGTGTTTACTTCTTTCATGCATAACTAGATTTACGAGTTTAATAGTAGAGCTATTATCACAGTAGATGATTGTGCTTTATCCTTGCTCATGCCCAATTTTCTCAAGCAGTCTTCTTAGCCTTTTTCTTTCATCAACGTCTCCTGCATAATCACTATCCGTAAAACCCACCAAACTTCTTTCGTTGCCTCTTTTATAAGCGATCCCCAGCTCAACAGTACCTTTCAAGTATCTCAGAGTTCTTTTTGCTGCCTGCAAATGTTGTTCTATAGGTTTCTCCATGTACCTACTGATTAAGCTGACTAAGAACATCAAATCCAGCCTTGTGGTTGTTAAGTACATTAGACTTCCAGCAATCTGTTTAAATGATGTAGCATCAACAACCGCTCTTCCTCCAACCATTGATAACTTATAGCCTGGAACGATAGGATTGTCCATAAAATTGCTTTCATGCATACCAAAATGCTTTAGCACATCATATGCGTACCTCCTTTGACTGATGAAGATTCCTTCCTCGCCTTATAAGACTTCTACTAGCAAAATACATTTCATACTCTTGTCATCCAATTTTGATCTTCTAGCATCTGGGACATGTACGTATGTGATGCACCCAAAAACCTTGAAGTAGTCAACTGTAGGTTTGTTGCCACTCCAAGCCTCTTTAGGTGTACCATTCTTTACAGGTAGCGTTGGGCTCCGATTCAAAACATGTACTGTCCAATTAACAGCTTCAGGCTAAAAAATTTTAGAAATTTGTTTCTCAAATAACATGCAACGTACAATGTTCATGATGGTGCGATTCTTCCTCTCTACCACCCCATTCTGCTGAGGTTTAAATGCTGCTGTAAGTTGCCTTGCAATACCATTCTCACTGCAGAACTGATTGAACTCCTTTGACGTGAACTCTCCACCTTTATCAGTTCGTAGGTAACAAATAAGTTTGCCACTCTCATTTTTACCAAAGCTTTGAATTTCTTAAATGCTCCAAGGGCCTTAGATTTTTCTGACAAAAAAAAAAATCCATGTCTTTCTACCCAAATCATCAATAAAATAGATTAAGACTTTCTGTTGTTATGTGATTTAGGTTTAACAATAAAATAGATGTCAGCATGCACTAGCTGAAGACACTGCGAAGCTCTCCAAAAGCCTTTTTTTAGAATAGCCTCACCGTGTTGCTTGCTTACCATGCAATCAGTGCACACCTTCGACGTAACCATGAGCTTTGGAAATCATTGTACCATTTTCTTTGTTTGAAGTGTGTTGAGTCCTTTGAAGCTAAGATGTCCGAATTTGCAATGCCACAGCTGCGTTTTGTTCTCAGCAGTAGCTTGCATGCATGTCATACTTGGTGGCACGTTCGACTCCAGTATTATGAACATTTGATTTGAAGTCATTCTAGAGTGCATGATCCTTCCCATCTTTGGATGATACGAATTGCACTCAGCATTTTTGAATAGGATGGCAAGCCCATTTCCTTGTAATTGTCTTATGCTCAAGAGATTGTTAAACTGAAGTGATTACCTAGGTCGATCCATCTACTTGCATTCTAACATCTCCTTTGCCCATTACCATAATCTTTGAATTATCTCCCAATCTCACGAATTGTCTGAATTCTCCATCGAAATTTGAGAACCATTTCATTATTCCACACATATGATTACTACATCCAGAATCCAGAAACCAAATATTTTCTTGGTTTAGATCATCTTTCTGGACATAAGACATAAATAACATGCCTTCTTTCTCTTTTGCCTCCACATAGTTCGCACCTTTCTCCCAACTAGGACATTCATACTGAAAATGTCCTAGTTTGTGGCATCTAAAACACTCCACGAACTCTTTAGAGAAATTATGTCTCCCTCTTCCTCGATCTCTTCCTCTAGGATTCCCTCGACTTCTACCTCGGCCTTCATTTCTACCGCCAACTTTTCCTTCATTAGTGATCTTTAAAGCCTATTTTTTTCCCTATTGACCTTGCATTCTTTGTTCATGGACCAAAAGGTTACTTTGAAGTTCATCGATACTCATTGAAGCAACGTCGTTTGATTCCTCAATGGAGCTTACCACATAGTTAAATTTTGAAGTCATTAACCTCAAAATTTTCCACGACCACATTCTGCTTCATTTTTCCCCATGAGCTTTCATCTTATTTGTGACTGCTAACATTCTAGCAAAGTAATCATCCACCTTTTCTCCTTCCTTCATTCTGAGAATTTCAAATTCTCTTCTTAAGGCATGTATTTGAGCTCATTTGACTTTGTAGTCCTGTCGATTGCTTGGAAGAGATAATTCTTCACCTTTAGATCCTTTAGCTTCTGATCATTAGTTGCTTTTTCCTTTTAACTGGCATCACCTCAGCACCCTCTTCTTGTATAGGGATTCCCTCTTCCACTAGGCTCCAATACTCTTTTGATTGTAGGAAATTCTCCATCAACATTGACCAACGGTCATAATGCCCATCGAATTTGGCAATGGCTAGTTGAACAAAGGTTCCGTTTGCAGACGTAGCCATCACTTCTTCCTTTCTTCTTTTGGTTAGCACTGATTTGGTCACTTACTCAGGCCCCGTAAAATGTCTGATACCAATTTTAAGGTTAGTTTAGAACAAGAATAGAAACTCACAGAAAATTGGAAGGTGAAACACTATTATTGAATTAAAAATGAGGCTTATATAAGCCTGTTACAAACTGAGAAGTAATCAAAACAAACCCCACGTTGACACCTTATCCTAAATGTGGTTAATGCCTAAGATAGAATCTTAAGAGAACATAATCTCAACCTAAATACTAGGACTAACTTTATTAACAGCAACAGTAAAAATAACAGCAAGAAAAAATAACTAGTAAATGCTTCCCAGGATCACTTTGATTTGTTTCCAAGAAGGCCAACGATAGTTCCGTTTGGGAGGTCCACTCGGGTTTGCTCGTTAGAAGGCCGGTGACCAACAAAAGGATAAGGATGTCGCCAGTTGCTGTTGATTTGCGTAGGTTGGGTCAGGAGACCAACAAAAGTTAGACATTGCCTACTCAATGGACGTTGCAGTGATGGAGACACAACTCAAATCCAAACTTCATTGGTAATTTCATCTTTGTTGAAGCTTGGTTGTGGGCGTGACCCGACCCAAAACACAAAAACACATTAATCAGGTCGTGATAATGTTTCTAGAAACATGAAAAGTTATACCTATATACTAATTACTGAACTAAATTACTGTAGATAAATAATCACTTTTGTGACCACCTCATCTAAAGCAACGATAAGTTTAAGGTTCAAGAAATTGTCAAAAATTCTGAAAGTTGAATTTTATGGCCTAGTATTAAAAGAGGAGGGCATTTATTGACATTTTATCTACAACTTACTTCAAGAATTTATTGCCATAGTAGTTGGCGGCTCATGAAATAAGTAAGAGTAAGGTGGCAATTTATGAGTGAAGAAGACCATAAAATTGACATGTGAATGCTAGGTGGAGATGCATAAGAAATACATGTGGCCTGCAATTATGGTGCATGAAATTATGGAAATGCATGGGAAATACGTAATGCGCAAGAAAATTTTACTAGGTGGCAGACAGTATCAGGGTGAGTGGTGGGAATATATAAGTAAGTCGTACATGTTAATAATAGGTGGCATTTTGCATGAGATGGTTAATTAACTGGCGGTTTCTTGTGAAAGTAAGAGCATTTCCAATAACTTACTTATTTTGTATATTTTTTTTTATTTTTGGAAATATTGAGTACGTTTTTACTCCAACAACTTCTTTAATTTACTTATTTTGTATATTTTTTTTTTGTTTTTGAAAATATTGAGTACGTTTTTACTCCAATAACTTCTTTATTTTACTTTCTAAAATAGGGAATGAGATAAAAGAGAATAGTCAATTCCTTATATTTACAGGAATTTTAAAATTTATTGTTCACTCTCCTTTTTCTTCCAAATTTATTTTTGGCTCTTTTTTCCATCTACTTTTTTACTTTTCTTATCCTCTCTTTGACTTTTCTCACTTTGCCATTAATATTATTGTTTTAAAGATATAATATTTAACTATTTTAGTAACTAAATAAGTCATTAATTTGAATTTTCTTTAAATGCATAATATTTAATTGTTGTACAATAAATGCAAGATTTTACAAAATAGAAAAACTGTTAGAGTTGGAATAAAAAAATTATATAAATTTTAATTTTTTATTCTCTATTTTGTAGAAATTTTAAGAAAGTTGTTGGAGATACTCTAAGAGCAATAGGTGGAGATCTTGTGAAAGAAGAACACTTGGCGGCAGCCTTAGAGCATAAGTGTGGCGAAATAGGGTCAAAATATCTTGATTTAGCTAGCACTGGTAAGTTTTTAAGGAATTGTGATCCAATTTAGGTTGCAATTGGCTAGTTATTACTCATGAAGTATTTTAAAACTTTTATGTGTAACTAATTACTTAGCCTATCCTACATAGAAGAATGCATACATCATCCTGGCCATGTAAAAACAATAAACAAAAGGGATAATCACAAATTGCCCCCTAAGGTTTAGGTGAAATTGCACTTCTCCCCTACCGTTTCAGAAATATACACTTTATTCCATGTCTTTTTAATACAGTCCAACAACAACTTTTGAAATCCTAATTTAGATTGAACAGTACTCATCTTTAAGTAGTTTTAATCTGTATGGTATTTTCTTATAATTAATTGATATTTAAGAAAAGCAGTTTTCTATTTACAGAAAAAATACAGAAAGAAAAAATTGATAATTTAAAATGTCCATTAACTATAAAAAAATACCATATAGATTAAAATTACCAAAAAATGACAACCGTAATGTTTAAACTATGATTTCAAATGTTGCTGCCGGATTATATTAAAAAAGCAGGGGCAAAGTGTATAATTATAAAATAGGAGGGTGTAAAGTATAATTTCACCTAAATCTCATGGGGCAATTGTAATTAACCCTAAATAAAAAAATATTGAAATTAGTGCATATTAATGCTTTACTTCCTTATTTATTTAATTTCTTGCATATTTCTTCACATTATAAGGGAAAAGATTAGAAAGATGCCAGGTTAACGGTTATAAAAAATTATTACTAAAACGGTAGTTGAAGAGCTGAAGGATCTTTTTGGCGATCGTCTGGCCATCAAGACAATCGCCGAGTCTTGGCGATCAATGTTTTAGCGATTGAATGGTGATCAAATTTCTCGGTTGTCAAGGAAACAAAATACCAATCAATTGATGATCGATTCTCCAATCAGTTTTCCAGTTTTCTGCTGTAGTTTTACATTGTTAATAGTTGTTCACATAAGCATAATGCTTTTGACCAAGTCTAACTTACTGTTAAATATATAAATCCACACAAAAGCCCTTAAAGATACATAAATGTATAAATATATGTCACATTCAGTGTGCACCTAATAAATAACATTTTTAGATTTAGAACTAATATCAAACGTTTTAAAAAAGATTTAGTGCTAAAAGAGATAGTAATTAATACGCAGTTTGAAAACGAAAAGTTAAATGTAAGGACCCGTGTATTTACCTATACATTTGTGTCTTGTTTCCTTTTTTTTTTTCCTTACATTTACCTAATTAATATTGTAGTGGTCATGCTTTTCTTTGTCAATCAGTGTTTAAAATTAGCCAAAATATGCATTTGGTCTCTCAACTTGTCTAACTCCAACGAGTTAGTCTTTTATGTTTGATTCAGTGCAAGTTAATCCCTCAACTTTGCAAAATTTAGCGAGTTCCTCCAAATTCGATGGAAAAGTAAATGGAGTTAAGATCATTTGCTGATGTGGCATGAAACTGTGCTGAGTTTGTCCTGTCACATAAGCCAATTTTTTCTACATCATCCTGCGTTGTCTCTCTCATTGTTTAGAGTTTGTTTCGGCAATTGGAATCACCGTCTCTGCTGAGCTCGCTATTGCTGCCGAATCGATAGACTTTTTGTCACGTTCAAATCCCTCCTGATGAAGGTCACCACCTTGGGTATCTCACCTAGGTAAGGCCCACACTTTGACTTTGACTCCATTAGCTTCCCGGTCATTAAGGGCGGTGGTTTCTTCATAGTGATCATCATCACCAAATCGACAGACTGTTCACATCGATCCTTGACCAATCGACACTCTTCGAATCGATGAATCGATCCTCACATCAATCCTCACAAAATCGACGATCGTTGCATCTATCCTTGCCGCCAAATTGATAGACTTCATATCAATCCTCGACCAATCAATGAATCAATCCTTGCATCGATCCTTCCTGAGTCGATCCTCACAAAATTGACGAATAAATGTGTCTATCCTCGCCGAATCAATGGGCTCTTCATCACCGAATCCCTCCGCAAGACTTGCTCCGCCGCCCTCAACGCCTTCCGCCAAATCGACGGACTTTTGGCAATTTTGAACCTTTCCCTAACTCAAACCAAGTCGCACTTTTAATCCACCAAAGTAAGGCTGCACGATGTTTAAGTCACAAAGTTCACACGTGGATGCTTTTCACCCTTCTTAGAGTAATTCGTTTACTTTAGCAAAGTTAAGGGGCTAACACATCTAATCTAGAAAGTTAGAGGACCTAGCCGCACTAAGTCAAACAAAAAGGACTAACTCGCGCGAGTTTAGTATATTGGAGGATCAAACGTGCATTTCGGCCTTTAAAATTTTATTGATGGGCGTATAGTATTGGTCTTAGTTATCTTGTTAATTTGATTGTGTTTTTTCTTCCTTAATTCAGCACCGTTTTCTATACTGCCATGAGGTGCTTAACTTAATGGGTTATTTTACATTTTATACTATAAAATCGCATGCTTTTTTCATCAGCATAAAATAATTGTTAGGAGGCAGGGAATATTAGGAGGTAGGGAAGACGAACGGTCTCTGATTGATTTTGAAAATGACGCAGGTGACGGAAAAAAAAATGCAAAATAAAGCCAATCTTTCTCTAACTTAGGTGGATTTGGATGAGGATAGTGTTCCTGAGAAGGTCATTGGTGGGCTTGAGAAGGTAGTTAGTTCTGTTGTGTCAAATTCTTCAATTAATGGGGCTTTATGTTCTAATGTGAGTTCCAAAGCTAATAAAGATTTCAACGGTTTTGGTGGGGCAAAAAATAATGTAGCAAAAGCATCTTACTTAATTTTTCCTAGGCTCCATCCAATTCTAAAATTCATGGATAAGGCAAAGGGGCAAGTGATGATTCTGAATTTTGATGTGCCCAAAAAATTCATGGGACAAATTTCTCTTCAAGGATTGGAGATGCCGAAGAATAAAAAATTTTGAAGGATTCAGGGATGGGGGAAAATAATGAGAAGGATAATTCTCATTCTTATTTAATATTTCTTGGGGTTCCAACAATATTGAAGTCTTTAAATCATATCAAGGAGAATTGTAGGATTTTGAACCTAGCGTTAATAATCAAGAAAGCAATGTTATCAATCTTACTTAGGTGTTTGATAGTTGTGGGTAACTTGCATTCAGAATTTTAGAAAATCACAACAAAGCTAAGGATAGAGGAAGGGGCTAAAGAAGAATGGATATCAAGGTGAAAAGTGTCATCCATGAAACGTGAATAGAAATGATTGAAATGATGACTTAAAAACCAGACTTCTATTTAATTTTTCTGGGTGTTGGGTACTGGAACTTTTGGGACTAAAGGTTTGTATTTTATTGGTGTGTGTGGGGTGTTTGAATATTTAAGATTAAGGGGATTTACTTAGTATTCTGAATTTGAGTGCAAGATGTAGTGTCCAGGTCAATTGCTTTAGTATCTTTTTGAAACTGATAAATTTGTATTCTATTTATTTTAATAATATTTTCAGAGTTAAAAAAAACCCAAACCCTCTATTAAATATGAACAGATAAGAAAAAGATTATCGTCAATTAGATATGAACACAAACAAGTTAGTTAGGAAACCCCCTAAAGCCGCACAGCTAACAAAATCTGATCAAACGATAGAGACAAGTATGGCTCTTGCTAGTTATCAAGTCTGCCTAATTCTAGGGTAAGAATTAAGAATGTGATCAGCGATCGTCTCTAACTAATTTGTTTTTGTTCATACCGTAGGATCAAATAACAAACCAAATCCCAGTACTAAAATATAGGAGTTTACCAACTGTCATTTACCAACGTGCAACAGTTGGTAAATTGATATTCGATACGTTGGAAAATTTTTTACCAACGCGCAATTAATAACACGTTGGTAAATTCTAACAAATACACGTTGGTAAAAGTTACATTGGTATATACCAACGGTCATGAACCAGGCTTGGTTTCGATCGCGTAGTTGTAGTTACTAACTACTGGCCGTTGGTAAGTTACCAACTGCTGACAGTTGGTAACTTACCAACTATCCTGACAGTTGGTAGGAACCCGCGTTGGTAGTGACCAACTTACATCAGTTAGTAAGGGAGTTGTTATGAAGCCGTTGGTTATTACCAATTTACATACACGTTGGTAACAGGATGACAGTCGGAAATTACCAACGCGCGCAAGTTGGTAAGTTCCCCGTTTGCACGTTGATAATGTACATTAAACGTTCCAGGTTTTGGTTGTTTCGTATTTATCCCAGTTTGAATACACATTCAAAAGGTCGTCCATCTTTACTCAGCAATAAACATTACACAGCTATGCAAATGTAATTAAAATAAAATATTCTCAAATACAGCATAACTAAAACAAGAACATATATGTCTGGAAGAAAGCATTCAACATTCAACGGTTTACACATTTCATTAATTTCAACTGAGTCTTAATTAAGTTTAAAAATTATTATGTAAGGGCTCCAACACAAGAACTTTGGAAATGCGCTGCAAGAGCCAGACTGTGAATCCTCGTCAGTCACTATTGCTCGGATTGCCTTGAATCTAGCAGACTTCTATTTGAACTCCGGACTCGCCCAATATGCAAATCTTTAAGCATAGCAGAACCTAACAACACCAAGGAAATGATAAAACAGAGAAGCGAAACCATTAGCAATCTCAAACTTTCTGCAGTAGATAAACTTACCTTTCTGATTAGAGCTTTTCTTTGAACTGGCTGAAACTGAAACAATATCTGAACAAATAAGATTTTTATTAAATACCACTGAGGCTGGAAACACTACTAAAGAAGTGACACTAGCATAAACCGCACGACCTGAGTGACTTCAGACCCTTTTCTAAAGCTATCTACTTCAATGCCTTTGTGACCATTAACCAAATTGGCACAATAATCCTTCCCACAGCCTACTCCTACGTTACCAGCACTAATATCATTCCCTCCTCTGTGGTCATTTGCTCCATCCCCCTCATTCCCATGTGGATGATCTTTAGGAAAAATCGCAGTTCAGACCAGAGGCAGAACCTGGTCCACTTACACCTTCCCTTTTGGAAATTTTAACGAACACCTCATCCCATATTTTTAATGCCATAAATTACCATTCAAAATAGGAAGTGACTGGAAATTACTCCACTACTACCAACAATATCTAATAAATCAAATGGAACAAGACAATGTGCACATTCAGCATGACTCGTGTTGTTCTTGGTTCACCAACAAATGCAACAGAACTATCACCTTTCTCTAGAACTTTTGCTCCCAACAGAAACTTGATAAAAATCCTTATTAATGTCTAGCCAATCCCTGGGAAAATCACCTGAAATTTCAAGCCCTCCATACTGAACATGAAGGAAACAGGTCTTCAGTTACGCAAACTTGATTAAATTGTCCCAAGAAGAAGTATGATAGTTGGCTAGTTTAGTTGTAGTTCTTTGCTCTAGCTAAAGCATGCAATATATGCTGTGTTGGGGTGGAAACAGGTCAATAAAACAGATACCTCACAGGAAAAAAAAATCTGCAGAGTTTTCAGCAGTAGAGCTACTGGTCCCTTTGCTTCTTATCGCAGCCTCCATACTTGTTTGTAGCTCCACAAATCACTTCAAACATAAAAAACAGGCCTCCAAACCAATGAAAAATCAGACATAATTATATAAAGTAACAAAGTATCACCTCACGTGGTCGTCTAACATAGTTAATATTGGCTATCGTGGAGAATTTACAACAAATTATATAAAGTAACAAAGAGAAACCTCTCGATCCACTTTCATTTGTTCGTTTGGTTGTTGTGCTGGAGATTTTGCAGAATTATTTGTAGGAACAACTTGGATCTGTTGCCCAGCAAAAGCAGCTTCCTAATAAATACAAATAAATATCGATGATCAAAATAAATAAATAAATACACATTATAAGTACCAATTGTTGCGAGCAAATAATATGTTAAAAAAAAATTCCAAGCACACACGTACCTTAACTCATTATAGTACTGGAACTTGGAGAACCAATTACTGGAGTGAACAATGAAACAAGACAATAGCCTGCCGAAGATGACTATAACAGTAACAACAAGGAAAGAAGTTCCGTTATACAAGAAGCTAGTCTTCTAACAGCAGCCATCACGCCATCAACAGGGAAAAACAGGACAAATTCAGCATGAAACCAACAAATTCTGGTTTAGGTAAAAACCCATGCCATTTTGAGTTACTAAATGACTGCACCTCTATGTGTGTGAGCACACGCATGTATATGTGTGAGTGGGTTAATCAGTTAGCTATATTGCTCCAAGTTCTCCTTCTTCTGAACATACCAGCGAATATGGACATGTTATGGATCACTGACACTGCAAACTAAGGCTAAACTGAAGAAAGCTATGCTGTAGTCATGCTAAATAATGGTACATGCCTATATGCCAACATCCATAAGGAGTTAAGACTCCAAATAACAAAATGTAGCCAAAGCAATAGGAGAAAAACGTTTCTAAAATGAGTGAGTGTAAGCTTCATTCTTAGCTTCTGAATTCAAGGAAACCCAGAATCCACAATCAATTCCATGAAGCCAAAACTCAAACTGGGAAATTCTTGTTCTTTAGTTGCCTATAACTTGTACACATTTGGCCTTCACTAGGGCTCTTGGGAGGGTACATAGAAGGTATTCAAGCAACACAATCAGGAAGACTTAAAGGCTATTAGCAAGATTTTAGGGTATCAGATATTTCAACAACTTGGTGGGTTTTTTAAATCAAAAGCTCAGCTTTTTATACAGCCAACCATAATCAGATCTTTTTAGGCCTTTGGCAGATCAGTTTGTTTAACTCAGTGTCATACACTAAAATTGTCTTTACAATGAATGAAATAACTAACAGAGGATCTGAATGTCAAGAGAATACCAGATACTTCTTATAAACCAGTTTCACAAGCGCATCAAGAGCATGCTTCTCAAACTCCCTATACCTAGAAAGACAAAAGTTTTTTACTAGAACTGGCAAAGTCTAAGAGTTTAAAGTTCAAGAAAGTAGAAAGGCATGAAAGTTATACTGCAGATAAAAGACATAACAATTACTTTTCTTGAATTTCTCTAGTCACTGAGACGGCCCTCAACACTTTAGAAAGCAAGCCTTTCTTCTTGGAAACCTGAAGTGTTACTAAACTTTGAGATGAACAATCCAAAACAAGATTAGACTTTATTCGGCAAATCCCAAATTGTCTCATTGCACATATAAGGCTGATGTACAGGAAAGTTTCCAAAGCAATCCTAGTATGAAGATTATACAGATTCCTCTGAGAACACAAAAACAAATTGAAGCCGTTAAACTAATCAGAATAGGGCAAGAACTGAATACATTTTTCAAACAAAATCACTAAACTAAGAGGACCTACTGGAGACAAGAAATTGAACTAGAATGTCTAAAATCTTACGAGTGTGCTCTTTCGTATCCTTACAAAATAGTGGAAGTCCTCGAATCGCTTGTACCCGAATCTGCAAGCATTAGTTTTAGAATGAAAAAAGCAAAGGCCATAATGCGAAGGCAACGAAAAAGAGCAAACAAAATCCACAATAACATAAGCAAATCAAAATCGACTGGAACCCACCCGGGTCTCGAACGGAAGCCTTGACCGCGTACCCACAATTGAGAAAAAGCTTGACGAGCCATGAAGCAATGTAACCGGAAGCTCCGGTAACGCACACGACCTTGCCGGCTCCGTTGCTCATCTTCTTCCGCCTTTGTTGCACTTGTTCGGTTCTTCCTCCACAGACTAGTTTTGTATTTTCTCCCCACGCATATACAGATGCTCCGTCAACGGCAATGACGACCTCAGCCGCGGACAGAGGCTCGGTTTCGCAAAACGCCCAAATGAGCACAGTGAAATGGCTGGGGGAGGAAGATAGGTTTTAAAACTCATTTTCCAACGGCTAAGCCGTTGGTAAGAAAGCCCAATAGATTAGGCCCATTTCGAAATCCAAGTGCACCAACGCATGCACGATGGACAAGTTACCAACGGTCAAGCCCATTGGTATTTACCAACGGGCAAGCCGTTGGAAAAAAACCTAAATAAAATTTTTTTCCCCTACCAACGCGTGCACGTTGGAATGTAATTACCAACGGTTATAACCGTTGGTATTTACCAACGGCTAGGCCATTGGTAATTAAGCGCGTTGGTAAAACCCCATTTTGTAGTTGTGTCCGTCCAACAAAATTGAGTCAAATTTCGCTATGTTTAAAGTGGCTTCCTCATTAGAATTTCGTTCCTAAAAAATTGTTTTTCAATTCAAGTAGGAAGTGACATTTCAAATATGGTTTACTTAGTAAAAACATTGTGGTGGTGAACGTATTGTATGTTGAATTACCATACTTTTTTTTTCGGAAAGAAATGGGCTAGAAATTACACAACCAAACTATTTTTGAAAAACTTGTGAAATTGGCAAATTTGCTGTATGTGTTTGAATGGCCAATTTCTTCCGCACTTAAACAGTTTGGTAGCATGATTTCTTATCCGATTTCTGTCCTAAAAGATCGGAATCATAATTGAACAATACCCTACCAAAGACTTTCATTTTACCAAAAATAATAATTACTCCACTTATCCCCCATTCTTGATCACATTTACTGTTTTGGGTTATCTTGAATCTTTGCAATATTTCAATATTATTTTTTTATCTTTCTTAACATACATGCAAAAGGTGATGCATAACAACTCACATTTTTCATCTTTCTTAATCTCCGTTAATCTCGGTGTCAAACTTAAATGCTTGAAAGAATGAGGGAGTAATTGCTATGTTTTGAGTAGTTGTATACGGGTATCCAAATGTCAAACTTGTTTCTCTATAAATAGGCATCAAAGAAAACTGTAATTCATCCACAACTTCAAACATATATCCTTTAACCGAGTTAGGATGAATTTTGGTACTGGTTAGCATTCAGGTCAGGTTATTTGGGTTCGGGTTGGGTTGGGTTAGGTATATTTAGGTTTCAGTTCAATGCAGGTCATGTCAGTTTCAATCTATGGTGATTTTAGGTCAGGTAAGTCGGGTTTGAGACCATATTCAAGTTGGCAATCGGTTTATTTAGGTTATTGGTATAGGCTGAAATGACCAAATTGTTTCATTTTTTCAATTTTTGTTAAAATTTGAAGTAAGAAATTCATTTTTTGGTGTAGTTTAATTTAGATTTTTAATTCAAAAATTCATTAAAATGTTCTTAATTATGTTTCAATGAGTTTGATATGATTTCCAACTTTTGTTACAAAACGTAACTGTAGTCTACTATTACTAAATTGAAAATTTTCAAAAAATTAAGGTGAAAATAAAAAAGATTAAAAAGTTTAGGGAGCCATGTGGTAATTTTAACATTCACCTACCAAAATCATTAAACTTACTAACTATTGAAGTTACTTGTTAAAAAAAACCCAAATATGAGACTTATAAACTATTAAAGTTCCAAAATATGGGAGCTTGCTAAATATAGATGTTAAAAAAAAAATTGAAAGTTACTAAATATCACTACAACCTAGATTCCAAATCATGACTGAAAGTTTAGTCACTGTTTAATTGTGATATTGGCTAGAAGTGACTATTTCGTGCTGAGAATTGCAGTTGCATTTTTCCAAGTCATAATTTGTTTGCGACTAAAACTCAACTGCAATAAACAAGTGAAACTTTTAGTTAAGAATCAGTCGAGAAACTTATGAGCGAACATAAACCTTGTGACTGACCACTTTAGTTACTAATATAACGACTATCATGCTCAGTCGCTGCATTAATAATGTTTTTTTTAAGTAGAATATATCTTAATTTAATATAATGGTTTTTAATTAATATTATATAATATATTTATTTATTTATTTCATTTTTTATTCAAATAATGAAATTAAAATTTAAATAAAATATATTTAGATTAATATAAAAGTCAACATACATACCTAAATATAATAGCCAGCATAGTATAATATTTTTACATAAAGTAATACTAAAGAAAACGAGTGTAATCCAAAGTGAGATACTAGGTTGTAGGATCTTGAGTCTACTGCTCGGTGGCTTTATCGTCACATCTGTTCAGGGTAGGCTGAGTCTTGGGTACTTGACTCCCATGATGAGACATCCAGGATGAATCTAGAACATAAGGCTACTACGTCTCACCATGCATGTGCGTCGTGTATAATCCAAGTGACAGCCTAGACAATGTTGATGGATACTTTATCCCACCATGCACATGAGTCATGTGTGATCTTGATGTCGGCCCACTAGATCCTGATGGGAGCTGATAAAATGTTGGCTATGTCATGTGCTAGGGTACTGACATAATGGGATAGGGTGCGGGATGGAATCCCGACATACCTAAGTGTGGTTTAGTGGGGGTGGGATGAAATCCTACCATGCTTGAAGATGGTCTAGAGGGTGGAGAATAAGATCCCACTCCTCCCAACCCTTCAGCTACTAAGCCAGGATCAATACCTTGTGGCATATTTCCCTAAGACTGCATCTAGCCAAGGGTCAATGTCAGTGAAGCCGTGAGCGTGGAGCTTACTCGAGACTGTAGCATCATTTGCATCCTTGCGTCCATCCTCGCACCCATCTGAGACTGCATCATCCAAATCTTCTCCTCTATCCTGTGCTCTATTGTCTTATGAACAACACGTAACTCAGCTCTAAGTGTGGCATTCTCCTTACGCAATTACTCATTCTAGTATATCGAGGAGCTCTAAATAGGAAATTAAGATAAATAATTAATAAATAAACATCATAAAGGCACTTTAACAATTTAAATGATTACCTCTAAATGTGCATGACGATATTGCTCAGGGAAGGCCATCATCTACAGAACCCTTATCCCACTCCGTTGTGTCGACCACCAACCACCCGACTCCAGCACTCTTTACAAAACTCTGGATACTTAGACGAATCATCCCCATACTTTAGTCTAAGCTCTAACTTATACCTCTCCTAATATTAATAGCATGTTGCTTAATAGTAAGAGATTGTATAAATTCAATATTAATGGCATCTTAATTAATTAAATATATATATATAGCTTACTGTTGCATCTATCTGAGCTTTGAGAAGCTCTCCTCCACCTTGCCTGATCCTCTCCTTGTTGACATATGCCTAATAAAATCTCCAAATGCTGGGGCTTGCCATCCTTCACTTGTTTCACCAAGAAACAAATTAATGATAGTTGAAAATAAAACATAAATTTTGAAATTAAATAAAAACCTTATTGTTTCGAAAATTAGTAATCTTATCATCAGGAAAAACAAAGTGGCAATCCTCTCTCTTAATGAAAGTTTCTCTTTCCTCTGTCTGTGAGAGTTAACCGCCTTCCTAAAAGTAATAGCCCACCATATCCGCCTTACTTTTTTTTTTCAATTACAAGATTGTTGGAATCTTTCAGTCTCACTAGAAAAAGGCGTTGTCAGATTGATTAGCTGTTCATCATTAGGATTGAGGATGAGCAACTGGTAGGATCTTGTTTGGGTGACTGTCTACCATTCCTGTCGTACTTTTTCTCCGAAGGCAAGATTGCTGGAATCTTTCAGTCTTCTCAGACAAAGGTGCTATTAGATTGATTGGTTGTTCATTGCTTAGATCAGGAAGGTGCATCTGGTAAGCTTTTGGTTAGGCGAGCGTTTAGTTTCTTGAATTATTTCTCTTGATTCAAGCAAGTATGAATAGGTGAGATTTGATTCCCCTTTGATTGGAACTACTGTCACTTTGGTTTTGATTGATACCTCTTAGGATCTTAATTTTTTTTTTGTTTGGGTGTGCTCGTCAGGGATCTATACCTAGACCCTTCTAGTCTAGGGTCAAAGTTGATTAGGAATTCATTTTCTATAAGTGTCCATATAGGGCTTTAGTTTCTTTCTATCTCTGCTACTCTGAGTGTTTCTTTCTTCATAGCGATTCTATTTTTGGTTTTTCTATTCTTGGTAATTTAAGTTGAATACCTGGATGCGATGGGTAAACCCAGCAATTTCTCTAACTTCCCCTAGATATGAATGGAGAATACACTTTGGAACTAGATCAGGATTTGGCTACTACAAACAATCCAGCTTCTTTAGTATACAAGTTTTTTACTGCAAAGAAAGTCAATTCGAGAGCAACAATTACCATTCTCTCAAAAATTTAGAGTAATTATGGGTTGAACAATGTTCATATTATGAATGACAAAATGTTGCACTGCAAGTTTGGGAATGAGGTTAATATTGATGCAATCATTAAAGATGGTCCTTGGAATATTATGGGAAGTTGTATATACCTATGTAAATGGGATGTTGATCAAAGTTTTTAGGAGTTACAATTTTTGGAGGTTCCTATGTGGGTGTAGATTCATAGGTTGCCCTTGAAATTGATGAACTTCTCAATAGCTAAGGCTATTGGAAGTACACTTGGCAAGATAATGGATATTAATAGCAATCAAGATGCATATAGATAGTTCATATGGGTGAAAGTGGCCATTTTGATAGAATACCTTCTAATGGTGGGCTTTTGGTTTCCTCGTACTCCAACTAGCAAATCCTAAGTGGAATTGAAATATGAGAGATTGGGCAATCTTTTTTACTCTTGTGAAAGATTGGGTCATCTTGATAGCAACTTTAAGGAGGAGGAGAAACCAACCCTCTTAAGCACTGTCAGCCTTGATATGGAACTTCCAAAGATGCAGATTAATGGTAGTAAAAGCTAGCAAATCCATTTGGAAGCTGGAACTATACTGGTTTCTGAAGACCAACCTCTACCTAACCCTGATCCTATTACCCAACTCCTATCCCATCCACTACAAACCACTGATCCTCATTTATCAGAACCAATCCCTTCTGTTGAACCTATTATAGATATTTCTTTTAGACCTCAAGTTTTCCTCCTTGAAATTACCACTCATCTTTGTTCTCGCCAATACATAAATGAAACATCCTTAGACCAAAAATCATCTTCGGATACCAAAGCTAAAATTCAGACCAAAAAGAAAAGAGGTAGACCTCCAAAGAAAAAATCTCAATCAGTTCCTCAATCTATTCACAATCATTCTGGAAGGTTTAGTGGCTTCCCAGAAGTAGCCACCCAGGAGCCATGATTCCTTTCAGTTGGAATTGTTAGGGTTTGGGGGCTTCCCTGGCAATTCAATACATACAGAAATCAATTCAAAATTATAAACCTTATAACTGTTTTATAATGGAAACAAAAAATTAGGAAGCTTTTGTTGACAAGACAAAAAGACAGTGCAGATTTGAAAATGGAATGGTAGTGAACCTAGTTGGCCTAGCTAGTGGTTTATCTTTGCGATGGGATTCCTCAATCTTAATCACCATAAAGCAATCCATAAATCACTGGATAAATTCAATCGTCTTGGATAAGGCCACTAATTATCTCATTCAAATTCCTTGGATTTATGCTTCTCCTATCTATGAAGACAGACTCAATGCATGGAGAGATATAATTCAATTATCCCAGTTGGAACAAAACCATCCTTGGATATGTATTGGTGATTTTAGTGAAATCCTTTTCCAAGATGAAAAGATAGGTGAAGATAAGAAGGAAGAAAAGAAAATGCTAGCTTTTCACGCAGTGATGTTGGATGCCAATATTTTTTATGCAGGTTTTAAAGGTCAAAAGTTCACCTAGTTCAATAAAAGAAAAAACTTCCTGTTAAAGAGCATCTAAACAGGGCCTTGATTAACTCCTCTTGGAGATTGCATTTTC
Source organism: Aquilaria sinensis (assembly GCA_005392925.1). NCBI lineage: Eukaryota > Viridiplantae > Streptophyta > Magnoliopsida > Malvales > Thymelaeaceae > Aquilaria > Aquilaria sinensis. The sequence goes on from SMDT01000967.1 coordinate 46,226, forward strand.
CTTCTTCATAAATTTTTAACCACCCTTGCTTTCGATTAGATCATTCACTTTTATTGTTGGATATAGAGCCTTTGGATAGAAAAAGGAAAAGGAAGTTCAGGTTCAACTATATGTGGACCAGAGACCCTTGGTGTCAAAAAGTAGTGCGAGCTACTTGGCAGAAAGATTATTCTTATGAAGCAATGACTAGATTAGAGAGAAAGCTTGGTCATTGTGGAAAGGATTTAATCATTTTGAGTAGAAATCATTTTTACAATAACTGAATGAAAATTGATAAACTTCTAAATCAGTTAGAAGATCTTTAGAATAAAGACTCTTTTAATATTGAAGAGGAAAAGATCATTTAGTAGTAGTTAGATGAATGTTGGTTTAGAGAGGAGATGTATTGGCACTAAAGAAGTAGAATTCAATGGCTCCAATATGGTTATAAAAACACAAATTTTTTCCATACTTCAACTATCTAGAGAAGAGCAGCTAATAAGATTCTGAAATTAAAAGACCTCCATTCAACTCAATGGGTTGAAGATGGAGCCAAAATTGAGAATATGTTTAAAAAGTATTACAAGAATATGCTTACCTATGAAGGGGTAAGGGAGATGCAAGAAGTGCTGAGCCATGTCAAGCAGGTTGTTTCCAAAGACCTCAATGCCATTTTGATTAGAGATGTTAGCACATAAGAAATTAAAGAGACTGTGTTCCAAATGAGTGGACTGAAAGCACTAGGTCCTAATGGTTTCCCTGGTTTCTTTTTCCATTCCTTCTAGGATGATGTTGGAGAATGTCCATCACCTAAAGGTGAAAAAATTAGGAAAAAATTGTAAGATGATTGTTAAGATAGATATGAATAAATCATATAATAAAGTGGAGTGGGATTTTTTATAAGAAGTTATGAAATACGTGGGCTTTGACCTGAAATGAGTGCAATGGATAATGGGCTTATTGAGATCTGTTTCATATAGATTACTGGTTAATGGGTAAGAATCTGACACTTTTACTCCATCCAGAGATCTAAGACAATGAGATCTCTTATTTCCTTACCTTTTTATTTTTATAATTGAAGCCCTTTTCGTAATGGTTTCAGCTGCAGTACGATGTAATGAATTGTAAGGGATTAGGTTGAATATACACTACCCTATTCTCTCACATCTATTCTTTGCTGATGATTTTCTATTTTTTCTATCAATCAATGCTGCCAATTGCCATCATCTTAAGATGTTACTGAATTATTATTGCAAAGCTTCTAGCCAAGCTATAAATCTGGATAAGTCAAGCATGTTTTTCAATAGCAACATTTCTATGGATAATTAGACTGAAATTAGTCACATTCTTGGCATCCCTAAGGAAAATAGCCTTGGGAAATATCTGGGCGTTCGAACAATCTATGGGCAGTCAAAATCAAAGGCTTTAAGCTTTCTAAGAGATAAAATTATCAGGAAGATACGGAGTTGGAAGGGGCAGATGTTGTCTTATGCAGGCAAAGAAATTTTGATTAAAGCAATAGTTTGTGCCATCCCTACTTATGTTATGAGCTACTTTAAGTTCCCATCGGGTTGGTGTATGAATATTAATGTTCTAATTGTAAACTTTTTGTGGGGCTCCTCTGAATTAGGTAATAAACTCCATTGGAAATGCTGGGATTTCTTGGAAAAAGCTAAAGATGTGGGAGAAGTTCAATATTGCTTTGCTTTCTAAGATCGCCTAAAGAATTCAAAGTAATCCTGACAGTTTCTAGGTCAAGATCTTGAAAGGGATCTATTATCCAAATTCTTCTTTCTTGGAGGCAAAGAAGGGCTCTAAGCTATCTTGGGGACGGTCTAGTCTCCTGAAAGGGAAAGATTTATTCATGAAAAGTTACTATTGACAGGTGGAAAATGGAAAACAATTAGAATCTAGAAAAACTCTTGGATTTTGAACATTAAAAATTTCTATCTGCACCCTTTAGGTCCTATTCCAGATAATGCAGCTAATATGAAAATTTGGCAGCTCATTCGTCCTTCATTCTTATCTTGGGATCTTAGAAAGAGTTAGCAATGGATCTCAGAGCCTGAAGCACAAATTGTCAGGCAAATTCCTCTCGGAAGTCCTTTTCAAAAAGACTCTATTATATAGCCTTTTGAAAACTTAGGAGAATTAATAGTTTGATCAGCCTATAAATTTCAGATTCAAAGATCTTCTCTGCCTGACAAAGCTTTTTCTTCTTACCATGTTAATCCTCGACTATGGAAGCCTTTGTGGCAGATTAAATACACTTGAAAAGTTAAGTCTTTTCTGTAGAGAGCTTGCCATAATGCCTTAGCTACGAGGGGAAATTTGGCTAAGGGAAAGATGATAGTGGATCTGCATTGCCCTTTTTGTTCTTTTGTTGAAACAGTGGAGCATGCCCTCTTAGGATGCGACCAAACAAGGGCAGCCTGGTTTGGTATGCTTGACTATAAGATAGATAAAGCTCAATTGACTATTTTTTATGCATGGTTATATGTTTGTCTGACTCAGGTTAGTAAAGAAAATGAGTTAGAAATTGGGGTCTGTTATTGCTTACACCTGCCAGTTTGTGTGGCTAGCTAGAAACGATTCAATTTTCAAGAAAAAACCAGTGCATCCTATTTCTGTTATTATTAAAAGTCAAAAAGCTGTGAATGAATCTTAGACTAATTTCCAAATTAGTTTAGTTCACCGGGATGTTAGCTTATTATAAAACCATTAGTGGCACCCTTTAGATAAAGGCAGAATCAAGATTAATTCAAATGGAGCCTATGACTTGAAATCTGGGAATGCAAGAGCAGGGGTAGTCTTGAGATCAGATGATGGTCGCTTAATGCTTATGGGGGGAAAATTCCTTCATATGTCTAACCATTTAGTGGCAGAAACAATAAGGGAAGACTGCGACATGCCTTGAAGAAGAGGATTCAAGATGTAGAGTTGGAGTCAGATTCACAGCTACTGGTTAATGCTTTCTCGAGTAAAGTTGTGCCCTAGCACATCAAACCTATAGTTCATGATATTCATCATCTAAGAGCAAAGTTTCACTTTTGCAATGTTGATTTTATTCCTAGAAAGGGAAACATATGTGCCGATGTTATTGCATCTTGGTGTAAAAGGGAGATGAGGTCAATTGAGTGGACTTTTAGTCCTTCATCTCCTTTCTCGATTTGCTTAGGCATCATGCAATGTATCACTCTCCTTGATTGTTTTCAATAAAGTTTCCTCTTTGGCCAAAAGAAATAATCTTATCAACCTATTGTAAGCCATCTTCTTTGTCTGTGAACCCAAAGAAGGTTTAGGCCCCACTAAACCCATGAGCGCATTCTTGTCGAGCTACAAGATACCCAAAATTTGGGATTAAGGTATGCAACCAATGATGGGTACTTATAAATTAAGAAAAATATTGCCATTAAATAAACATATTGTACCCTATTACTCTTCATGACCTTGCTCTTGTACTTCCATTAATCTGGGCCCCAATGGTGCCATAAAACCTCACAGTTGTCAGCAAAATATTATTTGGACAAAATAGAATAAGACGTGTATAGTCTTAGGTAGCATAGAAGTCTGTAGTTAGGTGCTTCCCAATCACATCAATCCTTACATTATTTAGTCTGTTCTTGTAACTTTTGCGCATCACATCAAAAACTCCTCTACTATGGCATCGAGATCTGCCAGAACTTTGCTGAAACTAGCAAAGTTCACACAATCACTAAACACCTAATATTTTTTTATTTAACCTTAATCTGCCATTGATTAACCTAAAACTATTATAAATAAAAACCTATTTGACAATGGTGGCAATCTAATCTGCCACTAATTAACCCTAATCTACCATTAAATACCCTAATCTTCCATTAATTAACCTTGAACCCTACACACTAATATATGACTAATTAACCCTAAACACATTAAATATATTACTAATTAATTAAGGAATTAAAGAAAGGAATATTTTACTTGTAACTGTGATAAATACTCATCACTTCTAAGTTGTTGAACCATATGCCAATAAAGGTGATCGCCCCTTAAAAGCATCCAATAGATGACTTTGCATTTTCTTCTTAGTCGCTAATCATGAAGAAAGCTGCAATTTAAATTAAGCAACAATTACTATTAACATTTGAAACAGTTATTAATTTTAAAAATATATTAAAAATTAATATAAGCAATACTTATGAAGCCAGCTCTATAAGCCTCTAATGATCCACCTTATGTTCGATGGCCTATCCTCATCTGTCACATCATGGCTCCCACTCGCACATGTGTCCTCAATACAGAGAAAATGCTGGCCTAACTACTGGTTCTCTGAAGCAAACTCAGCCACAGCAGAAGGAGAAGCGTAGAGGGCACTTGGAAAGTCTAAGTTTGCCTTAAACTGTAGACTGGGAAGAGTCAAACGCTGCTAACCCCAACCACCACATTGTGCACGGCCTTTGCCTCCTTGTGCACTGAGCTGAGAGGCAGTGAATGAAGTGTGCTAACTATGGCGGCCTAAGTTACCATGACCATCGGTGGATGACGTACCAAGACCCCAATCACCACGAGTCATAGCCTAAGACATATGAACGCTAATTTAATAATTTAACACTCAGCAATTTAATAATTTAACAATAACAATTAACACAATTTAAACAAAAAATTTAACAATAATAATTTAATAATTTAACACTAACAATTTACCACTAAGCACACAATTTTACATTAAATTTATCTCATAAAATTAACCCAAATGCTCGCTGAAAGCCATCCAAACACATACTTAAATCCTTCAAATCCAAACCTAAATCCATGAAATCCACTTAAACCCACTCAAACCTAAACAAAGTCCGCTCAAACCCATTTAAATCCACTCAAACCCAAACCTAAACGAAATCCTAAGCAACACCCATAAAAAAACATAAACAAAACACACAATAGGACAAGAAAATGAAGATGAAAAACTCAAACCAAACACAGAATGGAAAAAGAAAATAGAGCTGCTGGCTGGACAAGAATAAATTAATTGAATTAACAAAGAAGGTGGAAAGAAGAATAGTCATTAGTCTCAGTAAGACTTGACTGCCCTATTTTTGCTATTGCAGTTTAGTCGGGAAAAGGGGCACCAAAATTTAGTCTTGGGTATAACGACCGAGCAGATCAATCAGTATATAAATAGAAATTAGCAATTGTTATTCTCACTCGTGAAAGTCATGAATGTAGTCAGCCTATCAGATGGATGTAGTCTCCCCATACATGATTTTTGTAACACCCCCATGTCCCACATGGGTGAATTGTGGGAAGCCTTATGTGGATATATAGACTCCAATTCCAGAACATAAGCACCTAGCGCTTATCCTTTTCCAAAGGATAGCCCATGTGGTGTGGGCAAGTGTTTCGTTGACCGGTTCTGGACTTGGGTCGTCACAGATGGTATCAGAGCCAATCCGGGACCACGATGGTGTGGCATAGTGGATATGCACATGCATCGTCTACCGGGACTGATCCAGGATTCGAGAGGCTACTTGGCCAGGGGCTAAGTAGTCCAATTAGAGAGGTTACTTGGTCCAAGGAACCAAGTAATCCGATTGACCCCAACGGGGACGTTGGGTACATAAAGGGGGAGTTTGTAACACCCTCATGTCCCACATGGGTGAATTGTGGGAAGCCTCATGTGGATATATAGACTCCAATTCCAGAACATAAGCACCTAGCGCTTATCCTTTTCCAAAGGATAGCCCATGTGGTGTGGGCAGGTGTTCCGTTGACCAGTTCTGGACTTGGGTCGTCACAATTTTAGTCACAATTCAGTTGCTATGTGATACTCAAAGAGCTATTGCCCTTAAAGGCTCGGTGAGTATGTGCGACCAACTTCAGAAAATGGGTGCCTTTACCATCCTCGGAGGGACACTACCTGATAGCCGAAGGGTGATGGCCCTCGAGATTTCCCAATTAGATAGCCAGAAACCACCCCCGGTGAGAGCCTAGCCTCGACCTCGGGGAACACTCATACACCACCCTCAGCAAAGGAAAATGACCAACTTCGGGAAAAGTGTCTATCATCTCCCTCGGATCTACAAACCTACCAACCTTGGGAAAGCTAATCCACCATCCTTGACGAAGGAAAACGTCTCTTGAAGGTGATCCACTCTACCAAAGGGCCTTCACCAATAGCCCTCGAGGAAAATCTCTGGCCGAAGGGGTCTCATGCCCTGAAGGGGTCTTATAGAGATACGACAAAACAGTTAATGAGTCTCTGACAAAGAGACCTCGCACACGCTCCTGCCCTCTGGCCGGAATGGCCTACGGCCAGCTGAAGATACCTATCTCCGAAGGTACGGATCAAATCTGACCGAACACGTGTCACGATTTGAACAGGCCGTGTCAAAAGGTCTCCCCCCTCCACCTTCCTATAAATACTTAGAAATGACCTTGGTAAGAACAGGGGATAGAACTATCACTATTTTCCCACTCTCTATTCTTTACTACTACTACTTTCACAAATACTGACTTGGGCGTCAGAGGCTTCTCCCCTGGAAACACATTCCGGAGAGCTCCCAACCCTTTTTATTCTAAGTGTTTCAAACATCTTCATGCTGGAAGTTCTCTCTATAGGCCAGTATGTCATTTGATGAAGATGCCGTCGGGCATCACTACGTTCATCATTTTTCTAGTTTGTTTACTTTATATTTTCATAGATAGGAATGTGTGTGTGTGTGTGTGTCTATATATATATATATATATATATTTATGTGTGAATAAATATATATACATAGTGTAACCCTAAACCCTTCACACAGAAAACCTTAAACCCTAACTACATATATATACACAAAGACCTTAAACCCTAAATCCTAAACCATAATTAAACACTAAACTCTAATTCCATACCCCTAAACCCTAAAAAGTAATTAAAACATAAACCCTAATTCAACCCTAAACCAAACTACCATTAACCCTAAACCTTCAATACAAACCTTATTAATTAAACCCTAAACCCTAGTCCTAACTATTATTAATCCTAAACTCTAAACCCTAACTAATTAAACCCTAAACCCTAATTATACCCCAAACCCTAATTAAACCCTAAACCCTAAACCTAGATACCAATAACCCTAAACCGTAAATACAAACCCTATTAATTAATTCTTAACCCCTAACTACCATTCATCCTAAACTGTAACCGCTAAGTACAAACCCTAATTATACCTTAAACCCTAAATACTAACCCTAATTAAAACCTAAACCCTAATTAAACACTAAAACCTAAACCTAACTACCATTAACAATAAACCCTAAATACAAACCCTATGAATTAAACCCTAAACCCTAGAACAAACTACCATTAACCGAAAAACCTAAACCCTATATACAAAGCCTAATTAAACCCAAAACCCTAATTAAACCCAAAACCCTAAACTTAATCTATACCATTAACCCTAAATCCTAAACCCTAAATGCAAATCCCATACCCTAAATTTCAATATCCTAATACTTAATCAAATAGCCTTAAACCATCGTAATTCTATATATATCCCTAAGCCCTAAAAAAAAATTCTCCAACCCTAAATCATAAAAAGCTCTAAATTAATCCTAAACTAAATCCCAAAACCCTAATATTAAATTGATTCAATTAATACCTTAACCCTATAGTAATTTAAAACCCTAAAACTTAAAGAAAAATCTCAAACCCTAAATCTATGTCCAATACCCTTAATCCCTTAAAAATCCTAAATCCTAATTCTATATCCTTAAAACCTTAAAAAAAATTCTAAATCTTAATACATATATCCTAAACTCTAAAAAAACTCAAACCGTAAAAACCCAAAACTTCTAAATTAACTTAGCCACTGAAAAGGTGACTAAGGCAAATTGGACATCTAAAAAACAGACTGAAGAGCGACTGTAGTCAAATCCATAAAAAGTTTCCTATTAAAAGGCCGACTGATATAGAGTTTAAGTTTATGGTTTAACATTTATATTTAAGTATAGAGTTTACATCTAGGACTAAAGATTTATCATTTAGTTAGGGTTAGTGTTTTTAAGGTTTTAGGGTTTAGGGTTTAGATTAATGGTTTATGGTGAAGGTTAAGGATAAGACTAGGGTTAGGCTTTAGGGTCTACAAGTTAACTGGACGTAAAAAATAATATAGAAATTTTAAAGGTATATTCATATACAGTTACTTTAATAAAATACCCTAATTTAAAGCATTTTAAATATTTCAAATTTATAATTGCTTCAACAAAATATCACAATTCAAAACATTTCAAATTAATAGGTTTGAAATTCAATATAATGAATTGGTTTTCAAGTCTATAAAAATCATATTTTTAAATATTTGCTGACCACACATTTTATGTTAATTTGGGTTAAAATTGGGTCTTGTCAAGTTTTGTTATGGGGTTATTTTGGATTTGGGTCAAGTCAATCTCAAATTTTGGTCATTTCAAATTTGAGTTAAGTTGGGTTCAGGTCAATTTGAGTTTGCATATTTTGAGTTTGGGTTATTTGGATTCAAGTTTCACTTTAATTCGATTCAAGTTCAGGTTGAGTTGGGTACAATCCGGTATTTTGTTAGTCAAATTAGGTTAAATCAAGCTTGGGTTTTTGTGGGCCAGCTAGGTTATCAGGCTGACTCAAATTTTACCATCTCTAAACCTAATTTCCTCAAGGAAATCTCTCGCGTAAAAATGTTATAACCTAACTAAATCAAATAGATACCAATATGAACATAAATAAACCTTATACTAGTAGCAAAGGAAACAGTCCTGGAAAATTTTGGGCATGATAACAAGCAACATGCTTTATGGGGACACAATATTGACTATTAGGAGCCAATTCGTCATCGTTTGTGTTGTAAAGATATATGTAACATGGATGACGTGTATACATCTCTTCATAGATGGATCTACATGGAGCACAAAGCATTCCATTTACCGTAGTAAAAGTTTATATTTTTTTTGAAAAATATTAAGTAATTTTAAGATGAAACATACTATAAAAATTTATCAAATAGCTCTGTTGATAGGAAAGCCATAGGAAGAAAAAATTCTAGATCAATCTTACACTTCTTGTTATTATTATAATTATTGTTATTGTTTATAATTATTATTGATGAAATTTTATTATTTCATTAACTCTGGTTATGAGTCAATTATAAAAGAAACAGTACATCAGTAAGGTTCATTAGATAATATTGATTCCAAATTGAAAAAAGTTAAAAAATGAAAATAGTGTATATCCGAAAATGAGAGTGAAAAGCTAACTGAAGCATAATCTAATCTAATTATATATATATTATATATATATATATATATATATATATATAAGGACAAAATCTAGGGAGGTTTTAGTCACTACTAAAATATAGGACTTTACCAACTACCAGTTACCAACGTGCAGCAGTTGGTAAGCTGAATTTACCGACTGCTGCACGTTGGTAAATGACAGTTGGTATTCGATACATTAGAAAATTATTTACCAACGCGCAATCAATAACACGTTGGTAAATTCTAACGTATACACAATGGTAAAATTCACGTTGGTAATTTACCAACAGTCATGAACCAGGCTTGGTTTCCATCGCGTAGTTGTAGTTACCAACTACTAGGCAGTTGGTAACTTACCAACTGCTGGGCCGTTGGTAACTTACCAACTTGCCTGACAGTTGGTAACCGCAGTTGGTAATTACCAACTGTCTGCAGTTGGTAGGATGGAGTTGGTAATTACCAACTTGCATCAGTTGGTAATTACCAACGCGTTCGAGTTGTTATGAAGCCATTGGTAATTACCAAGCATACGCGTTGGTAATAGGACAGTTGGTAATTACCAACGCGCGCAAGTTGGTAAGTTCCCCGTTTGCACGTTGGTAATGTACATTAAACGTTCCAGGTTTCGGTTGTTTCGTATTTTTCCCAGTTTGAATACACATTCAAAATTAACATATCAATTCAAAAGTTCCCCCAGCTTTACTCAGCAATAAACATTACACAGCTATACAAACGTAATTAAAATAAAATATTCTCAAATACAGCATAATTAAAACAAGAACATATATGTCTGGAAGAAAGCATACAACATTCAACGGATTACACATTTCAGTAATTTCAACTGAGTCTTAATTAGGTTTAAAAATTATTATGTAAGTCTGATAACACAAGAACTTTGGAAATGCGCTTACCTGTTGATGACGCCCATCACGGAGTCCCGACTATCTCCTCATCCTCCGAGTCCGAGTCATTAGGATACTGTGGAACTGGTTGAGCCGGCGGGCACGGAAGGTTTAGCGAACGACAAATAATCTCTAACTGAGCCCGGCTTGCCTCCAATGCGGTCTCTGAGCCTCCATCTCTACTCTCTGTCTCCTCTTAATTCTCTCGAGCTTCCTCTCGTACTCCGCATCCCTTCGCGCATTCTCCTCTGCCATCATCTTTTGTACTTGCTCGTTGAATTGCGGTGTCTGTGTGATGTCGATAGGCGGGATGACACCTGGCTGTCGGCGTCCCGGTATAATGCACTGCTCAGATCCTAATCCAAATACACGGCCTCTCCTTCTACCGCCAGATGCAGTACTAATGATTGCTAGTTCATCAATTGCCTCTATTCCATCCTCTTGTTGTGTTTGCTCCTCAATCTCTGCACTGATACGAGTCTACAGAAACATAATAAAATACATTTGAGCCAGTCATTATTTGTAAAACATGGTAAGTTTCTTAATAATATTATGTGAACAAACAGTTATAATACTTACAGCAACTTCTTCACAGCGCTTACTAACATATTTCCCATTCTTCATTTTATGTGTTGCTTGAAGGACTTTAAACAAGCCAGGGTCCTTCTTCTCAGGATCTCTCTCTCTCTAATTGAATGAAACGTAACATTAATATGTAATTTAATTTCATTAGTATCTTAAATGTTGTTTGAAAGAACATTACCGAGATACATACCATTTGCTCTCGATGTGCAGACATCGAGATAGATCCCCCTGCATATGTCGCGCTGCAAGAGCCAGACTGTGAATCCTCGTCAGTCACTGTTGCTCGCATTGCCTTGAACCTAGCGGACTTCTGAATGAACTCCGGACTCGCCCAATATGCCTCCATTTCCGCATATGCAGCATCTGACATAAAGTTTGCCTTCGCTCGACGTTTAACAGGATCTTTCACACGGTGAATTTCTGACATCATGCTTCTGTAATGCTGTGCTCCCAAGATATTCCACACCTGATACACCTCATTATGGTGTATCGGATCCCACTCACAGCTCCTCTGTACAGGTTATTATGTTTAAACTATTAGCATGGAAAAAAACAATTCTTAATCTTATAACATTATTACATCATTATCATAGTAATATTATTGTTATACCTCAAAAACACGCCACCATTGCTGCAGGTCTGATGGAGAGACGGAGGACCAATCAGAATAGGGTTTGAAATGTGTGGTGAAACATGGTGTCACTAACCGTGTCGCTGCAGCTGGAATGAATCTGCGACATTCAAATTGTTAGTTACTGACTTGTTGATGATTCCATGTAAAGTAATTACTCTTACTATTATTAATACGTGTGTCTGGTATTTATCACTTACATGTTACCATGTAGGGATATCCTCATCCGTGGTCGGCCTGCTGTCTGTGACATCGATGATGGGATGTCATCAATATGTATATCATCATCTGAGGGATGAGTCGTCACTATGGGGTGCCTAACGTGGCGCGCACCAGATCCATGTCCAGATGGCGTGCCTCCACCGCCGTCAGATCGGTGCTCATGTGAGTGGACGTGCGTCGCTGGCACTGTTGTGTCCTGCGTCTCTACACCGACATCCTCTTGTGCCCGGGATGAAGAACCCATCCTATGTCGTTCATTAAGTATTGGCTCCATTACCTCCTTAAACTGCGCAAATGGTCCTTTCCCAGGTCGGCGTTTATAGGTGTTATCCCCTTTACGAGGCATCTGCATTTATTATTAGCTAAGTAGGTAAATTAAACATAACATATATTGACTGACATATATTGTGGAGTATTAGGGGTACATAAATTTACCAAATATTTTCTACACATTAGAAATGACAGGTTATCATTATTCCTAGTACATGTTATCTAATCATTCATTCGACCCACTGCTTCCATTCTCGTCAAACTCCTCAGACTCTTCAGTGTCACTGTCATCGGATATAAACTCCTCCTCATCCTCTGTCTCGCCATTAGATCCCCCCTCCTCAAGTACATCTTCTTCAATATCATCACCGACACCCGGGTCAGCTAACTCCTCAACTGGGTCATCTTCAATTCTTTGACAATTCACGGATCCACTGTCTTGATACACGTCATCCTTGTCCAGAATTGCATACTGTATTATCCATTGAGGTTTTATCTTCATAACAGCTGACCACCCGTTTCTTTCACGTGACTTACTCGGATATTGTGTGTAGTAAACTTGGTCAGCCTGTGATGCTAGAATGAAAGGATCAAACTTCTGATATCTGCGGCTATTCCGGATCTCAACTAACCCAAACTGTTTATGCATTCGAGTTCCACGTTCAGGTGTTGGGTCAAACTAGGTGTACCTAAACAAGACAACATTCTTACGTGGAAAGCCCGGATATTCGAGTTGAATGACTTCTTCTAGTATACCATAAAAATCACATTCAACTTCACTTGCACCCGTGCTGCGTATGCACACTCCACTATTGAATGTTGATTTGTCCTTCCCCCATTCACTTATGTGAAACTTGTACCCATTTGTGAAATAAACCGGCCATGTCTGAACCCGACGTGAGGGCCCACATGCAACATCCCACAAGATGTTATCGACAATATTGTTACCTGGGTCATCAACCTATGTAAAACATTTTTAATTAGGGACAATATATATGGAGAATTTTATAACTTAACATATTGCAATATATACTGACTAAAAGCACACGTACATAGTGTCGGAGCCAGGCTGAAAAATTGTTTTCAATGTGTATGTCCATCTCAGACATTGTTATCTCGGGTGCAGTTTCCCTGACCATGTCCACAAACATACTGTGGGCAATAAGAGAAACAATGAAAATCAGTTAGTTTTGTTTGTTGAGTAGTCATGAATTTCAACATAATCAAAGTTGGAATGTCTTTTCATGAACGATGACTTACTTTAGATATGGCCTGATCTCAGCACAGTTTAGAAGAACATATGTGGTTGTAAGTCTGAGTTCATCGTCCGTGAGGAATCTATATCGGCATGCACCATATGCATGTCCCGAAAAGGTGAATATGGACCACATGTCACCATTACATGGGACAGGACCACCATCATCATTTCTCGGTACTCGGTTCATCATGGAGGGAACATGGGACTCAAAATAATGAGAGCAAAAGATGGAAGTCTCCTCTATAAGGTATGCTTCACATATCGATCCCTCAACATGAGCTGTATTAGAAACCTTCATTTTTAGGTCATGCATGCACCGCTCAAATTTATACATCCATCGGTACTGAACAGGTCCTCAAACCCTTGCTTCAAATGGCAAGTGAACTGGAAGATGCTCCATGACATCAAAAAACCCTGGAGGAAAAATTCTCTCAAGCTTACAAATTATAATTGGAATATTGGCCTCCAACGCAAACAAGTGATTTTCATGCAGCTCTGGAGAGCACAAGTCTCTAAAGAATAGGCTTAACTCCGTTAATGGCTTCTAAATATTCTCAGGTAGTGCTTCGAGGGCAATGGGGAGAAGCCTTTGCATCATAACATGGCAATCATGACTCTTCATGCCATACATATTGCAACCAGCTGTATCAACACATCTCCCAAGATTCGAGGCATATCCATCAGGGAGTCGTAAAGATTTTACCCAAGCGATCACATCTTGCCTTTGGTTAACATCAAATGTGAACCTCGCCTTTGGTTTGAACGAACGACCATCATCAAGTGGAACCATGTTTAACTCCGGCCGATTACAATAAATTTCCAGGTCCTTCCGTGCTTTCACATTATCTTTCGTTTTGTTCTTAACATCCATCACAGTATTCCATATATTCTCAAACACGTTCTTCTCAATATGCATAACATCAAGATTATGTCGTATTAAGTTCGTGGCCCAATATGGTAACTCCCAGAAAATGTTTCGCTTCGTCCAATTATGTGATTTACCGTAATCACACGGTCGATTTTGTGGACCATCGTTACCAACTGATGGAATCCATGAGATTCTTTCAAATATATCTTCACCTGATAAGCGCGGAGGAGGCAATGACTTTTCTGATTTCCCTTTCTTAAAGCAAGTACAATTCCTTCTATATTGGTGGTTCCGGGGGAGGAATTGCCGATGACAGTCGAAAAATAAAATTTTCCCGCCATACTTAAGTTGGAATGCCTTACTTTCACCCATACAAATAGGGCAAGACAATCGCCCATGTGTCATCCACCCTGATAGCATGCCATAAGCCGGAAAGTCATTTATGGTCCACATTAATGCTGCTCGCAGAATAAAATTTTGTTTCAATGACACATCCCATGTTTCAATGCCATCAAACCACAGATGTCGTAGCTCGTCTATTAGAGGTTGTAGATAAACATCAATCTTATGATTTGGGCTACGTGGACCTGGAATCAGCAACGAAAGGAACATATAGGGTTTTTTCATGCACATCCAAGGGGGCAAATTATACGGAGTAACGATCACAGGCCAACAAGAGTATTGTTTCCCAGATGGTCCAAAAGGTGTAAATCCATCGGCACACAACCCCAATCTGACATTTCGTGCTTCCGAAGCAAACCATGGGTAGGTCTGATCAAAATGTTTCCAAGCTTCACCATCTGATGGATGTTTTATACACACCTGGGACCTGTGTTTGCTCCTTATGCCACCTCATCTGCTCAGCTGTTGCCAATGACGCAAATAAGCGTTGCAGACGAGGGCTTAGTGGTAAATAATGCATGGTTTTCCTCGGTCGATCTTTACCACGACCTCCCTTTTTTGGCTTATATCTCTCAGACCCACAGTACTTACAAATACGATCAGTACTGTCATCTTTCCAGAACAACATACAATCATTCACACAGACGTCAATCTTCTCGTGAGACAGACCCAACTGGGAAACTAATTTCTTAGTTTCATACCAATTTGATGGCATCTTACTATCTGTTGGTTGAGTCTCCTTCATCAGTTGGGCAATGCCATTAAAGCATCCTCGTGACATGTGATACTCAGACTTAAGGTTGAGAAGGCGGACAGCAGCAGATAACTCAGAATGACTTTCGCACCCATCCCATAAAGGAGTTGATGCTGAATTCAAAAGATTAAAAAAATTTTGAGCACTTTCATTCGGCTCCACAACATTGTCTTCCGGAAATTGTGAGTAACTAGGGCCAACGGCATCTAATACCATCCTTTCATATGGATTCGTCGAACACCCCTGGTCAAACTCCCTAAACCCACCCACACCCTGAGCCGTATCTGATGCTTCATTAAATGGCTCACCATGAGCGGTCCAATTCAAGTAAAAAGGCTTAAACCCCCATTTGTACAGATGAACTCTGACCTCATCAGCCTGATTAAACCGCAAATTCTTACACTTCCGACAAGGACAGCGAATGCATAACCCGCTCATAGTTTCAGGGTGGGATACAGCAAATGATATAAATTCTTCCACCCCGGACTCCCACTGTTGTGTGTAACCAGTTCGGCCAGGCAAGAAACGGTTACTGTACATCTAACTACAGGCGGATTCCATTACACAAAAAATCTGTTCGTAATCATAAACACCTCAATCAATTAAATGATATACGTACTCAAGTTTTAAATTGAGTTAGTAAAAATAACAAAAGTATGCTTCAATGTTTACGTTCTCAAGTTTACAGTATTTTTAGATAGACAAAGTTTATTCTCAATCTTATTGTTCTTAGTCATTTTTTCTAAATTAGATTGCAGTCACTTTTTAGTCATTTTTTTTCCTAATTAGACTACAGTTGCCCTTTCAATGAGTAAATTGATTTAGGGGTTTAAGGTTTTTTAGGGTTTGAAGTTTTTTTAGAGTTTAGGGTATGTGTATTGGGATTTTGTTAGGGTTAAGGGTTTTCGATTTTTTTTTTAAGGATTTAAGGGTTTTAAGAGGTTAAGGGTATTGGATATAGACTTTGGGTTTTATATTTTTGATATTTTGTCTAGGGTTTAAAATGTGTGTTTAGGTATATGAAATTATCTACATAAGGTTATTGGGGTAAATTGAATTAATTCAATATTATGGTTTTGGGAATTATTTTAAGGGCTATTTGGGATTAATTTGGAGATTTTTTTATGATTTAGGGATTACGAATTTTTATGGGGTTTAGAGATATAGAATTAGGATTTAGGGTTTTTAAGGGTTTATGATTATTGAATTATAAATATTACAGTATTGAAATTTAGGGTTTAGGGATATATATTTAGGGTTTGGGTTAATGGTATATTAGGTTGAGGGTTTTAAGGATATAGAATTTGGGTTTAGGGTTTTACGGTTTATGGTTTAATTAGGCTCTAGGGTTATGATTTAGAGTTAATGTTAGTTACTTAGCTAGGGTTTAGGGATATAGAATTAGGATTTAGGGTTTATAAGCGTATAAGGTTTAGGATATTTTAGGGTGTAAGATTTAGGGATATAAAAATAGCTACGGTTTAGGGTTTTGGTTCTTAGGGTTAAGGGATATAGAATTAGAGTTTAGGGTTTTAGGCCTTGGGGTTTAATTTGGGTTTTAGGTTTGAGGTTTGTGTATTTATGGTTTAATTTAGGGTTTTAGGGTTTACATTTAATTAACAAGGCTTTAGGTTTAACGGGTTGTACTTAGGGTTTAGGGTTTTAGGTCTTAGTGTTTAATTTATGGTTATGGGTTTGTGTATTTTGGGTTTAATTTAAGATTTTAGGGTTTTGGGTACAGTATTTAGGGTTTGGGATTTAAGGTTAATTAATGGTATATCAAGTTTAGGGTTTTACATCTTTGGGTTTAATTGAGGGTTTAGGGATATAGAATGTGGATTTAGGGTTTGGTTGCTTCTTTTGGAAGGTTGGTGACAAATTCGAATGAAAATATCTTTTCGATTGTCGATTTCGCTATTCTGTGACTTAAACTTTTCTTTTTTGTGAAACACATTTCCAGACACTATATTATTTTCGTAAATTATATTAGACCCTAAGTTTAATAAATTATAGTGTTTTTGTTTAATTCATTGGTTATTTTTTTTAATGTCTTATTTCCCAAAGTCATCACCATGATTTAATTAATTTTTTCAATAAAATAAGTCTTTTTTTTCTTAACTTTTCCAAAGTCAATTGTTAAACTCTTAACACCTAAAGTTTTTACATTTTCTTTATTGGTCTCCAGATCAAATTTTTAATTTTTCTGCATTATTATTGTCATATTATTGGAACATGGTTTTATTATAATAATAATAATTATTATTATTAGACCATGACATAATCTAACCATTTACACTAAATCACTCCAACTAAATCATAACTATACCTATTAACATACACTTATACTAATAATCATTCCATAAAACTGAACATTATACAACGAACAAAGAAATTACATATTCACTCTAATCCATCAGAAAAAATATCCACAGATATAACAAATAATGTATATAAACTGCAAATTCAAATACGAACAACTATGATCAAACCACAGTGACAACACATAAATTTTATTACCAACATTAATAATAAAAAACAATTTCCCTTCACAAATCCCGTTTTCAATTCGAAAGGAAAAAAATAGAAACTTACCTCGAACGAGTTCGAACGGAGAGGAAAAACAATGGGTACGTCTTTAGGCTTACAGATGCAGAGAGGAACTGAAAAATGGGGGGAAAACTTAAAATCCTGGTAATATAAGACATTTCTGAAAAATAAAAAAAGAAACGTTACTCTACACGCGTAATTTAAACAAAATTCTAATAATTATTATAATTATTAGTATCCTTATTATTAGTATTATTATAATTGTAAATAATTATTAGTTTTATTTTAATTATTAGTATTATTATTATTAGTATTATTATAATTATTATTATTTGTATTATTTGGAGGTAATATTATTATGAATATTATTTCAACTATCACTAACCAAATATTTTTATTATTTTCTAACTTACTACTACCACAATCAACTAGTAATAATTATTATTATTACTATTATTATGTTTATATTATTGGGTACAAAAAATAATAATAATAAATTAGTATTATTATTATCATTAGTGCTTTGTTTGTTATTTTATCCATAGAGAAATTATCCCACAATCTAATTTTATCCAAGATAATTACTAAGAAGAAAAACATTTTAATGACATCACTAAAATTACCCATAATAAAAAATTAATTAACACAAAATAAATGGGAAAGACCCAACTAAATCACCAGAAAAATGTAGAATGAACAGTCATAATACTAAAATTTTAAGTACAACATAAATAAATAAATACATATTCTTTCCCAAAAAAAGAATTAATTCGGATAATTAAAAAAATTTAATAACTTACCTCAACCAACTTGCGCAGCAACCGAATCAACACAATGAGAAGATAATCCACCTCAAATAAAAGCTGAAATTAAAAGAACAATGCATAAAAACCAAGAACCACGATTTTCGCAAGTATATACGTTAAACTAGAATATAATTAAATAAAAAATCCATACCCGAGGTCGCCTAGCCCAGATCTATCCTTCGCGGTTGCGAACGGCGGTAAATGGCCGGAAATCGGCCGGCTAGCACAGCGACGACGACGCGGACCACCCAGCGTTTCTCTCTCCCTCGACGCGGACGCGAAAATGGCAGCTGGGGAAGACGATTTAAAAACAAATTTACCAACAGCTAGCCGTTGGTAAATTTTTAAATGAAACGCTGCGTTTAAATTATAGAAAGTACCCTAAAAAAAAAAATTTACCAATTGCTGGGAAGTTGGAATTTTACCAACGGTTAAGCCCATTGGTAATTACCAACGGTTTGCACATTGAAAACAAAAAAAAAACCTATTAAATTTTTTTGAAACCCTCACCAACGCGTGCACGTTGGAAAATAAATACCAACAGTTCTAAATGCCGTTGGAAAACCATTATATTTTAGTAGTGAGTGTTTTCCTTAGTTGATATACCCTCATTGATTGCCGCGTGGTCATTTTTTTTTTAATGAAGTAATTAACCTTGTATTGTAGAATGGAAAGTAGAAATCCAAAAGTACCTTTAATTAAGACTAATGGAAACTTTAACGCCGTTTATTATCATGCTTATATAAAATGGAAACTATGCATTTATTTACACAAAATTGGAAAGGAATACATTTGACAGATTATCATTCAAATTAATTAACATCACCATTTAAGGGCGTTAATTCACAAAAAAAAAAAAAGAAAGAAAGGAAATTTCCCATTCTTCGATTATTTTTTATGCAAATAAAAGTTGTATTTGGCCGGGTAAAATTAAGGGCATCTACTCCTTTTCTGAAATGTTTCCTTATTTAACGACTTAAATTTGATTGAAGCAAGTCAACGGTTTAATTTACCAATTTTAAAGATGTGAACGGTTAAACTTACCATACAAATTTAATTAAATTTTAATTAGAAATGCAAATTTGATATGTTTGTAATTAAAAATGTCAACAATTTTCCCCAATTCACCGATTCAAATGCATTGAATTTAACTAAAACTTTTAGGAATTCAAATTTCATATGTTTCCTTTTTTTAATTTTTTGAGGGCGTGATTTAAGGGAGAAAAAAGTTTCACTAGAAATGTACTACAATAAACAAAAACAAGACTCGTCGGTTTAATTTACCATATGTATACAATCCAACAAAAAGGTAAGACAATTAAGCATTCAATCAATATTCAAAAGCTGATACCTTACTGTGTATTATAAATAGTATATTATGTTAATCATGACTTTAATTCACATTGGTTCAATGGAAATACAAGCAAAAATTTGCCACTGATATGGAAGTAGAGTTACAGTATGTTCAACAAAGAGTGGCATGTGTGGCCTATGCGTTGTTTGGACTTTGCATCACATTGGCCAATGCATGCTCATTTGTTCACAATGGTGAACCAAGACAAGTTACAGAAGAGAAACCAATATCTGGAAACTTTTGGGCAAGACCAGAACTGAAGTTGGCTATCGAGCATGTAGAGTGGCGGTTATTGCTAGGTCGATCAGCAATTTAAATTACCAAGAGAAGGAAAAGCTAAGGCATATGAAGTGGAAACTGCTATGTAAAGTGTAAATGGAAATTAAGAAAATTTCATTGCATGATTGATTTTTCATATTTTTTAAGTTATGGTTTATATCATTACTTTTTTAAATATCCAAGGCCCTATCAATAATTGTAAGCCTAAATTAAATGAATGAAATAGAATTGAAATCCAACCAAGAATTAATGATTTGGTGTTGTCGACTGTCCATAAAGGAACTTCGAAAAAAAAAAAATCCTGGATGAACTTTAAGGAACATTCTGGCTTTTAGTATTCTCGAGCTTATTTGTCTAAAATTAATTTGGGAAGCAACTATCCATTTTAGTGAGATTTATTATAATTTGCCCCTAAATTTTAGGGAGTATTCTTTGCCCCTTCTATTGCAGAAATGCACGATTTGCCCCTGATTTAAACTTTTCCCTTTTTCTAAAAAAAATTATTTTACATTTATATAGAAAAAAAAACTGCTAACTTAAAATACCCTTTAACTCTAAAAAGGAAATATGCATACCAAAATTATTAAAAAATAAATATAGTATAGTCTAAATTTACCTTTCAGAAGTTATTGTCGGACAATATAAAAGAGACAGAGGCAAAGTATATATTTTTATAGCAAGAGGGGTAAAATGTAATTTTAATTAAATCTTGGGAGACAAATTATCCTTATTTCCATAATAGTTAAAATATCTATCTACTATGTGTATAAAATGCGAAACAATTAAGGAGTACAAATGTGATTTCAATAAATGCTGAAGAAGTGACACATGACATTTTTTTACTTGGACAATTACTTACTTATTTTTCCACTTATTTTTAAATGTCCGGTTTAGCCCAAAGTAACTTTAGCCAATTTTTTTCCCCAATTAATTTAAGTCAAATTTAGTAACACACCAATTTTGAAGATTGTGAAATATATATCACTATAGCAAATCTCAAGTATAGCGCCATCAAGGGCGACCGCCTTTTTGATGGCTATTGAAATGGTTGCTCAAAAAGTTTTGGGTGTTTGTGGTGACCATTTGGCTACCGTTTGAAATTGGTTGCAAAGGCAGTCGCTTAGAGCGACCATCCTAGTGACTGTTTCTTATAGGCCCACATTTTGGTTGCCCAAGTTAAAAACCGATCAATGACTGAATTGTTAATTTTTTAAGTTAAATTGAATAGTTTCAAACTCTGAGAATTAAGTTGTTAGGCACTATAAAGAATCAGGTACCTTTGTAACATGATAAGAACTTGGAGGACCTAAAGCATGTATTAGGTTTAACAACTAGTATAAAACCCACACACTTCTTTGTTTTCATTTTCTATCGCACACTTTTCTTAAATAACCATCTTTAGATTTTGTTTAGATTTTTATTGATCTACAATAAAAATTCAATTCTCTAACCATTTATCTTATATTTTTCGGTTATTGGTTTGGCTTTCTAGGTTGATGAGTTAGAGAGGAGTTGATGGTATTTCTCGGTGCGTGGTTCTGATGGTGATGACATCACTGGAGTGACTTTTGGTCATTGTCAGTAGTGGCCCTCAAGCAAGTAATTATGTCATTACATAATGCTTTTCTTCGACTTTATCTTTTCCTTAATAACTATTTTCAAATTCCTTTTAAATTTTGATAAAATCTTGAGTTGACTGTTCAATCTTTAACTGTTTCTTTTACATTTTTTTTTGTTTTAGATTGATGTTCTGAGTGTGTTCTTTGGACGGACTTGATTTTCTAGGCATGGTTTTGGATTGATCCTTAACGGACATGTGGGGCTCTTTTGGTTATAGAGGAGTTTGATGGCTCCAGAACCTATTAATTCCTTTTGAAATTGGAAAACACAAAATTTCAATGGATTTGACTTTGAATTTGAATTGTAGATTTGAATTTATTGTAATAATTTTATTTTTTAATTCAATCTGGTACCCAATGACTGTTTGAGCAACCATTTGCTTCAGTTTCCAATTCAGTCGCGTGACGGTCACTAGCCCTTGGTGACTAGGGTATTAGCGACAAGTTTGTGGCCATTTGTTTTAGTCATTGAAAAGTTAAATTGGCAATTGTTTGGCCACGAATAGTTGGTTGCTCTAAGCAAATTTTGTTGTTGTGTATTTTCTTTAATTAATGTTACAATTTCTATCCTCCATGTGTTTTGATTAGTTACATCCTTAAAAATTTTAAGCTACTCTATATTTGGGTAAGTCAACCATGAATTTGAACTATATAGACATCTTACGTACATCAAATAAAGAATGCAATAGTGATACTTATGTAATTGATCATAAACAATTATACTAACTAAAATTTTGGGCAAGTGATTTTCATAAATATAGTATTTGTCCAAAAAAATTTAGTATTCAATTTAATTCAAATAAGTAGGGATGGAAGTGAATGTCTGCAAGAAAGAATTTGTACAGAAATTCCTGCTCTTATTTTCTCCATTAGTACCTTTTTGTTTGTGTGTCAAACATTTCAAGTAATTTTTACAACACATGTGATACTATTTCATACTCTATAGTTTCATTTGCTTTGAAGACCAAACTAAATTATAGTGTTTATCCATTTCCTTATTTTGTGGTAGGTAGGTTAACGAGATAAATATCTTTTCCTACTTACTACTTTGCGGAGATGATCGACATAGAAATTACCTAATATTGTATAGGTGGCAGAAAACATTTCTATGATTACAATGGTTTTGTGGACAAGCCAAGTTCAATACTGATCTACACATGGTTTCATTATTTTAATAAACTTAAAGTTACCTTTTTTTTTATTTAAGATGATTTATGTAAATTGGATTTTCATCAATTTGACCGAGTTATTTATGTTCGTGATAACACAAGTGAGGTTATTTTCTCATTTTAAGAGAAGTTTAAATGAGTTAATCAGATTTCATCTAATTTTAAGTTAACTTAATAGGTTTATTATGATGAAAATATTTTTTAGTGAAGTTGATAATGTAATATTAGATTTTTTATATATATAATAGAAGTATAAGTTTATATCGATTTTTTTTTTATCTAGATTATTGTAAAACATCATTTGTGATAGAAAAACAAAACCCATTGACAACATTTTTAATAGATTTATATCAATCCTAATAATTTATATTGTTTAGGTGGGTTGACGAGATAAGAACCTTTTTATTCCCACCTTAATGCATATATTTTTTTTAAGTTCCTTTCTTGATTAAAATGTTGAACTCAAAATATAATATTCTTATAATTCATGTTACTTTTTTTACCAATTTTTTAAAATAAAAAAATTACTGTAACTTTTCATTTATGTTTTAAACTTTTTGGATCCCGTGACAATGCTGGTTATATATATATAACAAGACACATTTAGAGGAGTGTTGTTTCTTTTCATTAATTCAGTTAATGACAAATTGCCATGTGACACTTTTTAAATTTTTCATAGTACAATTTCCATATCCAAAAAGTTATATTTTTAATTTATCCACCATTATCAATATATTAAAAATACTCATTTATAATAGAAAAGTTAGGTCATTAATAGTTTGACTTTTACTTTTGACGATAAAAATGAAAAAAATGGAAATTTTAGGTCATTTATGGCCGGTCAACAATTTAGGAAAAGGAAAGCCAATATAATGCACTATTTTGAAACCATTTTGGTTAGAACGAATTAGAAAAGGATAAAATTCAAATTATAGCCAAAATTCAGAAAATTTTTCCTAATTATAGTGGTATTACGTGTAAAATTACAGCCAACATTACATATTACTGTGTAATTAACAAATATGTATTTATATATGCCATATATAATATTACACAAGAGTCAAATAACAACCAAAATTAAGAAGTAACAGAAATCGAGTTTTCATGCATATGGAGACCACAATACTATAAAACTTATACTTTCTTCACTGGCTATGAATACAATTTCATTGCAATGTAAAAATAATTGTTGTCTATTTATTCCTAAGCAATCGCACAAAATATGTGTTATTTCTTGGGAACTGTTTTTCTTTACTGAAATGGTTTTAGTTGTGGCTGACGGTGAAACGAGAAGAAGATCACAAAAAAAAAAATATTGACACAAAACAGAATGAGGCAAAGATCATTTTGGGAAAACAATAAAAGTGAAGCTCAGATAAAAAAATGTAAAAGAAATTGTGTGAGAAAAATAAAAAATAAAAAAAAAAACAGAATAGAGAAGAAATGACAAAAAGATCTTGAGACAGATTGTCCAAGAAAAAATAAAAGAAAAAAAACATAAAAATAAATAATAATAAAAACAGAAACAAAGTAAAAAACAGATAAGAACTGAAACAAAATATAAAATCTCACATGAAAATAACCTAAACAATAAAGAAAAACAAAAATCCTTGACATATCTCACGCCAAAGACCACAGCCGTCCTTTCGCCGGAAACGAATTCGAATGTTGGTCAAAAGCGCAACAACTCACTCTTGCTCATTCAAGGAACAAAAAATAAAAAATAAAAAGCATATCGAGTGGTGAATCTAGTTGAAGACCAAGATAGGCCGTTCAGATCTAGTTGCATTTGGCCATAAGGGATGTCGTAAATGGCAGTTGCACACAGTGGCTATTGGGATTCATAGAAGCCATAGGAGAGAAAGAAAAAGAATATGACCGAAAAAAAAAAGGAGAAGAAATGACGGAAGGTGCATCTTAGGGGTTTTACATAGGGAAGTAAATACTGCTATATCCCTCATAAATTTCTACATTAGTTGCCAATGGTCTCCAGGGTTTTCTAATTTTCCATTATAGCCCTCGTGTGTTATAAAAGTAATGGGCTTAGGGTGTTGGACCTGATGCAATTGTCAAGTTTTCCCTCTATTTTTATTGTTATGGGCCCATATTATTGGTCCATATTTTTACAATTAGGGGTCCGATCCAATTATCACTTTTTCTATTTCTTTTATAAGTTTTTTTGTCCAGCCCAAAAAGATCAACAAATATGACAGTTTTAAAATATTAAATAAATAAAATTAAAAAATTAAAATATACTATATTAATAAAAAATTATATATGAAAAATAAAATAAATTTAAAATATAAGTTGACGTATGATTAGATAATTATGCTTTAAAAAAAAAACAAACTTTTTTGTAAACTAATATATAAAATTTGGAAAATTAAATATAGTAAATTAAAAGTTAAAAAATAAATAAATGAAAAAAAAAATTCATAAAATTTTATTAGACAATATTTAGTGAATCGAGTAATAATTATTATTATGTAGATAGAGTATTAACATCCAAATGCCATTAATTCTACATGGAATGGAAGTGCAAATACTGCATTTTCAAAGTTTTTCATTTTATTATTTTATTTTTATTTTCTATCATTCTATACAAAATTTCATTACTTTGATGACTAGGTCACCTCAAATCATAGTACAAAGGATCAAAATGTTCAAGTCAGTATAATTCGGTGAACTAAAAGTATATCATAGTAATATATTATACTTCCTCAGTCCCGTTTATTTTGCTCCATTTCAGATTGCACGTAGTTTTAGGTAGAAGGGTAGTTTCCATGCGTTTTTCAATTTTACCCATCCCAATTAGTCGTCCACATTTCCTCGTTGTTGATCTGTTTATTCACTGTTGGTTATCCGTCGTTGATCGTTTGTCGTTTGTTGGTCAATCGTTTTCGTCGTCCACCATCCGCCAGTCTTATCGATCGCCTTGTCTCGTCATCCTCTCATCCATTGCGAGATCTCGTCCTGTCGGCCTCATCTGTCAGTCTTCTCTCATCCGTTCCTTGATTCATCCGTCGTTCCTCGAATCGTCAGTCCTTGCTCATCCGTTCGTCTTTCCTCACCTTTATCCATTCCTCGATTTTCTGGCCTCCTCGATTCATCACCTCCGCCCATTCCTCAATTCATTAGCCTTGTTGATTGTGCCCTTTCCACTTTTGGTCCTTCTCTTAGCCCGTCCATGCCCAATCGGGAGAAAGGAGGCACTGATAAAGTGGCTGCCATGGCCAATAAGAGGGAAGCAGTCAAAGACTCGGAGGGAAGCTGAAGCCTGAAGGGTTGAAGTGGTTTTTAGTCCAATTCTATGTTGGGCTTTAAGAGCATAATTGTCTTTTGAATGAATAAAGTTTGCTAAAAAGGAAAATAGTGCAAAGTTTTGTGATATCCCTAAAAGAAAAATAGAGCAAAACTTTTAGGACAAAGGGAGTAGTATATTTGATGGACAAAAAACTTTATTGAATTTCATATAATTTATTAAATTATATTATAGTAATTATTAATACAAAGTATAAGTTTCTAATGATTTTCGTTATTAATTATGCTACATTATTGTATATCTTTTTGAATGAAGGGAAAAAAATAATTGGAAAAACTTATTCAAACAGTTTACACCAATCTGATTTATACATTACTGGTATATTATCAAGATAAATACTTTTCCCTATTTGCTGCTATATGGGGTTAATGTTCATAGAAATTGTTTAATCTTGTACAGATAGTAGAGAACATTTGTACAATGGTTTTTTTATAGCGAATGTGGTTGGGTAAGCTGGACCAAAGAGCTTGGTGAGCAGTGAATCTGAATCCTGCGTCCGAAGATAGTGTCAGAGCCCTACGATGTGCTCCTGGGGGAAACCTTTTGATGCTTAAGTTAGTTTTCCAGTGGAGAGTAGCAGAGAGAAGGGGAGGAGAGCCCTGATCCCTTACCTCGGGATTGATAAGGGTTTATATAGTCGAGGCGAGCTCCGGGTAGTTTGTTCTGGGCATAAGAATCTCATAGCCTATCTCGTATTTGTGAGATCTATTTTCCTTCCATGGGAGGTTTCCTTTTGGGGCCTTTTTAGGCCTCCAAGCATGGCCCATCCTCTAGTCATCTGTATTTAGGCATTTAGGTTCGTTTCCTACCAATGGGCCCTTCCTTTAGGAGAGAATGTAGGCTGAGGGTCCTGTATTCCTTGGTGTGTCCGGATGACACCGTTTGAGGGTAAGGGTGTGATTATCTTTTTTTCTGTTAGCTTCCTGGGGAAGTTGGGTGGATGTCACTATTTTAGGTTTTCCAGTCCACCCCTTATATGCGGTTGTAACATATGTTAAGTGCGTCGGCTGATAGGAAGGTAAAGAGATGTCCGTTAAATGCTTTTAAGAGAAATGACAGGGTGTGGCTAACTTGGCAGCTACGAGTGGCCATGTGTCCTATGGTGATTAACCAATCATTCGAATTAGTGATTTTTTAGGGGAAACCCAAGGGTCACAGGTTTTCCTATATATGTCATGAAGGTTTCTTTTCTTTCATTGTTTGGCTTGTTCTACTACTTTCATGTTTCCTGAGTTGTTGGTGCCAAAGTTCACTAGGATTTTTCTTCTGAAGTTTTTCTCTTTCTTGCAGTGTTCATTCTTCTTCAGTGTGTTCAGTTAAAGGTTATTTGTCCTTTTTTCTTGTCTTACGTTTTCCCATTTTCATTTTTTCTGGGTACTGGGTTTTTTGGGTTTCCATCCTTCCACTGCCTTGTTGCGTTGGTAGAAGCACTAATGTGTTCTTGTTGATTTTTCTGGATGGCTTCCACAAAATCATTGTCTGAGGATGCCGCCAACGCCAATAAAGCCTCCATGATGCCTTTCTTCCCTAATAATAGGATAATGGAAGGAGTTGTGAATCAGCACAGTAAAGGGATATTGGCGACAAACTACGCTAGATATTTCTGGCCAAACGGTGTTGTTGCCACCCTCTCCCATGGACAGGCCCTCAAGGATTAGGGCTTAGTAGGAGGATGCAAAAGGCAAGACGTGTTTTTTGTTTTCGTGGACCAACTCCAGGCGAGGCTTCACTTCCTTGTTCATTGTTGGTAGAGTAGATCTGTGAGCACTACCAAGTTTCGCCATCACAATTGGTGCCAAACATATTTTTTCATATCAACGGCTTCATCTTCCGCTGCAAGTTGGCGGGGGTGTCTCCCCAATAGGAGGTCTTCCTCTATTTTTATATGCTAGACTTAAAGAAAGATGCCAGCTTTTTCCACATCTCCCTATTAACAAAAGCGAGAACAAGTCCTTTGCCTTTATATCCTGCAAGGACTCATGATCGAGGTAGAGGGAGTGCTTCTTTTTCATAGTGATGAAATAAGAATGAAGGTTTTTTTGTGAGTTCACGAACACCCGATAGCATGCCCTAGTTGGGGCGTTGCCCATATATGACGGCTTTGAGGGCTATTGTGTTAGTATTGTGCCCAAAAGCCAATCATGAGATGATTGTATTTTGGACATTGAGGCATGATATTTTATTGAGGCATTAATTCAGTAATTATGTTTGTTGTACTGTTTCTGCGTAATGTAATAAACATAATTATAACCCTAGAATAATGATATTCTTAAATGTCCTTGGTCTAGTATTATCATGGAACGGGCTACAATAATACATAAAGACTAGTATATGTAGAGACTAATAAAAGATATATAGCCTACATATGGATACAAATTAGAGAACTTGTGTACTGGACCGACCTACCATGAGAATGCTACATGGATCGTTATATGAGTGTCATAAGTGATTCTCATGGTGATCATGTATATGTAGTTCTTTGACCTAAGGTCATCAAGGTTCCCTACATGTGAGTCACGTACTTTGATACTTTCTTTTATTGATTGTACCTAAGCAAAGTTGAAGGAGGTCATTGGGTAGGTCACATATCATGCGAAGGGTTTTGTATGATCAAGATTGTATTTGTCCTTCTTATATAACGGGAATGATATCTTCAGGCCCCTTGATACAGTGAGACTAAGAAAAAGCATGACCATGCTTGGATGAGTTAATATACAATATCAATGTCATCAGTTTAAGTTAGTCTACCCAGTAATCAAAAAACCATAGATCGAGCTATACAAGAGTAAAATATTCCATGTCTCGTGCTTGGTTTTGATATCTTGGACAAAAGGACAATGTCATATACGGATAATGATCATAAAGGTTTAGTCGAATCACCGACAATCTTGTTACTTATCTAGTAATGATGTACTGCTAGACACCGCTCACTGTTTATGATTGTAAATGTGATTTATGATCATTGCCAATGTGATAGGAGCTTATTGGGTTGCACACATAGAGCCAATTGGATTATTTGAGTACATGGGTTGAATTGTTTAGTCTTGGTTTCATGATAATTTCATATTAATGATTGGCCCAAAGGTTAAGCCATTATTAGGCCTGAAATTAAAGCCTAATTGGATTAGGGTTTTGAAACCCATTAGGTTTGAGAGTTGAGTCTCACTATAAATACATCATATAGTGAGAAATTCATAGCTTTTGCCATAGCCTCCTTAAGGACAAAATCAGAAGAGTTCTAAAAGTTCTAGCCGCACTCTTCTTTGCCATTCTTTGGAGGACGTAAACTAGCATTATGAGCACAAGAAGAACGCATCTACCGGGATATAGTGGAGATGTGGTGATCTCGAAAGGCTCGTGTGGATACCATAGAGAGCTTCAACACGTTAACTGTTCATGTTTTATGATTTTACTCAACAATTTGGAGAAAGATCTCAACAGAGCTAGTTATAAAATTTTGAGCACCCAATTTACCTCATTCCATTTAGATCCTGAAGGGTTTTGGTTACATTCTACTGAGCTTGCTTGGCTCTCGAAATACTACATATTACTCGCTACTCAAGTTAGTCCATTAGTTGGAGAATGTGGTAAAGAACAACAATTTTTTTGTGTTATTCCTCATCCATTATACTGAAATACATTAGGCCACCCATATGTGGGTAGGGATCAATAAGGCCCACTTATCATATCTGGGCATTAGGGACCCTTATAATTGGGAGGAGAGCTAGGAAGAAATGCTGGTTGAAGCCTTCAGGATTGCTGCTGGTGCCCAGCAAGGCCCCCCGCCAAGGAGTTGTATTGCAATCATTGTTTTTTCCGTACCTTTTATGTATGGTTATGATATCCGATTGTATCATTCTTTCTGCAAAAATGAGCAGTCGCACCAAGGAGTTTCTGAGGAGGCCCAAGGGCATTGTTAAAGCCTTGGCAAATGCCCGTAAGATGAACATTCCTGCCGGAACAGCTCATGCTGCAGAGGCCCCTTCGTCTAAGTCCCTGTCCGAAGCGGTGGAGCTACCCGAATATTCTTCGGAGGAACAACTAGTCCGCAAAAGGGCAAGGCCCTCTGGCCCTACTGAAGATGATGCCCCCCGCAATGGAGGTAGTGGTAAGGTCATTTTGTGTTGATTGTGGGTGTTTCTATCTATCGAATTTGGTGAACCACGCAAAGTCATTTGAGGACCCTCCTGCCAAAGCCTTAGTAGTGTTCCAAAAGTATCAGGTAGTCCTAAGGCCTTCAACCTAGCACGGGTTCTAGCGAGGATCATTCCAGAGAAGGCCCCAACTATTTATGGGGTGGCCTCCTATGCTGAAACAAGATGAGTGCTTTTAGCCATGTAATCTGATCCCTATAAGATGTTAGGCACAGAAAAAAGACTTAGTGCTAAAGGGGATTGCACTTGACCAAGTCTTTGACCCTTTGTAGGCAGTGGGGATTGGCGAGTCGATCCTTGAGGATTGGTCTGACATTTGCCATCATATCCTAGAAGGGTTAAGGACCCTAAGGATCGGCAATTTTTGGCTCATCCCCATCATTCGAAAGAGTGTCAACTCATGAGCATGTGCTGTAGCCTTGTCCAAGTACTTTCCTTTGTTTATTTTTACCACTTCATTACGTTATTCCCTTTATTGACAAATCTGAGTTTTGGCAAGAAGCCATTGTTGCCTACACTTTAGGGGAATAATGGGTAGCCCAGGAGAAGATTTTCGTTTTGAGCTTAAAGCCCTCCACAAAAATACTAGGTCTTTTCAGTTGGAACTAGCTGGCAAATGAAGTGCTAATGATAGACTTATGAAGGACCTCAAGCTAGAGAGAGAGGCAAAGGAGGTGAAGGAGAGCCTTTCTTCGGAGCTGAAGTTGAAGGTGATGGAGTTGTAGGAGGCTTTGAAGCAATTTCTAGGGAAAGAAGCCGAGGATCGCTTGGCAGCCTTGCAGAGGGTGGCAGAGTCCAAGATAGATGCTGTCAATGTTCCTCTACTGATGGACAAGTATGCCGCTTGGGCTCAAGGACAGTTCCGGGTGAGGCTAGCTCAAGTTTGGTTGCCTCTACAATGCCCCTTATAGAGCGAATCAAGCTCGTTGGCTTTATTAGGTGTGAAGGCCATTTAGAATATCAATGCTTTTGAACCAAGGCCAACGCTCAAGTGAATAAGTTTGACTTGCTTCTCTTATAGGCTAAGAAAGGGTTTGGAAAGACTGCCTTCCTGGAGTTCAATGAGGGCTTTCTTTCCTACCACTTTCAACTCAAGTGACGTCATCTAAACCTTAATCTTTCTTTTCTCTCAGCTTATGAGGAGTTAGGTTCAAATTGCGAAGCCAGGCCGAAAGATGGGAGAACTGAGATTCTTATTTTTTACGAGGATGCATCAATGATGAACCTTGATGAAGACCCTTCTCCAGATGGGATTTAAAAAGCCCCTGTTGTTAGCTTTTATCCTTTTTTTTTGTTTTTGTTCCCCTAGGGTTCTCCTTTTAGTCTTCTGTAATAAATTTTTTTGTCAGGAAACCTTTAATGAGAAGTGTTTTCTTGGTATTTGAAGGTTTTATAAAGTCTTATTTCTGTGTGATATAATCATGAAATGTTAAGGAAGTGCCTGTTTATTGGCAAGTAACTAAGATACAAAATCTGAAGTAGTTATTTTTGCCATGATCTAAGCAAAGTAGATACACCCAAGTCCAGAACCGGTCAATAGAACACCTGCCCACACCACATGGGCTATCCTTTATGAAAAAAATAAGCACTAGGTGCTTATGTTCTAGAATTGGAGCCTATATATCCACATAAAGCTTCCCACAATTCACCAATGTGGGATATGGGGGTGTTACAAACTTCCCCCCTTATGTACCCAACTTCCCCGTTGCGGTCAATCGGATTACTTGGTTCCTTGGACCAAGTAACCTCTCTAATCGGACTATTTAGCCCCTGGCCAAGTAGCCTCTTGAATCCAGGATCAGTCCAAGTAGACGATGCATGTGCATATCCACTATGCCACACCATCATGGTCCTAGGTCGGCTCTGATACCATCTGTAATGACCCAAGTCCAGAACCGGTCAACGGAACACCTGCTCACACCATATGGGCTATCCTTTATGAAAAGGATAAGCGCTAAGTGCTTATGTTCTGGAATTAAAGCCTATATGTCCATATAAGGCTTCCCACAATTCACCCATGTGGGATATGAGGGTGTTACACATCTGAATGACAGTATCTGGGTAGATGCTTTCTTCTAAAGTTGCCAACTCAAAGACTCCTTCCATAAGATTCTTTATGACTATGTAGGGTATGTTCTAATTTGGCTTCAGTGTCCTATGCCTCGAGTTTCTGCTAGTCAATTCAACTTTGATGAGGAACATCCTTCCTGGTTGAATGTTTTTCACTTTTATCTTTTGGTTATAAGTTAGGGCGGTTAGCTACCTGAAGGCCTTCATGTGAACCCTCGCCTCCTCCCTCTATTACTAATAAGTCCAAATTTCGTTCAAGGGCTTTCTTATTTTGAGAAGAATTGTAGGCTTGGGTTCGTAAGCTAGGGTAAGAGATTTCTACGGGTATTAGGGCATTGGTTCCATAAGCCATCGTGAAAGGTGATTCTTTCATAACTCATCGGGGAGTCGTGCAATAGTACCAAAGGACACTTGGTAGTTCTTCCACGCACTTGCCCTTAGCCTCGGCAAGCTTTTTTTTCAAGCCTTCCTTTATCATTTTGTTGGCGATTTCTACCTACCTGTTTAACAGAGGATGAGAAGCATGACAGACGTACAGGTGAATGCTTTTATTTTTTCAACAAATCATTAAACTTACTGATTGTCAAATTGTTTTCCATTGTTGGTAACGATACCTCAGGGGCATCCAAAACTAAAAATAATGTTCTTCCATAGGAATTTAGTAACTTGTGGTGCTGCGGTAGAGGCCAAAGGCTCAACTTTTACTTATTTTATGAAGTAGTCTAGCTATAATGTAGTACTTAACTTGGCTTGGAGACATAGGGAGTACTCTAATTAGATCTAGCCCCCATATGGCAACCGGCCAAGGGTCCACTGCTAAAGAGGCACCAAAGGAGGGTAGCATCTGTATCCTTAAGTTAATTTGGCAATTATGGCAAGTTGGTATAAATTCCCTTGCATCCTGCCTGATCATAGGCCAAAAGTAGCTTTCTCTTAAAGCTTTGTAAGCCAATGCATTTGCTCCAATGTGTGCTCTATAGTCTTCTTAGTAGGCTTCCTTAAGAATGTGATGCACCTCAAGCTGGGGTAGGCATCGCTATAAAGGATTTGCAAACCCTCTTCTATATGGCTCTTTCTCGATGATGAGAAAATGCCTTGCCCAAATCTTGATTTCCCTCTTTTCCTTTTGGGTTCTATTTAGTGTACCTTTCTTGAGGTAAATTTTGATTGCCTCCTTCCAATAATCTCTAAGTGTCATAGCGATTATCAAGTGGATCAAAGGCTCTGTGAGGGTCTCTGTTATGGCATTTTCCCATCCTTTTAAGAGTATGTCTACCCTAGTATTTTGGCTCCTAGGGATCTTCTAACCTGCACGTGGTCAAAGATCTTCATCAGCTCTCTTGCTATGTCAAGGTATTTGCAAAAAGCATGCTTCATTGTGCCAACTATTCCCAAGACTTGGTTCACTATTAGTTGGGAGGCATTGTATATCTATATGCTTCGTACCCTCACCTGACCAGCCATCTACAGCTTTGCAAGAAGGGTTTCATATCTTGTGATGTTATTAGTTACGAGGAATTGAAATATAATTTTGAGGGTGGTTTCTAGACTGAGCGGGCCCATGAGTATAATGCCCGCTTCCTGACATTCGGGTCTCGAGGCCCCGTCGACATAAATTTCCTAGGTTAGCAGTGTATCAAGCCCTTGCTGTGCCTCAATACTCGACATCATTTCTGCTACAAAATCTACTAGGGCTTGTGCCTTGATAGCCTTTTAAGGTTCATGGTGATTTTCATATTTTCCCAGCTCGATACTCCGTTTAGTAAGTCTATCAGATTTATCTGGTTTTTGTAAAATGTGCTATGAAAGTAATTCTATTCTTACTATGATTTGGTAAGTTTGGAAGTATGGTTATAATTTTTTAGAGGCCAAGATAAGGGCTAGGACTTCCTTGTGGAGTATTGGTAATTGGATTCAGCCCCCTTAAAAACTCCTGTTGACATAATATACAGGCCACTGTTCCATTTCTTCTCTTCTGATGAGGATGGCATTGATGAAGCCGTCGGTGAAGGCTAAGTAGAGTAACAAGGGCTCGTTAGGCCTCGGTTGCCTTAGTTTAAGAAGTTGTCACAGATAATTCTTTACCTGTTGGAATGCCTCTTGGCATTTGTTTATCCACTCTAAGGCAACTTCCTTTTTCAATATTCGGAAGAATTGCTTACATCTATCGCCAGATTGATAGATATGCCGTCCCAACACTGTTAGCCTTCTGGCAAGCTTTTGGACTTTCTTCTTACTCTGAGGGCTAGGCATCTTGAGGATGGCCTTGATTTTGCCAAGGTTAGCATCAATCCCTTTTTCAGAGATCATGTAATCAAGGAATTTGCTCGTGCTTACACCAAAGGTGCATTTCTTGGGATTCAATTTCATACTGTACTGACGCATCCTTTAGGAGGTTTCTTAAAGGTTGTTAAGATGTTGGCTTATGGATTTACTTTTGATGATCATATCATTTGTATATACTTCAATGTTCCTTTCAATTTGATCTGTGAAGATTCTGTTTATTAACCTTTGGTACGTTGCTCCAATCTTTTTCAGATCAAACGACATTTTCTAATACTAATATCGGCCTCGCCTGTTGTGAAAGTTGTCTCCTCTTCATCTTCGGGGCGTATTCAAATTTGATGGTAGCCACTAAAAGCATCTATGAAGGATAGTACTTTAAATTCCGATATGGTATCAACCAATTGGTCTATGGATGGCAAGATGTATAAATCTTTTGGGTAGCCATTGTTGAGATTGATGTAGTCAATGCACATTCTCTTGTTCCCATTTTCTTTCTTGAATAATATCACATTGGCAAGCCATTAAAGGTACATACTTCTTAAATGATTCCGACCTTTAGCAACCTTTTGACCTCATCCCTAACACACTTACGCTTTTCGGGCTCCATGTTACGCCTTTTCTACTGTACTAGTTAGGCGAAAGGATATGCTTGTAAGCAGTGAGTGATGACTTCTGGGTCTATCCTGATCATTTCACCATGGGACCAAGCAAATACATCTATATTTTCCCTAAGAAATTGAATGAACATCTATCTTACCTTAAGTGTAAGATCCTTGCCAATCTTGATTGCTTTTCCAAGGGCCACCTCCACCAACTTCATGTCTTTAGGAGAGCCATGCCATCTTTATTTTCCTGGAGGGCCTCTCTATGCCTTTTAGATACTATTGATATGGAGGCATCCTCCCTCGGCTATCGCAAGGTCACTACATAAACTCTACATGCTACTACGTGGTTGACAAACACCATTGCATCTCCAATAGGGGTCACAAAAAGTAAAGTTAACTTCCAGATGTCGACCCAGATATGGAATTGCACTTGAGCTAGCCGCCCAAGAATGGCATTATAAGGTTATGAAATGTCTAGGATGAGGAACTTGGCATTGTAGGAGTCACAGGCAGGCTCCCCATTGTGATCTTTTCCTATCAATATTAATGGAACCTTAATGGTCCTGACTATGGGGTTCTCATTTTTGCTAATCCTAAATGTAGGCCCAGTTATTGGCAATAAAGAGGACTTCCTAATGTTTTTTTAAAGGTTAATGAAATTGACGTTGATGTTAGCCCCCGTACGCAGGTAGTTCCACATTGAAGTTGTTGATGTGTGTGCTCAATATGAATGGGTTAATGTACGGGATCATTACTTAGAGCCTGTCGGCCTTCTTTAGTACCTGGTTATGGTCAGCGGCCTCTAGTTGCCCGATCACATACCCCTACCATTTCTGAGCTGCTGAGGCTTCTCCCTTAATGATCATGTGGATCACCGTTGTTGGTGGTCCAAGATTATAGTAATCCCTTGTAGAGTAGGGATTCTCGGGCCTTCGTCCCTTGTCATTATAGCCCTCATTATCTCTCTAATGAGGCCTCTCTTCTTATCTCTAGCAAAGAGATGTTCGCCTGAATAGATATTCCTTTAGGTTGCCCTTCTGGATCATTTCCTCGAAGAGCTTCTTTAGCTCCTAGCACTCCTCAGTATCATGGCCTTTGTTCTTGTGGTACCTGCAGTATTTCTTGAGATCATTTTTGCCCCAAGGGAGCATTACAACTGGTCGCCTAGGGATCTGGTTTTTCTTCTTGACGGCATAGAGGATGTTGGGCCTTGTGCTTTTCAAGGGCGGGTGGATGGGCTCCGGTCATGAGTCCCCTTTACCCCACTTTTGAGAGCCACTTTCTTTGGTTATAGGGTAGTCCATAGGGACCATCAGTTGGGTGAGTTCCTCAAGATGCATGTAGCTTGTGGCATGGTCGAGGAATTCCTCTAGGTTCTATATGGGGTTCTCATGAAGGTCCGAGGCCAGTCTTGAATCCCAGGCTAACCCCTGGGTAATCGCTAGGGTAATCGCCATTTAGCGTAGCTTTGGAGATAGCCCTTGCACTTGCACTACTTCTACATTAAATCTTTGGATGTAGTCCCTTAGGGGCTGTGAGGACTCTCTTGGTCAATGGCAAACTTTGACTGGTAAGTATGTTTTATTTAAGTGTTTTCACTTAAGCAACTCAAATTAGCATCGTAGTAAGCAAAAAAGGCAAAGCTACGTACAAGTAAGGATGAGTTTTTAAGTATGGTTTAGTACCTAAAAGTTAAAAGGGCAAAATATAATTTTGGCTCAAGTAAATGGCTTGACTATAATTTTGATGAAATTAGGGTCATGTAACAAATTTTGACTAGTTAAGTCAAGACCATAAGTTATCCTAGCTATTAGAACCCTCATTTGAAAGAAAAGTGCAAAAATTGCACTAATAGCTCAAATGAGCTTTTTATGTCGTAAGTGGATTAAGTGTCCAAGAGGATAAGTGTAAGATACTTTTAAACATTCTTTAGGACCAAGAAGTGATGGTTTTGGGTGCAGGTTTAGTGACCTAAGTGAAACAAAGGAGAACATGAGAGCTAAGAGGCAAGAAAGTAAGAAATATGCCTTAGTGGGGTGGTTAGGATATTTTGGGCAAGTTTGACTTTCATTTGCCATTTGTTCCTTTCCCAAATTCGTGGCTCCCTCTCCCCATTAGAAATTCTACATCAAAACTCCTCATTTCTTCAAGTTTCTATCAAATTTGAAAAACCCAAGATGAATCCCAAAAGCCTCAAGCTCATTTTTGGTGTTCTTGCTCCCATTTGGCTCCTTGATGCTTGTTTTAGGCTTGAAACCTAAGGTAAGCTTCTTGCTTTAGTTTGAGCTAGTTCTAAATTGTTTAAATATCTAGAAATGGTCTTGATTTGAGGTTCTTGGTTCCATATCACATTGGGTTTAGGTTTGGAATTCAAGAGAGCTAAGTTGAGCTCAAGTGTGCTTTTGTTTTGTTCTTGCTTTGTAGCTAAGTTTAAGGTATGGGTTCAAGTTAATTTAGCTCACATAATTCATAGAAATGTATTATTACATGTAGGAATGAAGTAGAAACAAGACCCATGTGAATTGGCCTTGAGAATTGAAAGTTTTAGTAAGTTTCGTGCAAGTTCACACGTTGTTGTACAATGCTGAAGAGCATTGGTGACGCAGTGCCATTGGCGATGCCATATGGTGATGTGTCACCAGTGGTGATGTGAATTGATGACACTTCATTGTTAAGTCTCCAGGAAACCCAAAAGTTTATGCTTTTGGCAACGCATCACCGATAGCGTCGCAAGGCATAAGCCCCTTAAGCTTGGGGCATCCTAAAAATGTCTCAAACCCTCAGTTATCATCCCTAGGCTATTCTGAGATGTTTCGTATCCTCATTTGGGTATAAGACTCAATTTTAAATTGAGAATTATGCATTATTTAAGTGGTAGCTAAGTGGTGTGGTTGATGTAGGGCTAAGTAGAGTGGCTTAAAAGTGAAGGTGCTCAAGTTGCTAATAGGGCATTAAAGGGATTAAGTCGGATTTCAAAGGCCTCATTGGGCTAAGTGAGGTGTCTTGGACCTAAGGGAAAGTGAAGAGGAAACCTAAGAGGATCCTAAGCAAACCATTTGGTTTAGTAAGTGAGCCATTAAGGAGCATTAATTTAAGCTCAAAGAGCTTGGCAAGTTAAACCACATAAGATGGCTACCATGTACAATATATTAAGGGTAAAATGGGTAAGTTTAAGAGAAGGTGATGACCTTCTCTAGGACCCATAAATGGGACTTAAGGGAGGTAAATTATTCAAGATACGAGGGCTAGTGTCTTAAGTACCTCCACCGTTTGAGCTCACAACAAGTATAAGGCACCTAAGGTGCAAGAAGTCCCAAGGATGTGTATGTTGCATATCACATATTTATGCATTGCATATCTTTTATGTTATTGTCTTGTGTTGATTGTTGGTTGGTTACTTGATTGTTTGTGTGCCATATTGCATGCTTGCTTGTTACTTTTTTTACAGGTACCTCAAGGGACCCTTACTGAGGACATGCATATACTCACTCCCTTAAGTTCATTGTGCAAGTTTTGACACTGAGCCTAACAACTAGTGGATAGTTGTGGGCTTAGTTTCCTCTTTTTGCAGGTATTTGTTCTTCAGAATCCTTGATATTCTAAGTTTATTTGTGAGTTAAGCTTTGTACTAACTAAGTGTTATGCCTTTATAGTATAAAGGCTAAATGGTGCACAAGGGTGAAGAAAGGCTTGCACTTAGAGCTTGATAGCTCAAAGGTGGGACTCAAGTAAAGGATCTTAGTTAAGGATTTTTGTCTTGAATGTATCAAGTACCTTGTGTATTAAGATTTTGCCTCTATTAAGATACATTGTGGTGTAAAACTATTGAGTCACTTTTGGGTGCATGCTAGTGATATTAAGTGCGCACAAACTATTACTTGAAGTTGAATTAACTAGTTTTTCATTGCCTTGGCATGGTTTAAGTACTTTTAAAATGCAATGGTTGAGTGACATTTTTTAAATGGTTTACTTAATTGTTTGCATCGCTAGGACAAATGCATGCATATCTTCTTGCAGGGTAGGCTAAGAAACTAGTTGCATGTAAATTTTTTTAAATTACCTACAAGTAATGGATAGCCAATAGTAACTAAGTGGGATCACGGTCCCAAAGGCCCTACAGTTTGAATAATCTGGGGCACTGGGACCCCATGTCGTGATAGGGGCTTTTCTCAAACTTGTTGAATTTTGAGTGGGTGGGCCACCATTTTTAGTGTCAGGCAGCTTCCCAAAAAATGTCTTAGGAATATCTGGGAGGTATCCCTGAATGAGGCGAAACTGTGCCCCTAGTTGGTCCCAAACCAAAAAGCGGCAGCTCTCGTGAGTGTAGAGCTAAAGGCTATATACATGATGGTATCAGAGGTGCTTTCAAGCTTCATGGAGGTAACATACCTCTACAGGTGATTTACTGGGTTTGTAAGGTGATCGTACAAGTCAACATGTGGCATGTAAAACCTTTTAGGAATGGGGGCATTAAATATCTCTTCTGAGAAAGTTTGGAGCCATAACTATTCCTCGTCTATGTCCATGGCAGGGCTTTCTTTTAGCTGCTTTGGAGCATGCATGCGCTTTTCCATCTGATCAAATCTCTGTAGGATCGCATTGATGTCATTAGGGCCATCTGAATGGTCCAAGAATGATGGCTTCTCTTAGGTTTGGGTCATCGAAGCTTATCCTTATGAAGGGGCCAAGCGAGGCCCTTCTAGGTGTCTTTCATCGGCCTTTTTTGGAGCATTAGGCAAGGCTCTACAGATTTTCTACTAGACTGTTACCATTAGTTATTTGAAGAAGGCATGCTGTAATGCCTGGAACTGTTCATCGTTTAGGTGGGCAGGGCCCTTACCTTTGCGGGGGTCCCTTTGAAGCCTTGTGGGATTCTTAAGGTCATTTCCTTGCTGTGGTTCTTTACGAGTGGGCTCTATGGACCTATGACGGTTTTAACCAAGCAAGTAATTTTTTTTTTAGTTTCTGTAATTGTTTTAAATTAAGTACCTTAAGTTAGCATCTTGTTAAGCAAGAAAGACGAGCTTAGCTAAGTAAGTGAGCTCCTAAGTGTGGTTTGGCACCTAAAAGTCAAAATGGGGTAAAATGGTAAGTTTGACCCAAGTGAATAGCATGACTATAGTTTCAATGAAATTAGGGTCATGTATGGAATTTGGCCTAGTTAAGTCAAGACCATTAGTTATCCTAGCTATTAGAACCATCTTTGAAGGAAAAGAGTAAAAAGTTTCACTACGTGTTTAATTGAGCCATTTATGTCTTCAGTGGCTTAAGTGTCCAAGAGGCCAAATGTAAGAGGCTCTTGGGCATCTATTAGGACAAAGGAAAGATGGTTTTGGGTGAGTGTTTGGTGATCAAAGTAAAATAAATGAGAACTTGAGGGTCAAGGAGCAAGAAAACAAGAAGTATGCCTTAGTGGGGGAGTTAGGATATTTTTGGGTTAGTTGACTTCCTTTACCATTTGCTTTCTTTCCTAAAATTCGTAGCTTCCTCCCCCCATCAGAATTTCTGCTCCAAAGTTCCCATTTCTACAAAATTTTGTTGAATTTAAAGGCCCCAAGGTGATTACCAGAAGCCTGAAGCTCCATTTTGGTATTCTTGCTTCAATTTAGCTCTTTGATGCTTGTTTTGGACTTGAAACCTTAGGTAAGCTTCTTAGTTTTATATGCGCTAGTTCAAAGTTGTTCCCATAGCTAGAAAGGGTCTTGATTTGAGGTTCTTGGTGCCATATCACGTTGGTTTTAGGATTGGAACTCAAGAGAGCTCGGTTGAGCTAAAGTGAACATATGCTTCGTGGCGGAGTTTGAGGTAAGGGTTTAAGTTAATTTAGCTTAAATAATGCATAGAAATGTAGTGTTATTTGTGGGAATAAAGTAGAAACAAGATCCATATGAATCGGACTTGGGATGAGAAAGTTTGAGCAGGTTTTGTGCAAGTTCGCACGTTATCGCGCAATGCTGTAAATGCATTGGCAACGCGAACTGGAGACGTATCACTGTTAGACGTTAGGATTCCAGAGCATCAATGCCTTTGGTGACGCGCCACCGATGGTGCCGCCAAGGCATTAGTCCCTTAAGCTTGGGGCATCCTAGGAATGTCTCAAACTCTCGATTATCATCCTTAGGCTAATTTAATACATCTTATAACCTTGGTTGGGTCTTAGATTCATTCCTAAGTTAAGAATTATGCATTACTTAAGAGGTAGCTAAGTAGGGTGGTTAAGTTCAAGGTAAGTAGAGTGGCTATGGGCTAAAAGTGCTCAAGAGGCCAAGTTGGCACTAAGGGGGATTAAGTCAGTTTCAGAGGCTACATTGGCCTAGAAGAAAAAGGTCTCAGACCTAAGAGAATTGAATAAGAAGCCTAAGAAGATCCTAACTGAACCATTTGGTTTGGTAAGTGAGCCACTAAGGAGCTCTAAGCTAAACTCTAAGGGTTTGGCTAGTTAAACCACATAAGATGGCTGCCTTGTACAATAAATTAAGGGTAAGACTGGTAAGCTTGAGAGGAGGTGACGACCTACTCTAGGACCGGTAAGTGGGATTTAAGGGAGGTAAAGTATTCGGGATACGAGGGCCAGTGTCTCAAGTATCTCCACCGTTTGGGCTCACGGCAAGTATAAGGCACTTAGTGTGCAAGAAATGCTAAGGATTGTGTGAATTACATATCATACATTTATGCATTGCATATCTTACATGTTGTTGTCTTAAGTTACTTGTTGGTTGGCTACTTGATTATTTGTTTGTCATGGTTGCATGCTGGATTGCTGTTATCTTCTTTGTAGGTACCGCAAGGGACCCTTACTGCGTACATTCATATACTCACTCCCTTAAGTTTGTTGTGCAGGTTCTAACATCAGGCCTAACAACTAGTGGATAGTTGTGGGCTAAGCTTTCTCTTTTTACAAGTATTCTTTCTCTAGAATCCTTGTGATTCTAAGTTTGCTTATGGACTAAGCTACGTACTGACTAAGTTCTATGCCTTTACAGTGTAGAGGCTAAGTGGTGCACAAAGACTAAGGAAGGGCTTGCACTTGGAGCTTTGATAGCTCAAAGGTAGAGCTCAAGTGAAGGATCTTAGTTAGGTTTTTTTCCCATGTATATAGTACCTTGTGTAGTAAGGTGTTGTCTCTATTAGAATACATTGTGGTGTAAAACCATTGAGTTATTTTTGGGTGTATACTAGCTCTGTTAAATGTGCACAGATTATTACTTGAAGCCGAAGTAACTAGCATTTCCCTGTCTTGGCACGATTTAAGCATGTTTTAAATGAAATGCTTGAGCAATGTTTTTAACAAATAGTTACTTATTCATTTGCATTGCCAAGACAAATGCATGCATATCTTTTGCAGGGTAAGCTAAGAAACTAGTTACATATAAATCATTTTAAATTATACTGGCGAGTAATAGTTAGCCAATAGTAACTAAGTGGGATTCATAGTCCCTAAGGGCCTACAAGCCAAGAAATTTAGGCCACTAGGACCCCGTTCCGTGACAGTTTGGTATCAAAGTGGGTCAATGGTCCTAGTAGAGGCAATAAGTGAACTAATATCTAAGTGCTCCTTGTGCTAAGTATGGTTAGTACTGCTTATAAGTTGCTCTGGGTGTGGCCTTCTGGCTTTGGTTGCAGGTATTATGGTAAATACTCGGTCAGGTGCTGCTGCTAAGGCTCAGGCTTTTGGTTTGGGAACCAGTGATCCCAATGGGGCAGACATAAGGGAAGTGGTTTCCTTGTTAATGAGACTCAATGAGTTGATGGACCGGATGTTACATGGTATGGTTATTCTACTTAAGGAGCGTGCTCAACCTCCAAATCAGGGGGAGACCTTGGACGACCCTAATAGGGTAAGGGTCGACGTGCACCAAGGCCTAACGGTGCACCAAGGTCAGTGGAGAAATCTCCCACCCCAAGGGCAAGTGCAAGGTCAATAGCAAGTGAATGAGCATGCTCAAGTGGACTTTGAAGAGGATAGTGAGGAAGAAGATGAGGAGAATATCCATCCACGAAGAAGAAGAAGGAGACCTATTTTTCCGGACCATGTGGGGCTTGTTTCGATATGTCGAGATATCAAAACTCTAAAGTTTAATGACGTAGGAGATCCCAATATAGTTGAAGGATGGTTGTATCAGATTAACGAAATCTTTAAGAACATGAAGTTGGATGACAAAGCCAAGATGGATTTGGTGCCTTTCTTCTTGGAAGGCAAGGCTTCCTTATGGTGGAAAGATGTCATGGAGAGACTTAACTCTTACAATGAAGGTAGACCCGTGTAAAGGCCCAAAGAACTTAATTGGATCGAATTTGAGAAGGAATTCTGAGATGAATTTAATAGTGAAGCGGCCCAAGTTCAAAAGAGGATTGAATTTGATGAGTTGATTCAAGGAAGCTTGATGGTCGATGAGTATGAAAGGAAGTTTAGTTCTATTTTCTAGTATGCTCCTCACTTGGCCGGGAAGGATGAACTTAAGGCAAAGAAGTTCATTTGTAGACTTAAGGTGGAGTTAAGGAGTTTTTTTATGGTGATTGGAGTTCGAACTTATCATGAGGCCATTCAGAAGGCATTAGCGTTGGAGAGGGAGTTGATGGAGGCAAAACCCAAGGATAAGGCCATTGAGCCAAGGGTCTCGGTGCACTCATGGTTGGCGGACAAGAGGCCTAACTCGGGAGGACATCAAGGTCCCTCCAAGAAAGTCAAGAAGGTTGGGAAAGGCCGTTGTCCTAAGTGTCAGAGGTTCCATGGCAACAAACCTTGCACCCTTGGGACCGATCTCTGTAATTACTATCGCTAGCCT
Organism: Aquilaria sinensis; assembly: GCA_005392925.1. Classification (NCBI taxonomy): domain Eukaryota; kingdom Viridiplantae; phylum Streptophyta; class Magnoliopsida; order Malvales; family Thymelaeaceae; genus Aquilaria; species Aquilaria sinensis. The sequence goes on from SMDT01000967.1 coordinate 90,346, forward strand.
AGACATTGGGCTAAGAAGTGCCCAAGGCTTGGGCCAGACAAAGGTCAAGGAAGACCAGGAGCTGTAAATGCATCTGCCAAAGTCCCTGTGCAACCACGTGTTTTTGCTTTGACGGGCTAAGCACCTAGAGAGCCTACAGCTGTGCAAGGTAACTTTAATGTTTAGGGTAGTAGTATTAGGATTCTGTTTGATACTGGTGCTATTATTTTTGTCATTTCCTTGAGCATGGTTGTCAAGTTTAAATTACGAAGAACTTTGATGGATGAGATAAGGTTTATTAAGACTGTTGGAAGAAATATTGTTTTTACCAATGAAATGGTTAAGGGATATCCTTTGGAATTAGGAGGTCATAGGTTTTTGTCAGACCTTTGGATTTTGACTTCGATCCCTTATGTTGTTGTTCTTGGAATGGATTGGTTAGGTAGGTATAAGGCCCAGATCGACTGTGCAGGGACCCTTGAGGATGCCTCAGGGGTAAGTGTGACGTGCACAGGCAGTTTGGCAAATAGTGCTAAGAGTTTGCACCTCAAGTTGATGGAGTCTATTCCTATTGTGAGTGTGGAAGTGACCTACTCATTGAATAGGGTGGCAGTCAAGGAACAACTCAAGGAAATTCCAATAGCCAATCTATTTCCAGAAGTTTTTCCTGTAGACCTCCCAGGATTACCTCCAAGTAGGGAGATTGAATTCTCTATACACCTACAGCCTGGGGCAGGACCGATTTCTACAACAATAGATGTAAAGCAACCTACATGGATGTAGCTAATTTCTAAATGTTTCTAGAAATGTAGTTATAACTATATGCCTAGTTGCCGAACCGGCTCACTATAGATGAACAATGGTTTATAATCACTTTGGTAATTTTTAGAGTTCTAAGGTTATTCTAAAACATAAAGAAGAGTTTGGGGGGGGGGGGGGGGGGGGGGTGAACATTCTTGCAGAAATTGGTTTTTCAGTCCTAGAAGGTTTTTGTTTTGTTGTTTTGGTCATCAGAATATGTCAAGTAACACTTAGGCACCAGAAATTGGTGTTAGTTGTTTATGAAAATTAAGTCATTTTGAGTCATTCTATTGAGCTTCCTCCCTACCTACCTTAGGGGGAATATGAAGAAATAAGACTTTTCCTATTAATTACTAAAAAAGCATTGCATTATTTTTTTCTGTTTTGGCATTGCACTATTTTTTTGTTTCCATTGAGATGATTGTATACATCTTTTATATAAAAGGTTTTTTTTTCTTTATGTAAAACTTATCACTCTTTTTTTAACCATTATCTATCCTCTTTTTTAGTCCTTTGCCATTCAATTTCTGTGACATGAGAAGGATAATATCCAATGTACAATTATCGTGCGCCCTCTTTCTCTCCTCTCCACTTACATCTCCTGACATTCAATCCACCTAAATCTTTTTCATCCAGATGGGTTCTACCTACTTTTCCCTAGACATCAAAGGTCATGTTCATTTTCATGGCTTGTCAAGCGTCTTGCTCCTCAACTTAGTCATGCAGGAGGCTTTGTTTTAAGTAATCCCCTTGTTGCCTCATTACTAACTTGAACAGCTTTGCTGGAGTAGTTATTATCACACCAATTTGTACCAGCCTTCCTTGCATAAACCTAGGCATGTTGGCCCCTGGAACGGTGAACTCAGACAAATGATGGAGGAGGGGGCGCAGGGGGAGACGGTGGAGTTGCTAAGCGTTGCTGGAGGAAGTGGTACTATTAGGGTAATTAAACGATGATAAAGTCAGCTTTCTTGATGGAAGAGAGTTGAAGGACTTTTTGCACTGTTGAAGAAAGTTGAAGGTCAATTCAATTATCAATTTTTAAAAAATTACCAAATTGAACCCCAACTTCGATAAAATTTTTAAATAAGTACCTACGCTACGAAAGGGTCATATCAATCACTAAAATAAATGATGTTAAGTGTCATGTCAACATTTCCTTTTGCCAAATAAAACTTCACAAGTTTTTGGACTAACAAAGTTAATGATTTTAGTGTTTTCGGTTTTGTTAGACAACTTGAGTAATTTTAAGACTTATTTGATAATATTGAAAATGTTATAGGATAGGAAATGCCCTTTAATCTTTTCAAGTATCTTTATTCTTACAAACTTTGATTATTAGATGTTTGATGTATAATCACCAACTAGCACCAACTTCTAATAATGAATTATTTTTCACCTTTTCAAAATAACTAGAGTTATATTAATTTTAGAACTTTGGGAGTGGAATGGAAGAAAAAATAATCAATGCATGTCACATGGGTTAGTATTCTTTTGTTGTGAAGATTATTACATTGCGCTAAAGTTCAATTACGATAAAGAGTATACCTAAAACTATAAGTTTGAGATTCCAATTTTTTTTTTACATGCCCTTATGTTACTTTTTATTTTTTTTTTCCTTGGTGGTTTGCATAATAGCTTTTCATAAAGTCAATCAAATACTACCAAATTTTTTTTACCTTAAGTCAACATAAAATGGAATTTCATGTCTTTTTAGGTAAACACCATAAGAGAAAGAGTGAGAAGGAGTGTGAGCAAGCAAACAGGAGTTGTCATTCTTAAGAAAACTTGTTGGATGAGGGAGAGAGTGAAAGAGTGAATGGGGCTATGAAGTCTAGAAAGAATTCAAGGGAGGAAATTCTGACCATGATCTAAGTAGGTTTATGAACCGAATCTCTACATCCTTCTTTTTCATTACCTTTCCAAATGATTGGCAAGCAAAACAGCTTTGGCCTATGTTTTGAAGATTGGGGATTGTTGTAGCCATTGTGCATGTCTATCCTGCAAAGAAGAACACAAATTTGAGATGATGTTTCGGTTTTGTCAGGCTCATAAAAGTGTTGGATGTTCAAGCTTTGGTGAAGTTGTTGACTAATATATGGATTGAACGTGATAGGGCCAAGAATCTTAGAAGCTAAAGTAAAGTATAGTGGAACGTCACGAGATGGACAAAAATTTACATAGGTTGTTGCTGGAAGACGTCAGGAGCCAATGTATGAAATGAAAACTAGAATAACTATGCTGGTGTTGAAGAAAATTGAGTGGAGAAGAATGGAGCTATCTACAACAGTAGTTCTAGTGGAGGTGAAACACATTGAATCAATCTAAGATATATGAAACCTGTGTGATGTAGAACACCTCAATGGGTGCAAGGTTAAATATGTGAGAGGCTTATGGTTAGGGGCGGAACTAGATGAGGGGCTAGCAGAGGCCCCATGCCCCCCTAAAATTGTAAAATACTTAGAATTTTTTTTAGAATTTAAAGGTAAATGTATTCTGGCCCCTCCTTAAAATTGGTCAAATTCCTTTATAAGAATTATAGTTTAGTATAAAAACTTTTCTGGTCTCTCCTTCATTAATAGCCCGAATTCGTCCTTATGGGTCAGAGTGATGACTAACATGGATGGGCATTGCCATGCTGAAGTAGTGAACATCGGAATTCCCTACAACAAATGATGACATTAAAAGGCCCTCGGTAGTCTGTTCCTAGGGAGAAACCGTCAACACTCAAGTCAGAGTGTGACAATGACGAGTGAGAGATAGTATGATTGTTTTCATGAGGAGGTTGTGAACTACAAGTGTTCAAGATAGCTTACTAGACTTGGCAATTGCTATGGCCCATTATAACCAAACGAGTGCATTGGTTATACAAAGTGGATTCTAGGGATTCCTCATCGATTAAGGGAGATTAAGGTGAACCCGTGAGATGATCGAGGTTGCCAAAAAGGTCTATGGAGATCATGCTAAGCCGTTACCAATATGATTCTCTTGCCTTTATGAAACCCAAATTTTAGGGCAATTAAAGGAAGCGAAAGATGCTTGCATGCAGCATATATTGTTGGAAGGACCCCTTCCATAAGGTGCTTAGTCTATAGGACACTGCTGATAAGCAGGGAGGCAAGGCCCTATTTATGGTGACATAGGCTGGACCCTGTCTCGGGTATATATGTTGTTAACAGGCTAGGCTAACATTGCCGATTGGGCTTTGACCCAATATGGTATGACTTAGCAAATTGCCTATAGTACCCAAAATTCTAATATAATATATTTATATATAGGTCACATTGCAACCGAAACAAAGAAAAGCGTAATGTAGAAGAGCTCTAATTAAGGCTATTGTGTTCAGTAGTGATTTCTAAAAATGAGTTTTAGTGAGTATTTTGATATGTAATGATCATTCATTCAACTTTTATATCAGTTGAAATTTTATACTTAAAATATTTGGAAATTTAATATTTTTTTGGAAGATCAAGTATGTTTTATTGATTTTTTGTTTATTAGTTGGGTACAAAAAAATTCATAAAAAGTTAATTACTCACAACAAAATTTTATTTAAGTGATTATTAACTACATAGAATAATGCCTTTCAAATAAACATAAAATTGATGAATTGTGTTTAATGGAAAAATAACAGAAAAAAATTAGGAAAAAAGCAGCATTTTTTCATACTGCCACGAGGTGTCTTAGCTTAGTGGGTTATTTTAAATTTTGTAGTATAAAATCGCATGCTTTTTTCATCATCATAAAATAATTGTTGCAATACTCAAACCCTCCTAACTGTCACAATATTAGGAGGCAGGGAAGGTGAACGATCTCTGGTTGATTTTGAAAATAATGCAGGTGGCGGCAAAAAAATGCAAAATATGGTCAGGCACTCAGGCTTTCTCTAACTTATTTGGATTTTGGACGAGGATAGTGCTCGTGAGAAGGTTGTTGGTGGGCTTGAGAAGGGAGCTAGTTTGATTGGGTCAAATTCTTCAATTGATGGGTCTTTATGTTCTAACGTGAGTTTCAAAGCTAATAAAGATTTCAACGATTTTGATGGGGGGAAAATAATGTAGCGGAAGCATCTCGCTTAATTTCGCTAAGGGTCCCGCCAATTCTAAAATTCATGGATAAGGCAAAGGGGTAGGAGATTGTGAATTTTGACGTGCCAGAAAAATTCATGGAACTAATTTCTGCTCAAAGATTGGAGTTGCCGAAGAATTAAAAGTTTTGAAGAGTCAAGGGTGGGGGAAACTAATAGAAGGATAGTTCTCATTCGTATTTAATATTTCTTTGGTCCACCAATATTGGAGTCGTTAGATCATGTGAATGAGAATAGAAGGATTTTGAACCTGTGGTTAGTAATCAAGAAAGCAACGTTACCAATTAATCTTACTAAGATGTAATTTGATGGTTGTGAGAAACTTGCACTGAAAATTTGAGAAAATCATGACAAAGCTAAGGATAGAGAAAGGAGTGTAAGAAGATGGATGTTAAGGTCAAAAGGATTATTAATGAAACATGAATTGAAAAGATTAAAACGATGACTTAAAAACTAGACTTCTATTTAATTTTTTTTTTCTGCGTTGGGTACTGGAACTTTTGGGGCTAATGTTTTGTATTTTATCGGTGAATGTAGGAGTTAAGACTAGGGAGATTTATTTAGGATTTCGAGTCGAGAGTAGGATTTAGTGTCGATGTCAATTGCTCCAATATCTTTCTTAAACTGATAAATTTATATTCTATTTATTTTATTAATAATTAGTTTCACAATTCGAAAAAACAAAAAACTCAAACCCTCTATTAAATATGAACAGATAAGAAAAAAAAACATTACCATCAATTAGATATGAGCACAAACAAGTTAGTTAGGAAACCCTTTAAAGCCACACAGCTAAAAAAATCTGATCAAATGACTAGTAGAGCATTTATGGCTCTTGCAAGTTATCGAGTCTGCCCTATTGTAGGGTAAGAATTAAGAACGTGATCAGCGATAGTTTGTAACTAATTTGTTTGTGTTCATATTGCAGTATGAAATAACAAACCAAATCCATTCCACAAAACAAATTTGACGCTATGTTCGAAGCGGCTTACTTCGTTCATAAAAAAATTGTTTTTAAATTCAAGCAGGAAATTACATTTCAAATACGGTTGAATGCGTAAAAACTTTGTGGCAGTGAATGTATTGTATGTTAAATTCCGATACATTTGTTTTTGGAAAGAAGTGGGTTAGAAATTACAGTACCATACTGTTTTTGAAAAACTTGTGAAATTGGCAAATTCGTATGTGTTTGAACGGCCAATTTCTTCCGCTCTAAAAACAGTTTGGTAGCATGATTTCTTATCCGAATTCTGTCCTAAAAGATGGGAATCATAATTGAACGCTTACCTTACCAAAGACCTTTTTTTTTTAACAAAAATAATAACAACTCCATTTATCCCACATTCTTTACAATATTTACTATTTTGGGTTATACGTCCTGAATCTTTGCAATATTTCAATATTATTTTTTCTATCTTTCTTAACATGTATGCAAAAGGTGATTTGTAACAACACATATTTTTTCATCTTTCTTAATCCCCATTAATCTCCATGTCAAACTTAAATGTTTGAGAGAAGGAGGGACTAATTGCTATGTTTTGAGTAGTTGTATATGGGCATCTAGATATCAATCTTTTATCTCTATAAATAGGCATCAAAGTGAACAGTAATTCATCCAAAGCCTCAAACATATCCCTATCTCCCACTATCAAATATTCTTTAATCACGTTAGCAGGAATTTAGGTATTGGTCAGGATTCAAGTCGGGTTATTTAGATTTGGGTTAGGTTGGGTCAAGTTTATTGTGGTTTGGGTTCAATGTAGGTTAGGCAAATTTCAGTCTCTAGTGATTTCAGGTTGAGTTATTTAAGTTGGGACCATATTTGAGTTGGCATTCAAATTTATTCAGGTTGCTGGTGTATAGGCTGAAATAACTAAATCGTTTCATTTTTCTAATTTTTATTAAAATTTGAAGTAAGGAATTTGACTTTTGGTGTGATTTAATTTAGGTTAATTTTCTTTTTTTTAGCATTTTAATTAAAAAATTCATTAAAAATTTCTTAATTATTTTTCGATGAGTTTGCTACGATTTCAAACTTTTGCTACAAAATGTAACTCTAGTCCACCATTAGTGACTAAGTTGAAAAATTTCAAACAATTTGGATAAAATGAAAAAAATTAAAAAGTTTAGAGATCCATGTGGTAATTATTGTGGGTAACCGGAGTGAAAATTTTCAAAATTTAGGTCTTATTTCACTAAATATAAAATTTTAGGGACCAATGTTGTAATTTTAATATTTGCATATCAAGATCCTTAAATTTATTAACTATGGACTTGTTTTTTGGAAAAACCTAAATATGAGAGTTATTGACTATTAAAGTCTACAAATATGAGACTTACTAAATATGGATGTTCCAAGAAAATGGAATTTGCTAAATATGGAAGCCTCCAAATATGAGAATTACTAAATATGGAAGGTAATGAAAGAAGAAAGCTAAAGTTTAAGGTATGGGTTAGGATTCAATGTTAAGGTCTAGGGTTTACAGTTTTAATGTTAGGATTTACGGATTTAGGGTTAGAATTGAAGGCTTATGGTTAAAATTAGGGATTTAAGGCTTTGTATTTATATTTATAGTTTAGAGTTTAGATCTAGGGTTTATGATAAAGGCTAGGATTAGGTACGGGATTAGAGTTTAAGTTTACGGTTTAGAGTTTAGATTTAAGTATAGAATTTACAGCTAGGATTGAAGATTTATGGTTTAGGTTAGGGTTAGTGTTTTTAGGGTTTTAAGGTTCTAGGTTGAGGGTTTAGATTATGGTTTATGGTAAAGGTTAGGGATAAGGTTAGAGTTAGGGCTTAGAGTCTACGGTTTAACTGGACATGCAAAGTAATGCAGAATTTATAAAGGTTTATTCATATATAATTTCTTTAATAAAATAATCTAATTCAAAACATTTCAAATAGTTCAAATTTATAATTACTTTAATACACTATCATAATTCAAAACATTTCAAATTAGTTGTTTGAAATTTAATATAATGAATTAGTTTTCAAGTTTATAAAAATCATATTTTTAAATACTCCTGACCATATATTTTATGTTGATTTGGGTTAAAATCAAGTCTTGCAGGGTTTAGTTATCGGGTCATTTCAGGTTTGGGTTATGACAATTGCATTTCAATTTAGGTTTTCTCGGGTTTCACTATTATCGAGTTCGAGTTCAGGTTAAGTTAGGTATAGTCGAATATTTTCTTAAATCTCTCACATAAAAATGTTATAACGTAACTGAATCAAACAGACACCAATATGAACACAAACGAACCTTATACTAGTAGCAAATGAAATAGTCCTAGAAAATTGTGGACAAAATAACAAGCAACAAGTCTTATCGGAACACAATATTTAGGAGCCAATTCGTCATTGTTTGTGATGTGAACATGATCATGGATGATGTGTATATATAGGGGCATAGCTAGAAATTCAGCTTAGGGGGCCGGGGGTGTGGCGTGGGTTGGGTTGTTAACATGTATAAATTTACAATTAATAATAGAAAACTCTAAATAATATTACATGCAATTTGAAAGTTTATAATAATTAAGTTTGTTTCAAAAGTTTACAACTCAAAATTCAATAGACAGTTTATATATATAGAAACATGGAATTCGAAAGTTTATACCAATAATTAAGTGCAATTCAAAAATTTAATTTAAAATTAGTATTTTTTTTTTTGGTAAATGAAATAAGTTCAAGTTATAGAGTAAAAATGGTTATTTGAATTTTCTATTAATTATAAAAAAATTATTATACAAATTAAATTTATTGTATAACACTTACCAAATAATTCAAATTATGATTTAAAAAGTTGTTATCAGATAAATACTTTGAGTTAACAAATTTCATGTAATGGAACCAAAACAAAATGTTTTATAGGGTAAGGGCTAAAATGAAATAATAATTAAAGGTTAGGAACTATCGTACAATTTACTCAACAAGAAAATGAGTGAGACATTAAAAAGATAAAATACACTCAATCCCCTTATTAATTATAAAACTTACAAATAGGTACTAAACTTTAATTTTTCTACAATTGTATCACATATCCAACAGCCTAGTAAAAATTTTAAAAATTTTAGGGGGGCCTGCTGCCCCCTCCCGCCGTTAAGAAGCTACACCCTTGTGTATATGTCTCCTCATATATGGACTTATATGGAGTACAAAGTGGTCCATTTACCATAGTAAAAGTTTTAATTTTTTTGAAAAATATTAAGTAATTTTCAAATGAACCATGCTAAAAGTTATCAAATAGCTCTGTTGATAGGACCCATAGGAAGAAAAGAATTATAAATCAGTCCCTACACTTCTTGTTACTATTATAATTATTGTTATTATTATAATTATTATTTATGAAATATCATGATCTCATTAACTATACTTATGAGGCAATTATAAAAGAAATAGTACATCATTAAGGATCACTATTAGATGATCTTGAATCCAGAGTAAAAAAAGCTAAAAAAAAAGAAAATAGTGTATTTCTGAAAATGAAAGTGAAAAGCTAACTGAAGCATAGCTTTAAAACACTCCTGCAATATTCTTTATTTTAAAAACAACGGTGAATGTGTTCACAAGTAGCACAACTTACCTGATCGCAGCCCTCAGCTCTTGTTTGGTATTTCTGTCCTCCCAATTAATTAGGCCCTCACCTTCAACGATGGATGCAAATCCACCTGCTTGCACGTAGCTAATTTCTAAAAGTTTCTAGAAACGTGGTTATAATTATATTCCTAATTGCCGAACTGGCTCACTATAGATGAACAATAATTGATAACCATTTCGGTAATTTTTGGAGTTCTAGGGTCGTTCTAAAACTTAGAGAAGAGTTAGGCGGGTGAACATTCTTACAGTAAGTGCAAAGGAAATAATGCAGCTTTATGATTTTTCAGTCCTGGAAAGTTTGATTTTGCTGTTTTAGGTGTCCGAATCTAGCAAGTAACATTTAGGCCCTGGAAACTAGTGGTAGTCGTTTATGAAAATAATATCATCTTGAGTCACTCCATTGAGCTTTCTTCCTACCTACCTCAAAGGGAATATGAAGAAATAAGACACCTCTCGTTAATTACCAAAAATGCATTGAATTATTTTTTTTTATTTCTGCTGAGATAATTGTATACATCTTTTATATAAAGGTGTTTGTTCTTTATGTAAAACTTATCACTCTTTTTTAACAACTATCTATCCTCTCTTTGAGTTGTGTTGCCATTCAATGTCTATGACATGAAATGGATAATATCCAGCGTACCCCCTCTCCCTCTTTTTCCCCTCGGCATACATCACTTGGATGTTTAATCCAACCAAATCTTCTTCATCTAGATTGGTTTCGCCTGCTTTGCCCTGGACAACGAAGGCCACGGCCACTTCAGTGGCCTTTGATGCTTTTTGCTTGTCAACTTAATCAAGAAGGAAGCTTTGTTTCAAGTCCTCACCATATTGCCTCATCACTAACCTGAACAGCTTCGATGGAGCAGTTTTCGTCACACCAATATTTTCAGGCCTTCCCTATAGGAACCTAGGCACAGTGAACCTAGACACTTGATGGAGGGTGTGAAGGGGTAGATGAAGGAGAACTATAAAAAAAAAAGGCTATTTTCCAATGGCCTTGCAGTGAGAAATTGGATTTTTCAATGCGAGTCCATTAGAAAGTGGATGTTGGAAGATGACACGTTAGAAAAAAAGTTTCCAATAGACCAAGGGTTGGCTGTTGGTAATTACCGTTGTAATATAAGCCGTTGAAAATTACCAATGGCCTAACCTTGTTATATTTTATCTAATGGTTGAGCGGTTTTGCAATGGCTAAGGCTGTTAGAAATTACCAATGACAATGGTCATTGGAAATATGGCAATGGCTCAAGCTGATGGAAATTACCACGACCATAGCTATTAAAAAAATTTCAACGACCTTAGCCATTGTAAAATTTTCAACAGTTATGCCATTGAAAAACCTTTTTAAAAATTAAAAAAAAATATAGACGAGCAATATACAACTCAAATCTGTTGCTGTTACATAAGCTCTTACATGGTCTCACAACTAAAACTTGGAATTAGCAAGACATCACACTTTCAACTTCTTTTTTTTTTTTCTTTTACATTACAATATGAGCAATACACAACTCAAACTTGTTGCTATTACATAAGTTCAAGTCATATCAGATATTGTTGACCACAATTAGAAAATATTTGAATGATTGACTTTATTTTTTTAGATTTATTAGTACATGGAACAGCTTATCATGTGAATAGAGCATAATATTTTCAACAAACTCAACTAGGATGTGTCAAATGAACTCAAAATTGTTCATTGTATTAAAAAAATTAACAGAGTGCTTTAACTATCCTTAATGATGTTTGTGTCCCCAAAGTAAATGATTCATCATAAAAGTTGTTTCTTTTGCACACCATACAGAGAAAATAAAACGAAGATAGTCAAATTATAATGAATAAATACAAATTGCTCAAACTCCCAGTAAAAAAGGTATACTTTCTTTTGTCCCTTACTTGAGCATATATAAGTTTGATGACCAGTAGCACATGTGCATGGTAAAATTAGTAGTAGGAAATGAGAACTAGCTTACATTCCTCCATGCTTTGTGCCTTACTAGTCCACTATAACTAGGATCCTTTTTGATATTTGAAACAACAAGAACCTTTCAACAAAGAAAAGAAACAAAATCAGCATAACCATAAAGAACAAGAATGATGAAAAGAAAGCTACTTCAACAACATTCCTTTGAATTGGCTTGATCAAGTTTATTGTAAGGTTCAACATAAAATGTACCAGTCTCCAAAGAACCAAAGCCAAATCTAAAGTTGGACCGATGAAACTAAGTATGTATTAGACTAGGAAAATTTCATATTAAAGTTAGTAATGTCAGGAATGAATCTAACCATAAGGCATTTGATGTTTCAATACACACACACACACACATAAGAGAAGCAAGAGGAGACTAGATTGAGAGGTTGAGTAATTGAGTTTACCCAACTTGAAATTTTAAGGCAAGCTTTTTTACAATTGAAATTAAGGAAGCATAGAAACTTTTCCCTTTATTCTTCTCACATGAAAGATGTGCTAAAGCCTACTATCCACCTTCAACATTGCCAAAAATTAGCCATTGATTACGAATCAAAGAAGTATGTAGCATTACAGATTTCAACAAGGACAACAAATAACTGCAAGTTTAACAAAAAGAGCTCAAAGAGTAAAACAAGAAGACTAAAGGACCTTTTTCAATTTTGATGCGCAAAACACAAAAGAGAATATCCCTACCAAGCACAAATCCTATATTTTTTCCTAAATAAACATAGATATGAATCATTCAGCATCACCAAATAAAGAAAGATATGATAAACATTTATTCCAAAAATGCCATTTAAACCGTCAAAACCCATCAACCTTTAGAAATAGAAAACAAATTATAGATATGCAGAAAATTTATTTTTAATTCACCACCCATTATAAAGCAAAAAAATTAACGGGCAGAGAAGAAGTCTCACACACACCTAAAAAATGGAAATATTTTTTATTCACCCATATTCATTGGGAAATTAAAAAAGCGTTCTATTTTAGATTCATTATTTTTAATTAACAAATATTTCATACTTGAAAATTTCTTTTTACTAAAAGCTTCATACATCATATTTCAAACGTCATATTTCAAACATACTGTTGGCTTAATAGGGAACTTTTTTTTCCATGGTTAATTACTTGATACATATATATACACATACATAACATTGATTGAAAACAAGTTAATTAAAATGAACGAGCTATAAGTTTTCCTATTAATTTCTAAAAATAATGAAAATTAAAAAAAATCAAGAAATTGCATATATCAATGGGTAAACTAACAACTTCAGTTCTTAACAACAAAAATAAAAAATCACCAACTTTTAACACATTTCATAACCTACATTTCCCAATTTTTTTTCATTTTTGAAAAAAAAAGCAACTTAAAGAGAAAAAATAAATCCTTCTACAAATTACCTCCAAATTGAACCACGAATGCTAGATATTAGCGGGTGAGCCTCCAAACTCTGAAAGCAAGAAACAAAATCACACTTGCTTCACCCAAAAACTCATATATCTCAAAAACTCAAAAATAAAATATTGCACAAAATGGGCTATAAAATGCAAAAAACCTTGCTTCTTTTGCTGAATTGATACTAGATCTATGAATTTCGGCTGAAGAAACAACAATGATGGAGGCCCATGGGCAAATTTGCTAGTGAGTGCAAAATACGTACATGTGTGTGCTTCTGAGAGAAAGAGAGAGAGAGATAGGTAAAAAGGAAAGAGAAGAGTTAGAACCAGACAAACTGGAGATTCATGTTGGTTGGCTGACTTTTATTTGATTTTTTAACGACCTGACCATTGGAACCTAAAAAACAAAACCTAATTTCTTTAAAAACCTAATTTCTTTAATTCAGAGTTTGCAATTGCTCTCCCCATTTTCCAATGACTTTGCATGTTGGAAATTCTGAACAGCTTAATAGTTGAAATTCTGGCCATTGAAAAATCAATGTTTTTTAGTAGTTAGGACCTATTGAGCGTTGTTGGATGAATGGTACTTTCAGAGTGATTAAGTGTTGATAAAGTCAGTTTGCTTGAGAGCTTTATTGATTGAAATTTGTAACATAATTAGGTTTTTTGATTCATCAGCTTGGTGCCTGAAAGAGATGCACCTAACATCTAAGGTACTATGGTCTTGTTGTTAAATCTCCTGCAACTTGGGGAATGGCGAGATAAATTGTAAGAAAAATTTTCAACATCCTATTTCTTTACAAATTATGGAGATAAGTGTAAAGCATGTGACTTATGGAAGGTTTTTGAAAGATATGGAATACTAGTGAATATGTACATTGCAATGAAGGGATCAAAAAGGCCCTCCATTTCATATTTATGAGATTTAGAAAGACAAATAAACCAAAAGTGTTAGAAAAAGAGTTAAAGAATATTTGGATTGGCATATACAAGCTTCAGGTGAATATTAGTAAATTTGGAATGGAGAAGAGGGAGTAAATCGTTAGCTTGGCTCCAAAGAACAAAAATCCATTGTTTGAAAATCATACAACAACTAATGGGCAGAAATATTTAGATGTATTGTCTGGAAGGTGAAATGGGACAAAAGAGTCAATTCAAGAATATCAGAAAAAGGAACCATGGGCTAGTATAGAGATTAGTTCAATGAAGGAAGAAAGGTTGTGGCTTAAGAAATGTGTAGTAGTGGAAGTACCAAATCCTAACACAATACAATCATTACAATGATTATGTGATGATGAAGGAATTGGTCCATACAAGGTAAAACACATTGGTCGCATGTGTGTACTACTAGAATCCTCATCAAAGGGAATGGTGAATGAAATGTTGGAGAATGGGAAGGATTGGTTATCACAATGGTTTGGTTGGGTCATGATATGATCAAGGAAGGTACACATGGACAAGTCAAGGACCCATTAAAGGTTTCTAGTGGACCTATGACAAGGAAGAAAGCTAAGGAGCTCTCAAGTGCACTACAAGGCTTTGTTTCAAGTTTCTTCATAGAGAATGGACATGAAACTTCAGAAGGAGCTGCTGGAACTTTCAAGACACCATATGGAGATGATGGAAATGCTTGGTGCTCAGTTCTGGAGTGCTTAGACAAGTCACAAAACAAGGACACCAAGGACACCACTCAAAGTGCACCATTTGAGTGACATTAAGTGTTCTTGATGCATTTTGTGCCCATAAGCTGGATTTTTGAGCTCTAACTTCCCAGACCTCTTTTTCCACATCTAAGAGGAAGATTCATGCCATTGGAACTCAAAGATTCAAGCTGGGAGCTGAAGATTCAAGTGAAAACCCTAAAGTGCCCAAAAATACACCCGAAAGGCTATTTGGGGGTTTTCGGGTTTAATCTTGTATTTGCATTTTATTTTCGTTCAATTCCTATTTAGATATATTATTTAGGATATTATTTAGGCTATGGAAGAGGTTTGAATCGTTTTGGACAAGTGGCATACGCTGCATACACTAAACTTGTTCAAACTAGGAGTTAGAGTCCTAATTTGACTAGGATTTCCTATGTCTTTGTATCTAGGATTCCTAAGGGACTTAGGCTGCGAATTTTGCCCAGATTTTTACCCTAGTTTAGGCCTATATAAAGGCACATATTCTGGATGTAAACACATAGATTTATGCCGAAATAATATTGCTCTTTGGAGAGGTTTTCTCTTTGGTTCTTTGTGGACTACCTTGGTGCACAAGTGTGCTTGTGTTCTTGGAGTTCTATACTTCTTGTTTCTAATCACAGGTTGATTAGGGGTGGGGGTTTCAAACCTAGTCTTTTTGATGTATTGTGGAGCTTGAATCACATCTTGGGCGCGTTTCATGGTCACTATACCGTAGGGGTTCGCATTAGGTCATGTCATGGAAAAAAAACCTCAACGCACATGGAAGACTTGTTTGGCTAATCTGTGAAGGAGTTACTCTTCAGGCTTGGATAGAACAAACTTACACAATCATCAGAGTTTTATAGGGAAAAAAGTTGTTCAAACTGACAAAGACATAGTAAAAAAAGAAATGCTTGATTTTGGAAGGGTGTAATTTTTTACATGTACCTTAGAGTATATCGAGAAGATTTTAACCCTTAAAATCAGTGATGATTTACCTCAGGTCAGAGTTGTGGTAACATAGAATTTTCAAACATGATTTGGTTTAATGTTGTAGTTCATAGGACTCAAAAAAGGAATATGTTTAATATTTTAGCAGAGGTTCATATTGCCAAGATGACAAGGAAGAGGATGAACATTCATGGGAAGAGTTCAATTAAAAAAATGAAGAAGCATTGCATAAGGACATTAATGTAATTAAAGAATCTAGAACACAATGGTTTAAATCTACAAGAAAAGAATAATGATTCTTAGAAGAAAGAAGTAAATTATGTTGAGAGTTCCGAAAAGAATGCCATTAGAGACTCATTGGATATAGACACACAACAGTTGCAGCATAACGAAGAGAATTTTATTGATACAAAGATGGGGGTCAAGAATTCAAAAGTTCAGATAAGAATGAAACCGATTTAAGCCCAATAGTGTCTTAATTCTAAAGACCCAAAGAAAGATTTTTGGAGGCCCATAATGAAACAAATAATTCAAAGGTGATGAGCAAAGAAAAACCCATGTCTATGTCAGAAATATATCATAAAATAAAAGGAACATGAATTTGGCAAAAATTAGCCTGGCAAAGAACTTTCAAATAGGAAAAGCAAAGCTAAAAAGAAAAATAAGTTTTGTAGCAAAATCAAGCTTCAATCTAAATTCAGAAGCTTCAGACTTGCAAGCTGAATCAAAGATAACAGGCAATTGAATCTCTAATGCAAATATTTAGCATATGGTGCAGTTAGCAAAACAAGTAACAAGGAAGCATATTTCCAGTGAAGAAGAGGTTATATCAAATGAAACATAAAGGACTGTTAAGCTTAGAAAAATGTTGGGGATCTCGTTTGAGGAAAGGTTTGTTACGAATTAGGAACACAAAAAGAAAGGATGGGAACATCATGAAGACTCAGTAGCTCAGTGTTTAAATTTTCCAAGGATTCGGAGGTATGGAGTATTTCTTTAAGATATGCATCTGATGTGTTTAAATGTTAGAAGGATTGGTAAAAGTGTGAAGAAAAGTCTATTTAGAGAACTATATGCAAGGATAAGGTCAGATTTGTAGCATTGCAGGAAACAAAGCATGAGAACATTACCTCTAAAAAAATCAGATCAATTTGGGGTTCTTCTGATTGCTATTCAACACATAAAGTAGCTTCTGGTAGATTAGGTGGATTAATTTGCATTTTGCATAATGCATTGATTTTTGCAATTGATCAATTTATTGGTGGTAGGTATATTATTATTATAGGTAATTGGAAAATCCTCTGTAAACTATTGGTATTTGTTAATGTATATGCTTGTCATGATATTAACAGAAACATAGTTTGTGGAACAGCATTGTACAGGACTTGACGAGAAGGAGAAGGGATAGTAATTTTGATCAGAAATATGCAAAGTAATTTAACAAACTCATTGATCTCTCTGGTTTTGTTGATCTGAACCTTGGAGGTAAAAAATTTACTTGGTATAACAAGGACGGTTCAAAAGTTAGCAAGCTGGATCAAATATTAGGTTTTGAAGCTTTTATAAAAAAATTGGCCAAATTCTGTCATGGTGGCATTGAATTTATGCATGTTCGATCGTTGTATGATTATCCTAAAACAAAATTATTCAGAATTTGGGCCTTCTTCATTCAGACTCTTTAATGTTTTGAAGAAGCATGCTGTCATTCAAGGATCTTCTGAAGAAATTTTGGTCTGAGAATAACATCGTTGGTAGGCCTACATTTGTATTGAAATAAGAGCTAAAATTGCTGAAATGAGCGTTAAAGATTTGAAGGACTGATACTTCTGGTGATTTGAACTTTTGCATCACTAAGGCAAAAGAATAAATGGATAGATGGGTTGTTGAAACTGAATATAACATCCCTTGACCAAAAGAAAGCAAATCCCTTGACAGTGAAGTATTTCCATACAATAAGTTTGATTGGCTGAATGTATATGATCGTTGCAAAAAAGTTGACCAAAAGATTGAAATTATTGATGCCAATTGCTATTGGAGAAAATCAAACAGCCTTCATAAAAGAAAGGCAAATACTTTATGGGGCATTAATTGTAGATGAAGCTACGGACTTCTGAAGAAAACCAGATGTCCCTATTTGTTATTAAAGGCAGAGTTTGCAAAGTCTTTTGATAGTATAAATTGGAAATTCTTGGACTCAGTTTTGTTTTAGTTGGGGTTTTGGAACTAAATGGTGAAGTGGATTAGCATTTACTTGGGCTCAAATTTAGTCTCGGTAATGGTAAATGGATGCCTAATGGAGGAATTTAGAATGGGCAATGGTTTTAGGAAAATGGGCCCTCTTCCCCTTTCTTTATTTAATTACTAAAGACGCTTTTGAATGTTTTGATGTGGGAGGCAACCTAGAAAGAACTATTCAAAGGAGTGAGAATTGGAAAAAAAACAATATACTTTCAATATGCTAATGACACCTTGTTCTTTGGTGAATGGAGTTAAGAAAATATGCAAAATTTAATTAAAATCCTAAAATGCTTTTAATGGATTTTGGGGCTAAAAATAAATTTATTGAAAAATAGTCTTTATGTTGGTGAGGATTCAATTTTAGTCCAGACAGCACCTGAGAGGTTTCCAATGTAAAGCTGAGAGATCTCCAAGTAGTAGATAAAATCAAGCAAAAATTTGGTGACTGGAAAGCACAACTTTTGTCTGCTGGTGGACATATTACCTTGGTGAAATGAGTGCTAAATAGCCTACGCTTAATCATTTTCTTAAATTATCGTGCCCCAACAAGTGTCCTTTGATGTCTAGAATCTCTTTCAATTTTATTTTTTTGGGGGAGGGCTTTAGGGAAGGTAGGAAAATAGCTTGGATCTTTTGGAATAAGGTGATGTCAAGCAAAGAAGAAGGCGGGTTGAGTGTGGGCAGACTCAAAACAATGAATTTGGTGTTATTAGGCCAGAGGTGGTGGAGATTTAAGTTAGAGTCAGTTGCTTTTTGGAATAGAGTGATTGAGTCCATTTGTAAGGTTGATGGGGGTTTGAATAGAGAAGAAGAAGGAAGAAGAAATCAAAGATTTGGGAAAATATTATTAAAGTAAGGTCTAAAATTGAAAAAATGGGGGTGGATTTTAAAACTATTTTGGTTGGAAGGTAGGAAATGGATTAAGTATAAAATTTTGGAGTGAGTTGTGGATAGAAGGGGAAAAGTTGTATGCGAGGTTCCCTAGATTGTTTAGATAGATTCAAACCCCAAATGTTTTATAAGTGAGAGAGAGGAGTTTTTTGGACCTGATGCAACTTGGAATATGAATTGGAGTTGGAGAAGGGCTTTAAGAGGCAAAGAATTCTCAGACTTTAATCATCTTCAGTCCTTACTTTTTCCTGTGTAGTTATGCTCAAATGGCAGAGATATACTTATATAGTTTCTCGGTGGCAATGAAGGCTTCTCAGTCAAAGAACTAAGACATCACCTGCACAAATTTCTTACACGCTTATATCAAGTGGCTAGACATGCATTTGCCACTATCAGTTTAGATGCAAGGAAGATGTGCTCATTTAGGGTATGACTAAGGATGGCAATTTTACGGTGAAACCGGCCAATTATCTAGATTATGTGGTTCTTTATGGATGTGACCCAATGGTTAAATAAAGTTTTTTGATATGGTTGTGGAGCCTTTCTCATCCGCCGAGGGCGCAAATACTTATCTTGTGACTTTTCTTGAGCTCACTGCCTACTTGAGACAACATTGCATGGAGAGGTATGATGACTTATCCAATGTGTCCAACTATCATTTTTCTAAACAGGTAATTAAGATGCTTGGAGTGGCATTGCCATCGTACTTCAATGCATGGTAGGAGCACCTAAAGAAATTTATGGAGGACAACAAATGATCTTTGTTGACTGTAGTGCATGCATGATTCATCTACAACAATAGAGCTAAAATGGTTTTTGAGAATTGGTGCCAAAGGTTGGAGGCTATTGGGATAGCAATGCATCCATGGATGGCTAGTTGGATTCAATATGGTCAGTGCCATGCATTTGGCCTTGTAGAATGCCTTTTTGAACCCTATTGCTAAAGATTGCTTGCCGAAGGTGCTTATTAAGTAAATTTTGATGTGACTTGGGATGGTGTAGTAGAGAAAGGGAGTATGGGAGTGATCTGTAAAGACCCTAGTGGTGTCATTGTCCTTCTTGTTATGTATGGCTTTGCATACTCAATGTGGGATGTCCTTTACTTGGAGGCATTGACTATCCATTAGGGTTTGAAAAAGCTCCCCAGGCTTTAGTTCTTTAGTTCTTATTTTTGAACTTCAGATAAATGTGACTTCGTCAATGTTTTATTTTGGTGTTTTAGTTTATGAGTCGTGGGTCATAGGTAGTTTTTTTATTACTTTTGTGCCTTTTCATTTGTAAGCTGGTCTATGATTGAAGTTTCCCATTCTCTTGCTAGGAGGGGGCTTCATTTAGCAGACTTATCTTCATGTGATATTCCTTTGCAGGACTAGTTGTTATCGATTTTACCCCATTAATTAATTAAAGCCATGCTTTTATCAAAAAATGGTCAATGTGTTCACAAGTAGTGCAACTTACTTGATTGCAAGCCCTCAGCTCGAGTTTGGTACTTCATCCAATTAACTAGGCCATCACCTTCAACAATAGATGTAAAGCAACCTGTATGCATGTAGCTAATTTCTAAATGTTTCTAGAAATGTGGTTATAACTATATGCTTAGTTACCGAACTAGCTCACTATAGATGAACAATGGTTTATAATCACTTTGGTAATTTTTAAAGTTCTAAGGTTATTCTAAAACATAAAGAAGAGTGGGGGGGGGGGGGGTGAACATTCTTGCAAAAATTGGTTTTCAATCCTAGAAGGTTTTTGTTTTGCTGTTTTGGTCATCAGAATATGTCAAGTAACATTTAGGCCCCAAAAATTGGTGTTAGTTGTTTATGAAAATTAAGTCATTTTGAGTCATTCTATTGAGCTTCCTCCTTACCTAACTCAGGGGGAATATCAAGAAATAAGACTTTTCCTATTAATTACTAAAAATGCATTGCATTATTTTTTTTTTGTTTTCGCATTGCATTATTTTTTTGTTTCCATTAAGATGATTGTATATATCTTTTATATAAAAGGCTATTTTTTCTTTATGTAAAACTTATCACTTTTTTTTCAACCATTATTTATCCTCTTTTTTAGTCCTTTGCCATTCAATTTCTGTGACATGAGAAGGACAATATCCAATGCACTTTTATCGCGCGCTCTCTCTCTCTCCTCTTCGCTTACATCTCCTGACATTCAATCTATCCAAATCTTTTTCATCCACATGGGTTCAACCTACTTTGCCCTGGACACCAAAGGTCACGTTCATTTTTATGGCTTGTAAAGCTTCTTGCTCCTCAACTTAGTCATATAGGAGGTTTTGTTTTAAGTCATCCCTTTGTTGCCTCATTACTAACTTGAGCAGCTTTGATGGAGTAGTTATTATCACACCAATTTGTACCAGCCTTCCTTGGATATACCTAGGCATGTTGTCATGGAATGTACCATGTCCATAAGAGTTCTATTCTTCCTCTCAGACACTCCATTCTGTTGGGGTGTCCAAGGAAGAGTAAACTCCCTTTCAACACCCTTTAAGTCACAAAATGCCTTGAATGCATTTGATGTATACTCTCCACCCCTATCTGTCCTCAAGGACTTAACCTTCTTACCTACTTGGTTCTCAACCAAGTGTACATACTTCTCAAAGCATGCCAAGGCGTCTGCCTTGTTTCTTAGTAGGTAAATGTGGGTGAATCGAGTGTAATCATCTGTGAATGTGATGAAATACTTAAATCCATTTTTGGATTCAATCCTCATTGGCCCACACAGGTCAGAGTGAACTAAACTTAGTGCCTCACTTCTCCTAGTTGCTTTGCCAAAAGGCCTTCTTGTGGCTTTGCCCTCTAGGCATGATTGGCAACTTGGAAGGACAACCTTGGTCAAGGAACCTAGCAAGCCACTATTGGCTAGCTTGTCCATTCTATCTTGACCAATATGACCTAACCTCTCATGCCATCTTATTTCATTTGTGACCTCTGTCACATAGCTACTAGGACTTGCAACAGAATGGTTAGTTGGCTTCAACTCATAAAGCCCATTATTAACTGAGCAAGTGCATACTATCTTATTATCTTTAATAATAGACACATTATTATTAAAGAAATTAAAGCAATAATTGTACTTCAACATAGAACTTATAGAAATCAAATTTCTACAAATGTTTGGTACATACAATACATCTATTAGATACAAATATCCAATATCTATAGGAATTCTACGTGTTCCTATGCCTTCCACTTCCAGCCTGGCATCATTTCCCACTGAAATGTGCTTAGCTCCTTTTGAGAGCTTCCTGTAGGCCACAAACCAGGACCTGTCCCGGGCTATGTGGTCTGTTGCTCCCGAGTCTACAATCCACAAAGAATTACACTCAGTTAGTAATGTACATGACACAACATGTACAAAGGAAGTAGAAGGGTATGTATGTACCTTGGGTGGACCCTTGCAATCTTTTGCAAAGTGTCCTTTATGCCCACAGTTGAAGCACTTCAGCTTGCTTATGTCCCGTTTCTTCTTGAACTTTTTCTTGGAAGCAGGACCTTTTCCCTTGCCCTTTCCCAGCCCTCCTTTCCCACCATTCTTCTTCCATCCCTTCTGGATAGAAGATGAGGCAACATATGCCCTAGAATGGTCCTTGAGGGCCATTACTTCAGCCTCAAGGAGGAGGTGACGAGCAATGTCATCAAATGACATTATTTGAGGGTTATGGCGTAAGTTGACCTTCATCAACTGCCATTCCTCATCGGGCAAGGAACGGATTATTGCTTGCACTTGTTGCTCATCAGTGAGCACATGCCCTGCTGTCTTGAGCTGGTGGATCATGCGTGACATCTCACGCAAGTGAGCACTCATAGAGTGATCAGCACGCTTCACATAATTCTCAAACCTAAGAATCATTGAGCGTTGTTTCTCTACAGAAACATCTCCATACTTGGCCTTGACTGAGTCCCATATGGCCTTAGCCCCCTCAAGCATGGAGAATTCCACCATAATCTCATCCACCATAGTGGAAAGGAGAGTGACTCTACACATAGAGTTCTTCTTTAGGAATGCCTCATAGGCAGTTCTATCCTGTCCCACAGCAGGAGGCATGATCTCACGAGTGAGCACATCGAGAGTATCTTGCTCGGTTAAAATGAATTTGACCTTCTGTTGCCAAATTGAATAGTTTTCACCATCCAATTTGAGGTCACGGTTTAATTCTGCAACTATATTCTTACAAGCCATCTACATTGATGCAATTCACATGTTTTAGTTCAATTTACACAACAAGACTCAACAAAGCAACATGTGTATGAAACAACTTCTAACATGCTCATATATGCACTACAAGAAAACAAGGTATTTGAGTCGGGAAAAAATGTAGGGAAACCGTAGGAAATAGTTATTTCCTACAATTAAAATCGTCGGACAAAACCATAGGAAAAAGTAGTGTCGGAAATAAAAACCGTCGGATAAACGTAAAATGGTCCTACGCTTTTATGATGCCTGTGGTCCCCATTATATCCGACGCTTTTGAGATGCATTAATTCCTACGCTTTTATGACGCCTGTGGTCCTCATTATATCCGACGCTTTTGAGGTGCATTAATTCCTACGCTTTTATGACGCTTGTGGTCCCCATCATATCCGACGTTTTTGTGACAATATTTATGTCCTACGGTTTTGTGACATTTTTGTCCTACGCTTTTTGGACTCAACTATATCCTATGGTTTTCTGTCATTAGCGTTTTGTTCCTACGGTTTTGTGACAACTTAAAGGTTTTATTAAATTAATTTATACACAAAATAAAAACATATTATATTGCATTACATAATAATAATAATAAAACACAAATTATTCTTATTATTAGTCTGTTAATATTTATTTATTAGTCTATTATAGTATCTTCCTTCTCCTCTATCTTCTATATCCCCATTGATCCCCGTCCTCCCTCCACTTTACTCTATATCCCCGTAATCCCTTTTTCCCCCTTCACAGGGAAGAGTTAATTACAAAGAAACTGAAGGAGATTTAATATAAAATCAATGAGATGCAGTGCCGGGCTGATCATCATCATCTCGCTGGTTACGATCGTCGGCAGAAGGTTGAGTGAAGGATCCGGTCCGTAGGTCGTCTGAGAGTGCCAATGCAGGTAAAATCCCCTGCTGGATCCAACTAATTATATTTGTTTGGAAGTTAATTATTTAACATTTTTTAGTTGATGAATAAATGAAAATATTTATATTTTGGAAATTAAATATATAGATTTAATGTGTATGGTCATATTGAATCTCCCAAATTTATTAACGGGTAAAATCCACCGGGGGTCACATAGCTTATTTTTTTGTTCTAAACGGGTACCTTATCTTCAAATTGTCCTACCGAGGTACCTTACTTCTTATCGCGTGTCTTGTTTAACTACTTTCCGTTAATTTCAGAGTTATATCTAACGGAAATTGCTTACGTGGTATTAAAAATATTAAAATAAATTATAAAATAACACTTATGGTCCTTTAATTTTTTTCTATCAACAATTCTAAACCCTAACATTATAAATCTAACCCTAAACTTTTGTCATGATCTCTTTCATCCCTCTCCTCATTCTCGACTCTGCTGCTCTTCACTACCACCTCATTTTGCTCTCTGACCATCACTTAGAAATTGCATCGTCTCTCGATTCATCAACCTCATACCTCAACGCTTCCTTCCCACTCAACAACTCCAAAATTACCACCCCAAAAGCGTAGACATCGCATTTCTGGGTTACCACTCCGGAGAGCTGAACCTTCGGCGCCATGTACCCTCTCGTCCCTTCGATCGTCAAATTCCTCGAATCCGATCGATTCTCCGTGACTTTAACGCACAATTCCGCAGTCCCGAAGTGACAGATCTTGGCGTTGAGAGAATCCTCCATGATCACCACGCTGGTGCTCTTGATGCGATTGTGAGTGAAATTCGCATGGACGCCTGAGAAATTGTGGATGTAATCTAGGACAATTTGAAGGTAAGGTACCCGTTTAGGACAAAAAAAATAAGCTAGGTCACCCCCGGTGGATTTTACCCATTTATTAACATTATTATTATTTTTTTAATAGCATGCAATAATTTCCGGTTGGAAAAAAGTTAATTATTTTCATTTCACCGACACTGGTAATTAGAAATTTGATGATTAAATTTCATAAACTTTTTTTCTGAAAATCCAAAACAGAAATGCAATCAAAGTTACATTACGATTTCAAATAAAACATGCAAATGTTTTAAACAATTACACTTAATCAAACATCATCGCCTTCATCTGACTCTAAACTATCGAGCGATGCTTCATCATCTGATGTATCCCCATCAACTTATGTGACCTCGATGTTCTCATCCATGTGTTGCACGATTTCAGGAACACACGTTAAATCGACAAGTATGTTAATCTCATCAAGGGCAATGCCATCAGTTGTTACCATTAGTACTTCACTTGAAATCACTTCTTGGAACGGCTCATTTGTGGTTTATAACCGACATGTTTGCTCATCAGACATTTCCTCATTCTCGTCAGATTGAATACTAAAATTATTCGATGACTAATCGATGAAAGCTCGTGGCTTCGTCTTAACCACCGGCCACCACTGATGAAGAGTCTTGTTAGGGTACTCACAGTAGTAAACTTGTTGAGCCTGGGTCGCAAAGATAAACGGCTCAGGTGGTGATAATCTTGACTTCCATTTAACGTCAACAACACCAGTACGTGCGCAAGTTCAAACACCACGTGTCGGATCAAACCAAGTACATTTGAACAGCGTCATAACTTCATACCCACTCTCGTGGTACTCAATATGTATGATCTCATCAATAAGGCCATAAAAATCATACCCACTGGATCCCCATGTCTGACCCTTCACGCAAACACCATAATTCTGTATCGTTTTGTCTTTGCCGTAGGTTTGTGTGTGGAAACGAAAACCATTCACAATACATCCATTGTATGAAACGGCCACTCGAATAGGACCACGGGCTAATTGTACAATACGAAGATCTAATTTATCCTTGAAACGGTTAACCTGAAAATATAAAGTTAATATAATAACATAATTGCACAGTATATTCAAACAGAACACAATTAGGAACATAAAAATTATCACGCCATGAAACTCACGTATGATGAGAACCATTCGGTCAAATGCTGATCTCGAAAACTTTGTAATTCACTTTCACCTAATTGGGGAAATCTTGTTGATATATAAGAGTCATAGTGCCTGAAATGATAAGTACTCAATAATGAATTAAAGCAATCAGATTGATATAAAAACCCTCACAGTTGTTTACATATATGTCACCTGACAATCGGTATAATCTCATTGCAGTTGCGCAAAGTGTAGATATGCATTTGATGTTTCTCAGTGGGATCAAGTAAGCGTTGTCGCCCGCAGTTGGGTATATTACGACATCTTGTATTGAAGATAGATAACAATTGACCCTCAAAATCAGCCACAGGAATAGCAATGTTATCATTTCGTAGGACCCTGTTTAACCGTGTAAGAATATTTACTTCAAAGTAATGGCTGCAGAATGTAGACATTTCTTGGACAAAGTACGCTTCCACAATTGATCATTCAATTGCAGCTTTATTTCTAGCATTTCGCTTCAATGATCGCATTAGTCTGCCAAGTAAAAAAAATATAACAATTAATGACATATAATGTGCGAAAATTATTGACATATAATATATGAAAATTATTGACAGAAATATGAATATAATGCATATTAAAAAAATACCTTTCAAATGGATACATCCATCGAAATTGAACTGGACCACACAACTTTGCCTCATGAGGGAGGTGGATAACAAGATGTTCCATCGAATCAAAAAAGGCAGGAGGGAATATCTTTTCTAGCTTACATATGGTAACCACTATATTCCGCTCCAACTGTTGTATGTCATCAAATCGAATCCTACTTGTGCATAAGGTTCTGAAAAATAAGCAAAACTCAGAAATCGTCTCCCATATAGGACCTGGCATATACCCACGTAATGCAATAGGAAGCAACCTCTGCATTAACACATGACAATCGTGACTCTTGAAGTTATAGAATGTACCGTCACTCAAGTTAACCGTACGGCCCAAGTTCGAGGCATACCCATCAGGCATCTTTATCGTTTTCAGCCACAGAGTAACATCTCTTATATGTTCCCGACTCAACGTATAAGATGCTTTTGGTTTTACACATTTCCCCCTAATATTTCGTAAATGTAGTTCACGCCGCATATTTTTTAACTCCTGAAGCGAAAGGCGAGAATTTGAGTTATCTTTTGTTTTCCCACGTATATCCATAACAATATTAAAAATATTCTCGAAACAATTTTTTTCAATATGCATGACGTCCAAATTATGGCGAACTAGCAAATGCTTCAAGTACGGTAACTCCCAGAATATACTCCGC
The DNA here is from genome assembly GCA_005392925.1 of Aquilaria sinensis. Lineage (NCBI taxonomy): Eukaryota > Viridiplantae > Streptophyta > Magnoliopsida > Malvales > Thymelaeaceae > Aquilaria > Aquilaria sinensis. Next base: position 117,321 of record SMDT01000967.1, read on the forward strand.
TTTAACCAATTATGCCACTCCGCAAACCCCGTAACTCGGTGTTTATCATATGAAGAGCCAAATGGAGGAAAACAATACCCAACCAACATAGCATGTATTTCCTCACCTGACTTATATGGACTAGCGACAGCACTAACCTTCTTCCCTGGGATGAACGATGTTACATTCGAACGGAATGTGTGATTATGCGGTAAAAAAACCCTGTGACAATCAAACCAACATGGCTTTCTGCATTTCTTCAACATAAATGTGTCAATTTCATCCATGCAATATGGGCACGCAAGCTTACCATGGGTACTCCAACCTGAAAGGTTTCCTAGTGCAGGAAAATCATTAATTGTCCATAATAAACATGCCTTCATAAGAAAATTTTGTTGTCGATAACTGTCCCATGTAACAACCCCTTCCGACCATAAAGTTTTGAGCTCCTCAATCAATGGTCGTAAAAATACATCAATGTTGCGTCCTGGTGCTCTAGGACCAGGAATTAGGAGAGTCATAAAGATGAAGGGTTCTTTCATACACAGTTCTGGCGGAAGATTGTAAACAACTATAAAGATTGGCCATATCGTGTATGTTCCACCAACAACATTATTCGGGTTAAATCCATCAGTACACAATCCGAGCCTAACATTTCTAATTTCATCAGTGAATGATGGGAATGTTCGATCTACGTGACGCCACGCTTCAGACTGACATGGATGACCCATACTTCCATCATTGCATGATTTATTATAAGCATGCCAAGTCATGTGAGTCGCTGTTTTTGATGACATGTACAAGCACTTCAACCTGCTTGTTATTGATAGATACCGTAACGATTTTTTCGGAATCAACGTCTTTCTTCCGGAGGTTACTCTTTCTTTATATCTACTGCTTCCACATTCACGACAATGTGTTAATTTCTTATCTTCCCGATAGAATAGCATACAGTTATTCTCATATGCATGAATTTTTATATATGGCAACCCAAGTCCTTTTGTGAGTTGTTTCGCATCATATAGGGTGGATGAGAGTCTATTACTTTCAAGCAACATTTCTTTCATAAACTCCAGTACTCTATCGAAACAACGATCTGTCATATTAAACTCACTTTTGCAACTTAACAATTGGGTCATTGCAGACAATCGTGTTTGTTTAGTGCACCCATCCCACAACGGTGCATTTGCATCATCCAACAAATTATAAAACTGTTGTACGGTCGGATTAGGTAACCCCTCTCTCATTTCAGACACATCGAACACATTATCATTATTATCACTGCCATTATCAGCTTCTTCGACATCAGCATCGATAAACTCTTCATCCACCAACATTTTTTCACTATTTCCAGATCCTACATTCTATAATGACGGACCCATTGATTCACAAACCATCTATTCATACGCATTTACACTACTTGATTCTCCACTTGTCTCTCCATGTAACTGCGATGGAAAATAGCTATGGGCCATATTGAAATTGTGCAGATTGCTATCATATTGTTCATTGTGACAGTGCCATATGTAATAGTTTGGCGTAAATCCATATCGAACAAATGCTCTCTCACTTTCAGCTCTATTCTATAAAATCTGTTATTACATTTACGACAAGGGCATTTAATCATTTATGACTCCTTCCCACTAAATGCAAACTGTAAAAACTCATTAACACCAGCCATAAATGCAGAATTCATATATCCATCTGTATATGTCCTCTGGTACATCCACTCACGTCCATTAGCAGCCATTTTGGTTCCCTTGTAAAATAGACAGTAAAAACCCTTAACATAAATACATAATATATTTATTACATTTCATATAATATAAATATAATGAAAATGTAAATGAATTACTTATATATGTCATGCGTATATGTCAACATTCCATAACTGAACTACCTAGCTACTCCATTAAGATAAGGGCCATACTCAATTGAAAGTTGTATAAGTAGTAAACCATTTTAACTGTTCCATGTTAATAGCATTTTATGTAAATTTTGGCAGCATTTCCCTTCAGTTCCCGTTCACAGTGTTTCTCAATAATATCAACTTATTGAGAAACACACGACGGGAACAATTTGGGAAATACTCTACCAAATTTCACAAACTGCTACTATGACAGGAACACATTAACTGAAATACTGCTTATACAAGTTTCAACTGTCCAACTTGGACAATCCATGATTATGTTAATTACAAATATAACTTAATCCAATACATTTTGTTTGCCAACAATCTGAATCGGACCAATATTATATTTGTCATCAACATAATCATGGATGGAGAATCTAAGGTATAATAAATAAATACTTATTATGTAACTACATGCTGTAATAAGTCAGCTACCTAAAACAACATAAGTATATCTTATAAAAAATAAATAATTACCATTTAAATCACTAACCTCTAAAGTCAGCTACCTAAGTATATAATCTTATAACATTAACATTTAAATCACTACCTCTTCAGCTAACTAAAATAACATAATATATCTTATAACAAATAAATAATTAGCAGTTAAATCACTAATCTATAAATTAATTTTAAATACCTCTATTGAGCTGAAGAAGATGTTGAAGCCGAAGTGAAAATTAATGTAGAAATTGTGGCTGGGGCGAGTTGGAGAAGAATGGGTTGGAAGTATTTATAGGCAAAATATGTAGCAATTTCATAGGTATATATGAAAAGTTAAACTGCAAGAATAGTGTAGGAAATTTGTAGTAACTACCGTAAAAAAAATGTAGGAAAAAGAAACTGTAGGAAAATTGAAGGATTAAAATTCCTACATTTTTAAGACACCCACTCTTTTTCTGTCTTAAAACCTGTAGGAAAAAAAAATGCAGGAAAAGCGTCGTACATTATTTTGTCTCAAAAACGTAAGAAATAAAAACACAGGAAAAGTGTCGGATAATGTGTCCGACGCTTTTCCTACTTATGTGGTCCCTACGCATTAATTCACCTCAAAACCGTCGGACTAATTGCCGCCATTATTTCCCGCCATCTTACTCTGACATTTGTCCTACGCTTTTTTGTGTTAGAAATTGATTGACTGAAAACCGTCGGACATAATATTTTGTCCGACGGTTTTCCTGTGAAAATTCTTCCTACGCTTTTTTCCGTAGGAAATTGTCGTAGCAAATACTCCTCATCCTTGTAGTGATGGCAAAAGAGATGCATATAGCATAGTCAATTAGAAATACACAAACACACCTTCATTGCTCCATACACATATCCTTCATTAGCCTTATCAAAATGAGACACATATGTATGATCCTAAATCTTGCTCAATACATGCAACATATACCAATTTCAATGACCGAGGCTCTGATAACAATTGAAGATTTTAGGATCTTATGATAACATATCTTTATGTTATCTACTCATGTACATGCCACATGCATTTTGATCATTTGAGTTCAACATGAATACAAGCATGCATCACGTGTTATATAACATATCAAGATCACATACAAGTTGTGTTAAATAAATCCTAGCATGCTACTAAGAACATACGAAAATGAAACCTAACATGTTACTAAACCAAGAAAAGATGTGCACCTTTCTTCTTGGTTATTTTTAGTGAAAAACTTGATGGAGAACTTGATCTTAGAGGAGCGGCTTAAAGCTTGAAATAGAGATGAACAATCTCTATGTAAATCCACCCACAATGCTATCAAGAAGTGTTTAATATTTCGGCCTTTAAAGGAAATAGGAAGAGAACAATTTTCTCTCAAGAAAATGGAGCAAATGGAGTGCAAATTCGTGCTTAAAATGGCTGGCCTCTAAAGGCTATTTATAGATGACCAAAAGGCACACCTTTACACCAAGAAAGGTGTCTTTGAAACCAAAGAACACTTCCTTTGGCCAAGGGTCATGTATGGTGGCGAAAATACATGTCTTTTAGCCAAGGAACACTTCCTTTGGCCTATAACCACTCCATAACTACCTTATGGAGAAAATACATGTCTTTTAGCCAAAGAACACTTCCTTTGGCCTATAACCACCCTATAACTACCTTATGGCTGCATATACATGTCCCTTGAAGTCATAGGACATCACTCTTGGTGCAATAACCACCCCAACCACCCTCATGGCCGAATATACATGTCTTTTCACTCAAGGAGCACTTCATTTGGATGAAAGGACATGTTCTTTTAGGCAATTAGTCATCTCCTTTTTGAGTGTTGAGATGTAGAAATACTTGTACTCTGTAGATCTCACAATCTAATGTGATTCTTTTTGGTCGGATTATTGAGAGCTGGCAAAACGCATAGATGTCTTTGCTACTGATGCGTTCATGGAACAAAGCTTAGCTCACAATCTTGCGTGTAGCTGAACATCCGTCGCACCACATTGATGCACCCTCAGAGCAGTTCGTTGGCTTCTCTCAACTGAAGTGAACTGAAGCCATGAATGAGGTTCATGCTCCTAGAAGCTTGACCGTGAGCTGATGTGTTGTGGACGTTCTAGCTTGCCTCTAAGTGAAGCTGTTATGTAATCTTTTGAAGTGAACTGAAGTCCAGCTACATTCAACTACCATAAGCTGAAGTGGGCTGACTTGAGCTAACTTGGGCTTACTAACTTGGGCTAACTTGAGCTGAAGTCCAGCTACTTTGACCTACTTATAGCTGAAGTGAGCTGACTTGAGCTAAATGGAGCTACTTCTAGTTGCCTTAGATAGCTATTCAAGCTAGAGTCAGCTCAATGAGCTCAAATCCTACCTTAAAAGGGACTTGGTGCGCTAAGAATTCCAACATGTTGGCCCCTGGAACGGTGAACTCAGACAAATGATGGAGGAGGGTGCGCAGGGGGAGACGGTGGAGTTGCTAAGTGTTGCTGGAGGAAGTGGTACTATTGGGGTAATTAAACGATGATAAAGTCAGCTTTCTTGTTGGAAGAGAGTTAAGGGACTTTTTGCACGGTTGAAGAAAGTTGAAGGTCAATTTAATTATAAATTTTTAAAAAATTACCAAAATGAACCCTAACTTTGATAAAATTTTTAAATAAGTATCTATACTATGAAAGGGTCATTTCAATCACTAAACTAAATGATGTTCAGAGTCATGTCAGCATCTCCTTTTACCAAATAAAACTTCACAAGTTTCTAGACTAACAAAGTTAATGATTTTAGTGTTTTCGGATTTGTTAGACAACTTGAGTAATTTTAAGACTTATTTGATAATATTGAAAATGTTATAGAATAAGAAATGCCCTTTAATCTTTTCAAGTATCTTTATTCTTACAAACTTTGATTATTAGATGTTTGATGTATAATCATCAACTAGCACCAACTTCTAATAATGAATTATTTTTCACCCTTTCAAAATAACTAGAGTTATATTAATTTTAGAACTTTGGGAGTGGAATGGAAGAAAAAATAATCAATGCATGTCACATGGGTTAGTATTCTTTTGTTGTGAAGATTATTACATTGCGCTAAAGTTCAATTACGATAAAGAGTATACCTAAAACTATAAGTTTGAGATTCCAATTTTTTTTTTACATGCCCTTATGTTACTTTTTATTTTTTTTTTCCTTGGTGGTTTGCATAATAGCTTTTCATAAAGTCAATCAAATACTACCAAATTTTTTT